>CM053033.1:24983744-25343744 GCA_028564925.1 Lithobates sylvaticus | reverse complement strand
CAAACCCAGATATCACCTTTTTAACCACTTCAATACCGGGCACTTAAACACCTTCCTGCCCAGACCAGTTTTCAGCTTTCAGCGCTGTCGCACTTTGAATGACAATTGCGCGGTCATGCTACACTGTACCCAAACTAAATTTTTATAATTTTGTTCCCACAAATAGAGCTTTCTTTTGGTGGTATTTGATGCCCTCTACGATTTTTATTTTTTGCTAAATTAATAAAAAAAAGGCCGAAAATTTTGAAAAAATATGTTTTTGGTTTTGTTTCAGTTTTAAAACTTTGTAAATAAGTACGTTTTCTCCTTCACTGATGAGGTGGCACCAATGAAGTGGCACTGATGAGGTGGCATTGATGGGCACTGATAGGTGGCACTGGGCGACACGGATGGGCACTGATAGATGACACAAATTGGCACTGATAGGCGGCATTGGATAAGCGGCATGAATGGGCACTGATAGGTGGCACGGATGGGCACTGATATGCGGTATTGTACTGATGGATGCCAACCAGTGATGGCCATTGTGGGCACTGACTGGCATCCCTGGTTGTCTAGAGTGGCATACCTGGTGCTGTTGGTGTCCCTGGTGGTCCAGTGTGGGCATCCTCGGGGGGGGGGGGGGGGGGGCGGGGGCTGTGCTGATAATCGATTCTTTACCGGGATCATAGTTGCGGGGTGTCAGACTGATCGGTGCTGATCTGTTCAAAACCATTACACAGAGGAGGTAAGTATGACATGTTTGATTTTACAATTTTAATATTTTAAAATACAATTGCCTTTTTAATATCACTTTAAGAATGCCGGGGCCCTAGGTATGCAACAAGTGTGCCAATTTACCCTGCCAGATTGATTTTTACAGTGCCCAAATACCATTTGTCTCGAGAGGGTGGCGGTGCATACAGGAAGGGAGGGTGGCGGTGCATACAGGAAGGGAGGGTGGCGGTGCATACAGGAAGGGAGGGTGGCGGTGCATACAGGGAGGGAGGGTGGCGGTGCATACAGGAAGGGAGGGTGGCGGTGCATACAGGGAGGGAGGGTGGCGGTGCATACAGGGAGGGAGGGTGGCGGTGCATACAGGGAGGGAGGGTGGCGGTGCATACAGGGAGGCAGGGTGGCGGTGCATACAGGGAGGCAGGGTGGCGGTGCATACAGGGAGGCAGGGTGGCGGTGCATACAGGGAGGCAGGGTGGCAGTGCATACAGGGAGGGTGGCGGTGCATACAGGGAGGGAGGGTGGCGGTGCATACAGGGAGGGAGGGTGGCGGTGCATACATGGAGGGAGGGTGGCGGTGCATACATGGAGGGAAGGTGGCGGTGCATACATGGAGGGAAGGTGGCGGTGCATACAGGGAGGGAGGGTGGCGGTGCATACAGGGAGGGAGGGTGGCGGTGCATACAGGGAAGGGGACATTGTATACATGGAGGGGGGCAGTTTGTTCAGGGAGGGTGGCAATGTGGACAAGTGCGTACAGGGAGGGAGGAAATGTGTACCACCTTGCACTGATATGAATAGTCCTTGTTTCTTTCCTACGCAATCTAAAAAAAAAAAAAAACAAGTTTGGCTATAAATAAACTTTATTATTTAATTGAATAGCACCCAGACACACCTTTCCAGTGCACCTGTGTTGCAGCTCCCCACAACACATGGTAACACACTGTGCTGCAGAAAAATGTACACGTGATTTTTGATCAGTTATTGTTATAATTGAGTGTAAATTGCCATCAACAGTTAAACTAATGAATACAAAATGTTTAAATTAACCACTTCCAGACCAGCCTCGTTTTGGATTTTAGGTGTTTACATGTTTTAAAACAGTTTTTTTTGCTAGAAAATGACTTAGAACCCCCAAACATTATATATTGTTTTTTTTCTAACATCCTAGAGAATAAAAATGGCGGTCGTTGCAATACTTTTTTTCACACCGTATTTGCGCAGCGGTCTTACAAGCGCACTTTTTTTGGAAAAAAGTCACTTTTTTGAATAAAAAAATAAGACAACCGTAAAATTAGCCCAATTTTTTTTTGGATTGTGAAAGATAATGTTACGCCGAGTAAATTAATACCCAACATGTCACGCTTCAAAATTGCGGCCGCTCGTGGAATGGCGTCAAACTTTTACCCTCAAAAATCTCCATAAGCGACATTTAAAAAATTCTACAGGTTGCATTTTTTGAGTTACAGAGGAGGTCTATGGCTAGAATTATTGCTCTCGCTCTACCGATCGCGGCGATACATCACATGTGTGGTTTGACTACCGTTTTCATATGCGGGCGCTGCTCACGTATGCGTTCGCTTCTGCGCGCGAGCTCGTCGGGACGGGGTGTTTTAAAAAAAATTTTTTTGTTTTTTATTATTTATTTTACTTAATTGTATTATTTTTTACACAGTTTTAAAAAAAAAAAAAAAATTGATCACTTTTATTCCTATTACAAGGAATGTAAACATCCCTTGTAATAGAAAAAAAGCATGACAGGTCCTCTTAAATATGAGATCTGGGGTCAAAAAGTCCTCAGATCTCATATTTGGACTTCAATGGGAAAAAAAAAAAAAAAATTTAAAAAATGTCATTTAAAAAAATGACATTTGTAAATTTCTCTTTAAGACGTATGGGCGGAAGTGACGTTTTTGACGTCGCTTCCGCCCTCCTATGGTATAGAGATGAGTGGCGGCCATCTTAGCCTCACTCATCTCTATACACAGGCAGGGAACGGACCCGATCGCCTCCGCCGCTGCCGACGGTTTCCGGTAAGCGGCGGAAGGCACGGGAGAGCGGCGGGAGGGGGGGCACCTCTCCCGCCGCCGATAACGGTGATCTCGCGGCGAATCCGCCGCGATGACCACCATTATCGGAAAGGGGACCGCTCACTGTAAAGAGGGATACCTCGGTTGTGGCAGCAGCTGCTGCCGTTACCGAGATATCCCTCTTCAAAAAAATGACGTATATATACAGTGAGCGGTCGTGAAGTGGTTAAGACTACAAGGTGGTATTATTCACTTGCACACCTGTTGTCCAATGCTTGTGAACATGACACTTAAAATGGACGAGGTTGTTGACCCGAGTTTTATGGTTCAGATAAAGTTGTTCAGATTAACAAGTCAGTTAATTAATACAACCATCAATGATCCTAGTCTCTGTAGCAGTATATATATATATATATATATATATATATATAAAGTAACACGAAACATGTCATAGCTCTCGGCTTCATTAACATGTCGGTCTCGCCCTCCGATAAATTCTCAGCTGGCCCCACTTATACATGGTGGATATTTTTGGTGGCATGTGGCTCTTGTCAGCTTGGCTCTGCTCCAACCTGGTGGGCATTCTGTTGATATGTGGACCCTCCTTAAAGATGTACATTTGCGACATTAGAGTGCCCACTGTAATTCTTGAACTTAAAGTGGGGTTTGCGGCCAAAAAAAAAAAAGTGGCTTAAAAATCATAAAAAAAAAAAATGTTTACTCACCTCTAAATGCCTGTTGCTAGGGGTCCCTCGTAGTCTGCCACCTTCATTGCCTGGGCTAAACGTCACTTCCTGTAGGCGCCGCACAGTCATCTGGGACCTGTCATGTGTCCCAGATGAGTGAGCGTCGAATCAAGGCACACGGCGCCGCTCGCACATGCGCAGTGGGTGCCCAGCTGTGAAGCCACAGCCGGGTTCCCACATTAAGAATGCCGGCACCGTGTGCGGACCGGGGAACGAGGGGGGGTCTCGTTCCCCCGCATCGCTGGACCCCGGGACAGATAAGTGCCCGATTATTAAAAGTCAGCAGCTGCAGTATTTGTAGCTGCTGACTTTAAATTTTTTTTTTTTTTTGTTGGCACTCCTCTTTAAAGTAGTGCTAAGGGCTTAGTACATATGTAGATGTCCTTGTCACCAAAGCTGAGACCTCCATGATCCGCAGGGGGCCGAGGAGATCATGAGGGCAGGGGAGCAATAGGCTCCTGTAGCTGTCTGGGAGGAGGAAGCGGGGGGGGGGGGGGGGGGGGCGTAGCTTGTTGGGCGCTGTGTGTTTTGAATGGATGCACACAGCTTAGACGGGGAGAGCGCAATCGGCTAGGCAAAGGAGACGCCCGCAAACAAGAAGGTGGGGGTAGGATCTCGGGGACCAGCCAGGTGACCAAGAATGGTGGGTTTTGTTTTTGTTTTTTTGTCTTTTGAAGGAAGCAGACTATATTCTATGTTAAGTGTGGAATACCCAAACTACCAAACAAAGAAAAAATAAATAAAAATTTGTATCTCATTAAGGAGAAGGAGAAGCTTGGTGTATTTTCGATTACGGTAATATGTCATTTTAATTACTATTGCAGTTTTCAGCTTAAAGTGGTTGTAAACCTTAGTCATTAAATATAAACAAAGCATATCCCACTATAGTGTGTACTTGTCTCTATCCAGAGCACTAACTCATGCACACGGCAGCTTAGAGCCGGTTCACACAGAGGCAACCTGGGATCCGACTTCAAGTCGCGCGGTTGAGAAAATCAATGGAAGTGAATGGAGCTGTCTTAATGCACACTACTGCAGTCCCTCCGACTTCAGAAAAGGTTCCTGTACGACTTCAAACCAACTTCTAGGCAACTTGTACCCATTGATTTCAATGGAAGTCGCCTCCAAGTCGATCTCCATCTATATTGAAGCGACAATGTCGCCTCTCTAATAATAAAAACCAGCATGGGTTCCCCCAAAATCCATACCAGACCCTTTATCCGAGCACGCAGCCTGGCCGGTCAGGAAAGGGGGTGGAGACAAGCAAGTGCCCCCCCGCTCCTGAACTGTACCAGGCCACAAGCCCTTAACATGGGAGGGTGGGTGCTTTGGGGAAGGGGGCCCCCTCCACCCCAAAGCACCTTGTCCCCATGTTGATAAGGACAAGGGCCTCTTCCTGACAACCCTGGCCGTTGGTTGTCAGGGTCTGGGGGTGGGGGGGCTTATCGGAATCCAGGAGCCCCCTCTTAATAAGGGGGCCCCAAGATCCCGGCCCCCCGCCCTATGTGAATGAGTATGGTGTACATCGTACCCCTACCCATTCACCTGAGTGAAAAAAGGTGTCAATAAAAAAACACACTAGACAGGTTTTTAAAGTAATTTTATTAGGCAGCTCCAGCGGTCTTCTTCCGACTTCAGGGGTCTCTTCCGACTCCACCGATCTCTCTGGCCTCTTCTCCCGGTCTCTGGTTTTTCTCCGGTTCTACTGCTGGGCTCTTCCGCTATCTTCTTCCAGCTCTTTTACTAGCATTGGCCCGATCTTCTCCGCCCTTCCCTCTTCTCTCTTCTTCCGATGTTGACACGACGCTCTCTCCTGCTGTAATACCGCGTGCGAGGTGCGCAACAACTTATATAGGTGTGGGGCGTGGTCACCGGGTGATGTGACCCCGCCCCTTATGACGTCACAGTCCCACCATGGGGACCACGCCCCATGCCTATGTAAGTCGCACACGGTATTACAGCGGGAGAGCTTGTTGTGTCAACATCGGAAGAAGGATGGAGAAGACCGGGCCAATGCTAGTAAACGCAAGCACAGTACAGGACGGACACTATCCGACGGGGGACAGTATTCGACACATCAGCGGCTGACCCAAACACTGAAAATGCTTATAGTGTGCATGTGTCATTTCTGTCTGCTGCCTCGTTCCTCTATCACAGGGGTCTCCAAACTTTTCAAACCAAGGACCAGTCTACTGTCCTTCAGACTTTAGGAGGGCCAGATTGTGGCCAGTGGGGGTAGAAAATGTCCTGGGCCCAGCATCGGTGAGCATAAATATATTCTCAGGGTTGTCGGTCAGCAGGAGTAGTGCCCCATTATTGGTATTGGGAGGAGTAGTGCCCCATTATTGGTATTGGGAGGAGTAGTGCCCCATTATTGGTATTGGGAGGAGTAGTGCCCCATTATTGGTATTGGGAGGAGTAGTGCCCCATTATTGGTATTGGGAGGAAGAAATGGTGCCCCATTATTGGTATCGGAGGAAGAAATAGTGCCCCATTACTGGTGTCAGTGGGAGGAATAGTTCCTCATATCATTGGGAGAAATGGTGCCCCAAGGGCTGGATAAAGGCTAGCAAAGGGCCACATCTGGCCCTTGGGCCGCGGTTTGGAGACCCCTGCTTTATCAGCATGATTGTGAGCTGCAGATTGTGATTTCAGCTCTCCTCCTCCTTTTTTCTGGAAGCGCAGACAAGCTGTATAAACTCTGGACTTTGAATGGCTGTAGAGGCAAGAAGACTGCAGATAAACAGGTACACCTTAGGAGGATTCGTTTCATCTCTGTGTATCTATTAAAGGGAAATTAAAGATTCAAATCCTTTGAGACCTGATGGGGTCTTTTTAAGTATTGTTTCTGATGTCACATAACTTTGCAACCATTATATTTACCTGCTCTTGAGGCTAAGCAGGTCCAAGGAGATCCAACAAGCCCACATGTACTCTGATATACCGAGTTTTCTAGCATGACTGCCTTGCTGAGCCTTCCGTTGTAGTAAAGGGTACAGGACAATTATTTTATATTATGTTCATTTTTACTTATTTATTTTTATGTTGACTATTTTTCGATACATTTATTTTAGAAATCAATGTTTACACTGGATTTGTAAATGTTTATTGCTAGGATGGAATTTCTGGAGAGCACAGCAGAACCTAAAGGCTACTTTAGAGTGAGGAAGGGAGGGGGAGAGGAGTCAATGCGCTGATTTATTCAGCTGTGTTTGTAATCTGAGCTTCAGATATTGCTTTTGCAGAAGTTCTGTTAAGATTACCCTGGTTAAAAATACTCTGGAGGCTGGTTTCAAATAAAACCATAGTTTCACCTGCAAGTCGAAAGACATAAACTATCAAATATTCAGACTTGACCAAATTAACCTACAAATAAGATATTTTAAAGAAAGGAAAGCTATTAAAAAATAAAAATTGCTTTACTTCATTTCGTTAAAGTGGGGTGCCCCTTAAAAAGTTTTTTTTTTTTTTTTTTAAAGTCAGCAGCTACAAATACTGCAGCTGCTGACTTTTAATAATCGGACACTTACCTGTCCCAGGGTCCAGCGATGCGGGGGGAACAAAGCCCCCCCTCGTTCCCCACTTGTGGCACCGGTGTCCTGACGGATTGTGTCCCCCCATCAGATACTGTCCCCTGTGCAGTACACATGCCAAACAGATTCCGAAAATATCCGAAGATGAACGGCGCCTGCGACGTGAGTCCAGGTTCAAGCCCCACCATCCAAGTGGATATAGAGTTAGAATAAAAAAGAGCCGAGCACAGCGAGGCCGTGCCCGAAGCGTGGCGAGCGAAGCGTGGCGAGCGAAGCGTGGCGAGCGAAGCGAGCCCGCAAGGAACCCCCTAACTTTGTGCAGCCCTATGTCCACTTGGATGGTGGGGCTTGCACCTGTACTCGTGGCGCAGGCGCTGTTCATCTTCTGAGATTTTCCGAATCTCCTTCTGCTCTGTACTGCGCAAGCGATGCGACTGCGCAGTACGGGGCGGACACTATTCGATAGGCGGACATATATTTGACAGAACACCGGCATTCTTACTGTGGGCACCCGGCTTCACAGCCGGGCACCCACTGCGCGAGCGGTGCAGTGATACGCCGCGCAGTCATCTGGGACCTGTCATGTGTCCCAGATGACTGACTGCGGCGAGGGGAAGTGATGTCTGTGCCCGGGCACTGAAGGAGGCAGACTATGAGGCACCCCCTAGCAACAGGCATTTAGAGGTGAGTAAAAAATTTTTCAATTTTTATTTTTTTTATGAATTTTAAGCTATTTTTTTATTAATTTTTTTGGTGGAAACACCCCTTCAAAGTAAACTTAAGGCTGGGTTCACACTTGAAACGGATGGGGATGACAGCAGGTGTCCAGTGCGTCCCTGTTCTCTGTTTCAGGGACGAATTGGGCCTGAGTTTTTTTTGCCTGAAATCTGAGCAGAAGGACCCCTGTGAAATTTGCTCCGGAGATGTGTGAAGCGGCTCCATTGAGAGCGGGTCACAATCTCCTGTCATACGAATTTGTATAAGTGTGAACCCAACCTTTAAACCGTTTGAGTGGAATGAGTCTTCAAGGAGCCACATTTTGTCTTCTGAGGTCAACACTTATGTCATTCCGGAAAAGATTATAGCATTTCGGTTTATTACCATTATAGTAATAATTGGTTACTGTGTCTTATCCCAGAGAAAAGGGGTTATAGAACATTTCCTGCAATATTCAGCTCCAAAATGATGCAAGAAACAATGTCACAATTGGCACATAGCTGGGTCAATGTAAAATCTTACACCAGAGGCCGCAAAAAATAACACCTGTTTTTTGGGTCGGTTCACATCTATATGGTGGTTTCAGTGGTAAATCACATACTGCAGGAACATCAATTATCGCTAAACAGCAGTAGGTCGCATCATTGGGCACGACCCGGTCCTGAGCTCCGTGGCGGTGGGACCCACGGACCCGATCGCCGCTGGTGTCGCCCGATCGGGTCACAGAGCTGAAGAACGGGAGAGGTCTGTGTAAACAAACCTTTCCCCGCGCTTCCTAGTGAGACTGTCACTGATCGTCTGTTCCCTATCATCGGGAAAGACGATCAGTGACGTCACACGCCAAGCCACACCCCCCCTACAGTAAAAAACACACAGCACATACTTAACCCCTCCCCGCCCCCTAGGGGTTAACCCCTTCACTGCCAGTGTCATTTACACAGGAATCAGTGCATTTAAATAGCACTGATTGCTGTATAAAATGACAATGGTCCCAAAAATGTGTCAAAAATTTCTGATGTGTCCGCCATAATGTCGCAGTCACATAAATCGCTGATCGCCGCCATTACTAGTAAAAAAATAAATATTAATAAAAATTCTATAAAACTATCCCCAATTTAGTAAACGCTATAACTTTTTGCGCAAACCAATAATCGCTAATTTTTTTTTTTTTTTTAACCAAAAATATGTAGAAGAATACGTATCGGCCTAAACTGAGGAAAAAATGTATTTATTTATTTTTTTGGGATATTTATTAAAGTAAAAAATATTGCATTTTTTTTTCAAAATTGTCGCTCTATTTTTGTTTATAGCGCAAAAAATAAAAACCGCAGGGGAAATCAAATACCACCAAAAGAAAGCTCTATTTGTGGGAAAAAAAGGACACCAATTTTGTTTGGGAGCCACGTCGCACGACCGCGCAATTGTCAGTTAAAGCGACGCAGTGCCGAATCGCAAAAAGGGACCTGGTCCTTTTTGGCTGCAAATTGGTGCGGGGCTGAAGTGGTTAAGACACAGCAAATCTTCTTCACTTTGAGTTCAGGCCCACTTAGCTACTCATAGGAAAGCATGGTAAAACACCAAATCCAAAATCCCGTGGCACGAGCGGCTTTGCCTATTTCTTTAATACGATTTGTTCTAACATGTCCGGTGCTTAATATTCTATAGGCCTCCACCCAAAAGTTTATGTACCCAGCATTATGAACTACTCAAAATGAGCATACATATTACAGCTCCACTCAAAAACAAGCACACATAATACAACTAAACGGGGTGCAGACCGATGCTGCTGAAAGTTATATATTTACCCTGTTTCCCCGAAAATAAGACCTAGCGTGATTGTCGGTGATGGCTGCAATATAAGCCCTACTCCACAAATAAGCCCTAGTTAAAGTCCTTGTAGGTCTTATTTTCGGGGAAACAGGGTAGGGCTTATTTGGGGGGTAGGGCTTATATTGCAGCCATCACCGACAATCACGCTAGGTCTTATTTTCAGGGAAACAGGGTAAAGGTAAGACTGAAGATAATACTGATCAATTATTTGGGTCCTGTTTATAGCCGAGATGTCCAGGTAACTGCTGAAAAGCCCTGTAGCTCAAGAGGCAATGTGCTTGGCGACTTAGAAAGAAAATGGAATTGGTTGTCCTGCCTTACAGTGATTACCTTTCACTGGGCTGTATTTGCACTGTAGTGCATTAAAATGAAATTTATCAGGCTGAATGGACAGTGTAACGATGTTGCCACTCCTTTTGGGTGAGGCAATGAGTCATCCAGAGATTTATGGGGATTGTTAGTTGATTTACAGTTCTCTGTAATCTGTTAAAGTAGCGTGTTTTTATAGTTGGAGCTGATAGATTTGTACCACAGGTAAGTACGCTAGAGAAGTGTGTATATAATATATTTGTCATAACCATTGCACCTCATACAACTTCATTGGGGTCCCACTACCCACATAATTTACAGTGTGACCGCAGATTCATCCAGGTAGCATTATCATTCGAGAATTGGGCAAGTTCACTGTTTATAGTTCATATGACTATCTATAAGGCTCGGCCATGCTCTGTATTGCTTTCTGGAGAATTTTAAACAGTTAGGTACCGTATATACTCGAGTATAGGCCGAGGTTTTTCAGCACATTTTTTTGTACTGAAAGTGCCCCCCTCGGCTTATACTCGAGTCGAGCACTTTTCTGCAGCAGAGAATGACAACATTTCAAAATTAAGGGTTCCTAGCTACAAGTGACCACGAGATACGGGGCCCCAAATTCGGTCAACTGTGTCCATCTGCAGCAATGTCATTTCGGGACCCTTTAGGTCCAGAGACCCCAAAATTTGGCAATGGGCATTGTTGACCCTCTTTTCCACTTACAGTAGCTGCACATTTCTCACCCTAGGCTTATACTCAAGTCAATACGTTTCCCCAGTTTTTTTTGTGGTTCTGATTGTTCTGCACAATATGTAGATGGGCATAAAGGATAAATAAGTTTAGTGTGAGATGACACAAAGGTCACTATGTTATTATGTCTATAGCTTGCCTCGTGGTTGAGTGGGTAGGGGTTGTCCTGCTTGACCCCTCTGCTGAATGTACATAGTTGGCCTGATGTAAGGCCCATGGGTTGTTTGACCCATTTGTGGACTATAAACAAATAGGTTTCTCAATACCGGTTTTTGATAGTTGACCACTCTGTCACACTTCCTATATTACCCATTGGTGGATCTCCATGGATTCATGTCTTAATTCCTTATCCTAACAACATGTCGTCATTGTTAATATACAGAAAGGTAACTATTGCGCACAACCTCACTGTAGGGAATGATAGGAAGCTGCCAACATATAAAGTGATCTCGCACAATCAAGTAAAATTAATTTAAGAATATTATGTGGCGCTACCCTTCAAATAGCATGATTAGAATAAATAAATCTATATAATAAATAAGTGAAAATAAATGTAGAATAATAAATAATGCAGGTGAATAAAGTGCAAAATAAGCTGTGCAAAAATGTGCAACAATCACAAAGAAGTGGAAGTGAATAGTGACACCTGGCTCCTTCCCTGACGCGTTGCGTCACTGATCACGTGACTTTCTCAAAGGGTCAATCGCAATGGATGCATGGATCAGCACTTTTTTTGAACACCAATTCCACAAAGTTTTTTTTTTTTTTTCAACAAACTTTCTGCTTATGAACTGTTGGGAATATTTGCAATAAAAATTATTTCTTCTAATCGTGCTATTGGAAAGGTAGCGCCACATAATATTCTTAAATTAATGTCGTCATTGTTGACTTCTTGTTCATTGTTTTGTTTATATTGTCAGAGACATTGCACTTGAATTACATTATAATGTTAATTCTGAAAATTGAATAAAAAGATTAAAACATAAAATAACAGTAGCTTCAGGAGATAAAATGTCGATTTTGTGAAAAAATAAATCTCATTTCATGTTAAAATATACCAATTTTGCCTAAACCACATTTGGATATTTTTTGAGAAATATAAATATTATAGAGCTAAAACAACTCCTCTATCTTGGTAAATTTAGCCTTTTTGTCTGCCATTTGTTTTCAGTGGTTTTTTTTTTGCCCACAGGGTTAGAATGACATGATTTTGATCGATGTGTAGCAGGAAATCCTTGTCCATGTACGGCCACTTTTTTTTCCCCCCCTTTTCAATTTGTTCATGTCAGAGTTATGGCAGTGACCGGCTCTGGTCTAGACTAGAAGTATCCATATCTGAGGGACGAGACTAAGTGAGGTCAGATCTAAATTAAGATGTAAACAGCTGATTCCAGCCAGCTACGTTTTCTTCGGCGGGAATAGAACGAAGGTGACATCTCCTGTCTTAGCTGTAATGAGTTTGACATGTGTGGGTCAAATCTGATTAACCTTCCCCCATCCTATTTCCTTTTTGCTGAGATCTAATCGCACGTCTGCTGTTGCTGCTTTCTTATTTTTGTTAGAACTTTTTCATTCTGCAAACAAAATCAAATTAGATTAATGAATAAACTTTGTTACATTTTAAAAACAAAAAAAAACTTTGGAGGCTAGCATTGCCTAGACTTTTCACTCAACTGCCAACAAAGGGGAGATAATGTCCTACTTGTTCATGGAGGATACATTCTTGTGTTGGCAATGTTTCTTTGCAACCCACCGGGGAGAAATCAATAGGGCCTCCTTCACATGGGTGATTGGGGGTATACACCGGATTCCAATGGCAAGAATCGGCAGACTTCTGTGGCTGAGATCAGTGGCGTCACTAGGGTTGGTGTCACCCCCCCACCAACTATAGTCCCCCCTCAGTACAGACCCACCTCCACTAACTACAGACCCCCCTCCCGCAGTATAGATCCCCCCCTCCCTCAGTACAGACCCCCCACTAAGTATAGACCACCCTCCATCAATATAGACCCCCCTCCCTCAGTATAAACCTCACCCCCCAGTACAGACACCCCCCGTAGTACAGTACAGACACCCCCCGTAGTACAGTACAGACACCCCCCCGTAGTACAGTACAGACACCCCCCCGTAGTACAGTACAGACACCCCCCCGTAGTACAGTACAGACACCCCCCGTAGTACAGTACAGACACCCCCCCCCCAGTACAGACACCATGCCCCCCCCCCAGTACAGACACCATGCCCCCCCCCCCAGTACAGACACCATGCCCCCCCCCCCAGTACAGACACCATGCCCCCCCCCCCAGTACAGAGACCATGCCCCCCCCCCCAGTACAGAGACCATGCCCCCCCCCCAGTACTGAGACCATGCCCCCCCCCCCCAGTACGGAGACCATGCCCCCCCCAGTACAGAGACCATGCCCCCCCCCCAGTACAGAGACCATGCCCCCCCCCCCCAGTACAGACACCATGCCCCCCCAGTACAGACACCATGCCCCCCCCAGTACAGACAGCCCCCCCTCAATGCAGACCCCCCAGCAGTACAGACACCCCCCTCCCCTCAGTGCAGACCCCCCAGCAGTATAGACGCCCCTCTTACAGACCTCAGAACATTAGATACACACAGCGGTGTGTGTCCCTCGGGCTCCTCCTCTGTGGATGTAAACAGAGAGGAGGGGGAGGCGGCTTCGTTCCGCTCTGCTGAGGGACACAGCCGTGACGCGAGACACAGGGCAGCGGGCGGTGTTAGCAGTGCCGCTACCCATTGGTGTCACCCCTCTGGCGGGTGTCACCCGGGTGCGGTCCGCACCCACCTAGCAACGCCACTGGCTGAGATGACCAGTATATGCAAACCATGGTAGCTTCTGATCCTTTACAAACTAATGACAGGCTGAGAGGAGTCATGGCTGTCTGCATGTATCCACACATTCAGTGGTTACCTTCTATCGGCAATCACCCATCCCTAACTGCAGGTAACCACTGTATGTGCATTTACCCACAGATAGCCATGGCAGCTAACGGCTGTTCATTCATTCACCTAATCAGAGCAATCGCAGCTAAACAAGTGATTCTGGCAGCAAAAATCCACTGATTTCTTGTCACTCCCTAATCGCACAGGTAAATGAGACCCAAAGCATTTGAACAACTTTTCTGGCGATTTTATGGTTCTTTAAAATGTTTTACACCAGATCCATGAAAGCCGTTCTGCCAGTTTCAGTAGCTTTACCGAAACAACATGCTGCAACAAATTTCAAAAAGAATTACCACCAGTTCAGAGATAACTAAACTGGGTAATTAAAGTAATATTAACCACTTGACCCCCCCTTCCTAACCAGACCAATTTTCAGCTTTCGGTGCGGTCACACTTTGAATGACAATTACTTTCTTTTGGTGGTATTTAATCACCGCTGGGTGTTTTATTTTTTGTGCTATAAATCATAAAAGACAGAAAATTTGGTAAAAAAAATTTAAAATAAAATAAAATAAATTCTTTGTTTCTATTAAAATTTATGGCAGAGTGTTGGGCTGTGGGCACTACACATCCAGCCCACAGCGCTGCTGCAAATCTCTCCCCCTCTCCACTTCTCCCCTCTCACTGTACCGATCGGTACAGAGAGGGGAGGGAGGAACCCTATACAAACCGGCGTCGCGTCATGACGCCGGTTTGTATACATGTGATCGCTCTGTCATTGGACGGAGCGATCACGCTGTAAACAGCCGCTATCAGCGGGCGTTTACCGTGATCCGTGATGCGCTGGGAAAAAAATTTAAACCTGTTATACTTACCTACTCTGTGCAGTGGTTTTGCACAGAGCGGCCCCTTGGTTCCCCCGTCGGAGCTCCTGGCCCCTCCCTCCTGCCGATTGCTCCCAGAGGAAGCGGCTTGCAAGAGAGGGACCCAAGCAAGCTTGTTTCTGAGCTGATGCTCTGCGTGCCCATTCACACACAGCTGTTTGGCCCCGCCCCTCTCTATCTTCATTGGCTCACTGGCTGTGATTGACAGCAGTGCAAACTAATGGCTCCTGCTGCTGTCTCAGCCAATGATGCGAGAGCCAGAGGCTCTCGTGCACATTGCTGGATCATGGTGGAGCTCAGGTAAGTACTGGGGGGAGGGTGGTGGCTGCTGCACAGAGTTTTTTTTTGATTTTTTGCATAGAATGAAGTATGTGCCCATTCACACACAGAGCTGTGGCTCGGCCCTGAACCCTCTGTTTTCATTGGCTCACTGGCTGTGACTATCAGCTCTGGCTGCTGTCTCAGCCAATGAGAAGGGTGAGGCTCTCGTGCACGTTGCTGGATCGTGGTGGGGCTCAGGTAAGTTCTAGAGGGGGGGCTGCTGCACAAAAGTTTTTTTATTTTTTATTTTTTTACCTTTATGCATAGAATGCATGAAGGTAAAAAACCCGGGGCCTTTAGAACCACTTTAAGACCAACACCAAATTGATGTGCAGCAACCGAGTACAATGTAGCAGAGCGGCATGTTTGCCACCACTACGTTCTCCTTCCCCCAAGGTTTTATTGAATAATTTTATTGCTTCAATGGTTTGATGTTTTGTAGCGCTCTCTCTGTGTTCCTAGACCTTCTTGATAGACATGGAGCGCAGGTACAACTTGTATACCCTATATGCATGTAAGTTTTTTTTTCATAGGGCGTCTTTGTGAAAATTTTAAATGTAAACAAGATCATGTAATTTTGCGTCGTTTGCCTACTGTGAGGACAAAGCCTTGAAATTGTAGTATCAAGGTAACAGCATTAGTCACTAAAGAACATGACAGAAATGAGGAATATTAGTAGAGTGCTGAGTGAGGAAATAGAGCTTGAGAAAGGCCCGCGGGCGTTCTACTAAGTCTTCCAATAGACACCGCCCATATTTACTGATCTGTCGTATTCTACTGCAATAGACTCCCGTGGAAGCATTGACATGGATTCGCAGATGAAGCACTTTCACTCAAAGTGTGATCTGATCAGACATCTCTGGTATGCAGCGTTCAAGGGCATCGTCTCTAATGCCATTTAGTCAATCTTGTGTGTACGTTGAAAGGCCATGCTATAATATTTAACCACTACAATACCGGGCACTTTCGCCCCCTTCTTTCAGCGCTCTCGCACTTTCAATGACAATTGCGCGGTCATGCTACTCTGTACCCAAATTACATTTTTATCATTTTGTTCGCACAAATAGAGCTTCTTTTGGTGGTATTTATTCACGACTTAGTTTTAAATTTTTTGCGATATATAAGCGGAAAAAGAGTGGAAATTTGAAAAAAAAAAAAAACAATATTTTCTTCTTTCTATTTTAAAAGAAATCCAATAAAATCGAATTTTGTCATAAATTTAAGCCAAAATGTATTCTGCTACATGTTTTTGGTAAAAAAAATTCCGTTAAGTGTATAATAATTGGTTTATGTGATCACAGACATATGTACGCAAATGATGATGTGCGCAGGTGATCATTGGGATGTGATTTTAGTGGGACATATGTGGGGGACAGGTGTTTTTATTATTTGGGGACATGTGTGTTTACACTAGGTTGGTGATCAGTGAGTAAAAAGCTGTAAAAAAAACAGCTCGTACTCACTGATCACCAGCCGGCTGCAGCGATCTGCTCTCTTCTCCTCAGACAACTTCCGCGTGAGGAGAGGCGAGCCGATTGCCTAGCAACCTGCTCTGTGTTTACATCACATGACGGCTGTGATTGGACCTGGTTGTCATGTGATCAGGAGGGCCAATCACAGAGCCCTCCTGCCGATTGGAGATAGGCCATGTCCGGGTGACATGAGCACATCGGGATCGCGCCCCTGCGCAAGCACGATCCCCCTCCTTCTGAGGGACGTTCCTGAATGGTGTAGAATAGCTTTTTTCAGGGTGTTCTCATGTTAAATGTGTTTCTATGCAGATGTGAAAATCTGCTCAGTCATGCTATTTAAATTGCATGGCCCAACTAAGACCCCTTTCTCACCGAGGGCGTTTTGCAGGCGCTATAGCGTTAGAAATAGCGCCTGCAATCCGCCCTCAAACTGCTGCTCCATTGTCTCCAGTGTGAAAGCCGGAGGGCTTTCACACTGGAGTGGTGCTCTGGCCGGGCTTCAGGAAAAGTCCTGCCAGCAGCTTCTTTGGAGCGGTGTGTTTACCGCTCCTCCACCGCTGCTCCCCATTGAAATCAATGGGGCAGCGCTACAATACCGCCGGCAAAACGCCGCTATTGCAGCCTATTGCCGGTGGGTTTAACCCTTTCTCGGCCGCTAGCGGGGGTAAAAGCGTCCCGCTAGCGGCTGAAATGCGCTGCAAATCCGATGGCAAAATGCTGCTAAAAATAGTGTTTTACCGCCGACGCTATGAGCGGCTTGGTGTTAAAAGTCCTCTAATGCCCCGTACACACGGTTGGAATTTCAGACGGAAAATGTCCCATCGGACCATGTTGTCGGAAAATCCGACCGCGTGTGGAAATCCGACCACGTGTCAGAATTTCCGTCGGAAAAAGTTTGAGATCCTGCTCTCAATTTTTCCGACAACAAAGTCCTATTGGACTTTTTCCGATCGTCTGTAGCGAATTCCGACGGACAAAGTGCCACGCATGCTCAGATCACATTACAAGACCAAAGCTATTGGCTACTAGCCTCTACGTAGTCCCGTCGTACGCAACGAACGTCACCACGTTCAGAATGATCGGATTTTCCGACAACTTTGTCCGACCGTGTGTATGCAACACCAGTGTCGGACAAAATCCGTCTGAAAAAATCAGACGCATTTTGTGGTCGGAATTTCCGACCGTGTGTACGGGGCATTAGTGTACATTTTTGCAGATGTATTGAAGAAAGTGGGAACACATGTGACAGTGTCATCATTTTGTCTTCAGAAGAATTGGCACCCCCCCATCCTTGCAGTCAGAAGGTACAGTACTGTTCATAGTCGTAGTATTATGCTTATGCTGTAGTACAGGCATCCCCGGCACCCCACTGTCTAATTGTACAGTACAGGATTCCCTAGCACCCTCTCTGCTCTGTGCAGGCTGGCATTTATTGTCCTCTAACGTTGCCCTTTCTGTGCTGGCAGGATTTTTAATTTTTTTTTGTTAATTTTGATACGTAATTGATATATTGAAATGCACATGTAATTCAACTAAGTTATCATTCTGATTGTTCTGAGAATTTTGAATGATGTGCAATTCCAACTACTCAATGGTACAAAAATGACAAAACTGATTCAAGGTATTTATTTGGAACTGGTTTCTGAAGGATTACAGTGTATTTGGGAAAGCCATTGTATATAACCTGTACAGCATTCCGCCCCAGCCCCAGCAATGTATGAAAGAATTTTAGGTATGCACAGAAAAAAAAATGCAGCGTCGGAACTATGACAATTCAGTATGGAATCCGGCAGTGCAAGTATAGCTTTATGTGAGCGCATAATCCTTCCGGAGAATTTACCAGAGACCCTTTTATACGGTACATGACCTCCCACCATTCTTGGATTTATTCCACCTCATCAGTTACAGCATTTGTAAACCAAAATGCTGAGAACATGGCACTGTGACAAAGTACGTTGGCTTCACTTCTATACTGCCAAGAACACCTTTGCCGTGTACTGCAAACAAGCCAAGCACTATAGCGTGATCCTAACTATTAACAGGATCTCCTGGCACTGAACAATATTTATGCATTCGAGCTCCGAGTTCCTCTGAGAACAGAATGTTAAATTCCACATTTATCTGTTTGATGTTTTATTAGCTTAGAATTGTGTTCAAGTATGTGGATGCTTATTTCTCCTACTTTACTTATTAAATATGAATCAGATAAAAGACATCAACTTTAGTTTATTCTTCTAAAACAAAAGGTAGGCTTTTGAAAATGAACAATATAGACTTCAAATAAGCATATCTTAAGAGTATTGCACATCTCTTTATAAAGCTCTTCCTAAGCTTTGGCTGTCTTGTAAGACATTGGAAAGAGAGAGGGAGATCTATATATATATATATATATATATATATATATATATATATATATATATATATATATATATATATATATATATATATATATATATATATATATATATATATATATATACACAGCATCTCACAAATAAAAACCCCTCTTGGGCATGGAGCTCACCAGAGCTTCACAGGTTGCCACTGGAGTCCTCTTCCACTCCTCCATTATGACATCACAGAGCTGGTGGATGTTGGAGACCTTGCGAGCGATCATCAACCCATCGTTTGAGGATGGCCCACAGATGCTGAATAGAGTTTAGGTTTGGAGATATGCTTGGCCAGTCCCTCAGCTTCTTTAGCAATGCAGTGGTCATCTTGGAGGTGTGTTTGGTTATCGTGTGTGTTGTCTTTACCCTCTTGGGCATGGAGTTCACCAGAGCTTCACAGGTTGCCACTGGAGTCCTCTTCCACTCCTCCATGACCACCTTCTGTTTGAGGATGCCCCACAGATGCTCAATAGGGTTTAGGTCTGGAGACATGCTTGGCCAGTCCATCACCTTTACCCTCAGCTTCTTTAGCAAAGCAGTGGTCGCCTTGGAGGTGTGTTTGGGGTTGTTATGTTGGAATACTGCCCTGTGGCCCAGTCTCTGAAGGGAGGGGGATCATGCTCCGCTTCAGTATGTCACAGTACATGTTGGCATTCATGGTTCCCCCAATGAACTGTATCACCCCAATGGCGGCAGCACTCATGCAGCCCCAGACCATGACACTCCCATCACCATGCTTGACTGTAGGCAAGACACACTTGTCTTTGTCCTTACCTGTTTGCCGCCACACACACACACACACACACACTTGACACCATCTGAACCAAATAAGTTTTTATTTTGGTCTCCTAACCACAGAACACATGGTTCCAGTAATCCATGTCCTTGGTCTGCTTGTCTTAAACTGTTTGCAGGCTTTCTTGTGCATCGTCTCTAGAAGAGGCTTTTTTCTGGGATGACAGCCTTGCAGACCAATTTGATGGTGTGTGCGGTGTATGGTCTAAGCACTGACAGGCTGCAAGCACGTTTTTTAACACATTACAGTGCATTTTTGATGCGTTTTTCGATGCATTCCAGATTTCCTTCCTGTCAATCACAGCCAGTGAGCCAATAAGGAGAGAGCAGTCTGTGTCATATGTATGCATAGTGGGGCCTGGAAGCTAATTGGACACAGTGGGAGCCAATCAGTGCGTCCGGCAGATACGATGTACGCCGATTGACGGAGGCAGAACGGAGGTCTGTCAGAGAGGAAGATGGAGATCTTGTGTTTCTGCTAAGCAGGAACACGGATCTGTTTTCCTTCAGTTAAGCCATCCCCCCACACAGTTAGAAAGCACTCCCTAGAGCAGTGATGGCGAACCTTGGCACCCCGGATGTTTTGGAACTACATTTCCCATGATGCTGTGGCACTCTGTAGTGTAGTTGAGCCTCATGGGAAATGTAGTTCCAAAACATCTGGGGTGCCAAGGTTCGCCATCACTGCCCTAGGCGCACACTTGATTGCCCCTGATGTTAACCCCTTCCATGCCAGTGTCATTAGTACAGTGAGAATGCTTTTTTTTTATTTTTTTAAGCATTGATCACTATTTGTGTCACTGGTCCCCCAAAAATTGTAACTTGGTGTCCGATTTTTATCTGTCGCAGTACCGCTAAAAATCACTGATCGCATTACTAGTAAAAAAAAAAATTTTTTAAAAATTCCATAAATCTATCCCATAGTTTTACAAACTATGGGATAGATTTATGGTATTAAAAAAAAAAAAAAAATATATATATATATATATATATATATATATATATATATATATATATAAAATTTTTATAACTTTTGCACAAACCAATCAATATATACGCTTTATTGGGATTTTTTTTTTTTACCAAAAATATGTAGCAGAATACATATTGGCCAAAATTAATGAATAAATTACTTTTCTTTTTATTGGGTATGTTTTTATAGCAGAAAGTAAAACTGTGTGTGTGTGTGTGTGTGTTTTTTTTTTTTTTTTTTTTTTCTTCTTCAGAAATTGTCATTTTTTTGTTTTGTTTATAGTGCAAAAATTGTATTTGGGTACAGCGTCGCGGGACTGCGCAGTTGTAAGTTAAAGTAGCGAAGTGCCGTATCGCAAAAAAAATGGCCTGGTCTGGAAGGGTGGTTAATGTCATGCCCTAAGTCACATTGACAGTGCATGGGGCTGCCATAACATAATGCACATTAACTGCGCTTTAGCAAGTGAAATTTCATACAGTATGAGTTTATATATACCGTATTTATCGGCGTATAACACGCGCCCCAAGTTTAGGAGGGAAGTTTAAGGAAAAAAACTTACATTTAAATGCACATCATTGCAGCCTTGTCCATCATTGCAGCCTTGTCCATCATTGCAGCCTTGCCCAGTGCCTTTGCAGCCTTGCCCAGTGCAGCTTGATTTAAAATTAGCGCAGAGTGGAGAGGAAGAGCACCACGTGACATATCGAAAGCCGCGTGTATTTTCGGCTAGTCTCGGGCCGGCTCCTCTCGCAGTCCCGCCCACCTCCACTGATTGTGAGAGGAGCCGAGCGCCAACAACATACAGAAATCCGAGTTCGGCTAGTCGCGGCTCTGCTCGCAGTCAGGGGCTGGACTGCGAGAGGAGCCGAAAATAGCCGAACTCGGATTTCTTAATGTTGGCGCTCGGCTCCTCTCACAATCAGTGGAGGTGGGCGGGACTGCGAGAGGAGCCGAGACTAGCCGAAAATACACGCGGCTTTTGGTATATCGGCTCCGCAAGCTCCCCTCACAAAAAATCAGCGGGAGATCGGCGGGATCGGCGTATAACACGCACCCACGATTCCCCCCTGATTTTAAGGGGGAAAAAAGTGTGCGTTTATATGCCGATAAATACGGTACTTTTCAAACCCCAATTTTTCATTGCACTTCTATATTCTCTAAAATCACAACTGTATGATTTTGATCTATACAGGTTTCCTGCCTCTTCTCATATATGGCTACCGGTGGGCTTGTCCTGTGTTTTGCTACTTTTGAATTGCAAGTCTCATCATGAATCGGGTTACTGACAGATTCCGATAGGTGTGTGCAAGTTAAAGGAGCTTGATGCTTTAAAATACAAAAGAGAAGTGTGTGACCACAATAGTTTGGGGACTATAGACAGGAAGGTGTGGTGGTCACACTTGTCTGCACCTAGTCTGAGATGGAACGGTGGTTACCCCATTTCACTAGTGTTCCTGTCCTCTCAATAGAGAAATCCATCAGAGATACAGGCAATATAAACCATTACGTTTTCAGTTCCGCTGCATTGATTACTAAGCGCTGACTTAATCGTCGTGGGATTATATTTTAAATCCAAGTCTCATCATTGTAACTTCCATAGACGTTTACCAAGAAATCTCACATGAATGCTTTGCGGTAGAGTAGTGCTAGATATGCTTGCTTTAGTAAAATAAACAGAAGTACCTCGGGACAGCGAGACACATGACACAAAGGATGTGGTTCAAGCCTATTAGATAATTTTGCCTTGGGCGAGAGAGAATGTAAATATAGCCCTGCCCACATATCACTGTAGGAACTGACTTTTCTATAGCAACTATGTAAACTGTTTGAAGGTGTGTGCAGAGATGGACAATAAATGTAATATTTGTATGAAAAGAATGCAGGATCAGTTGAAGCGCATATGTGCCCTCAGCTAGATTCGTAATGTTGCCCATCCACACCAGGGATGTGCAGCCAGGCCTCACCTGACATGTACATTAACCACTTGCTTACTGGGCACTTAAACCCCCCTCCTGCCCAGACCAGTTTTCAGCTTTCGGCGCTGACGCACTTTGAATGACAATTGCGCGGTCATACAACACTGTACTCAAATGACATTTTTATCATTTTTTTCCCACAAATGGAGCTTTCTTTTGGGGGTATTTAATCACAGCTGGGGTTTTTATTTTTTGCGAAAACAAACAATAAATAAATCATGTTTAATAGTTTTATAAAATTTTGCAAACCGGTAAATTTTTCTGCTTCATTGATATGCGCTGATGAGGCGGCACTGGTGGGCACTGATAGGCGGCACTGGTGGGCACTGATAGGCGGCACTGGTGGGCACTGATAGGCGGCACTGGTGGGCACTGATAGGCGGCACTGGTGGGCACAGATAAGGCGGTACTCAGGGATCTCCTAAAGGTGGACAGGGTAGGGGCTGATCGCTTATACTGGGGCAGGGAGTTCCAGAGGATGGGAGAGGCTCTGGAGAAGTCTTGAAGGCGAGCATGGGAGGAGGTAACAAGGGAGCTAGAAAGCAGGAGGTCCTGGGAGGATCGGAGGGGACAATTTGGCATTGCATTCAGCACTGGAGGTAGCAGAACTGCGTTCCCTGGAAAAAGCCATGCTTTTAATATAGTTTTTCCATCTTACCACCATTCCTCTCTCTGTCTGTCTGTCTGTCTGTCTGTCTGTCTGTCTGTCTGTCTCTCTGTCTGTCTCTCTGTCTCTCTGTCTCTCTCGTCTCACTTTGTAGTATCCTCTCTTCAATCCTTTCATTTTAGGCCCAGTTTACCCCATCTCCTAAGAGTGGGTACCTAGTTTTGACAGGCACTTCCTGTCCCACTTCCTCTTAGGCGGTGACACCTCTCCCTCTCTACAATCTTCTGGGGCACGTCACAGGTCCCAGAAGATTGCCTGGCCACTAAGCGAGCGCAGTGTGCACCCGCAAGCTGTCACAGCCAGGTGCCCATGCTCGCAATGACTGCGCCACCAAGAGGGGGAGAGAAGCAAGGTTTTCAAGCGACCGCATCGTTGGACAAGTGAGTGTCTGTTTATTAAGTCAGCAGCTACACATTTTCTAGCTGCTGACTTTTAATAAACGTACAAACGTGTGGAACTCTGCTTTACGGTAAGCTTGTAGTAAAGGATCAAGAAAACCATTAGTTGTACATTTTGACAGTTAAATGAAAGATGAAGCAGGAAATTCTAGAATAACCTCTGAAATACATTCATTAGACTTGCAAAGCTATCATAATCTTCTTCTTCTTAGTTGCCCTCAGGTAGGGGAGGGACAGATGAGCGATCGGTGTAACATACAGATGTCCAATTACGATCGTCTCTGCAAAGTGTTTTCATCTCAATGAATTTTGTAGCTGTGTTATGGTATTTTTTAAGTCTTTACTGTGACTCATTGGTCCACAAAGTACTTTTTATTTATTTTTTGTTACCTAGGGGGACCACTAGAGTTCTGATTGGTTACTACAGGCTATACATTTTTGTGCTGATTTTTAGTCCAGTTTTTATGAATCAGCCCTGGGGTTGGCACATCGTGTACCTTCTGTCACTTGGCAACTCTTCACTTCTTTGTACTTCTTAATGGCCACATGCCCAATAGCACTGTTAATCAAAGATTGTATTAGTTTCTTTTTATATCTGAAAAGCTTGAATCTAAGTACTGAACATCAATTTAAAGGGCACCTGTCACCCATTTGTATAATTTGCCACTCCTTATTCAATTTTAATTTCAGCTGTGCAGAAATTGTGGGAAGGCAATATACAAACAGGGTTTTGACATTCAGGTTCAAACTTGATTTTCATAACACACCAGTTGATGAAAGCCACTATTAAAATAGAACTAAAAGCAAACCATTTTTTGCCATTTGTGCCCCTTTTAACTTCGAGTCTCATAACCAAAGCAGGAAGGGAGAGGAAATCCCTCTAAAGCAGGGGTCTCAAACTGGCGGCCCTCCAGCTGTTGTGAAACTACAAGTCCCATGAGGCATTGCAAGGCTGACAGTTGGGCCCCTTTCACACTGGGCGTTTTTCAGGCGCTTTATCGTTAAAAAAAGCGCCTGTAAAACGCTTGAAAGAAGCCTCATCTGCAATTCCAATGTGAAAACTCAAGTGCTTTAAGAGCCCTTTCACACTGCCAGCGCCCGAAAAACGCTCGTAAAGCGCCGCTTAAACTAGCGGCGCTTTACCAGGGCTTTTCGAGCGCTAGTGGGGCGCTTTTAACCCCTGCTAGTGGCCAAAAAAGGGTTAAAAGCGCCCACAAAGCGCTGCTGCTACAAGCGCTTTTCAGGCGTTTTTCAGGAGCTTCCCATTGATTTGATGGATTCCCCTATTGCATAGTTTTGGTAAAGCTAAAGAAAATTGTAAAGAGATTGTACAATCCGATTGCATAGTGTGTGGCCAGCTTTATTACAAGTACATGGGAGGGAGTGAGTGGAGTTATTATTCTTCTGTTAATGTACCAATCTCACTTTCAGGCCCCATTCACATCTAGTATAGTGGGAGCACATATTTTTTGGCATTTTTCCTATGATACAAATGGGTTAGCCTATTGATTTCAATGGGCTGCCCTTTGCGCAACAAGTGCGGCAAGGTAGCTCATGGGGCATTTTGGTTTGTTGCGTTTTGGTGCTTTTGTCACACATTTTTGAATGTGGCAAAATGCATGATTGTTTCCCTGTTTTGGAGTGACGTTAATTAACAGCACCAAAAGTCAAACTAGTTAATTTTAGGTGTATAAAGGTGGCCATACACTATACAATCTGATTGCACGATCCCCTTTTTAGATTTGCCAAAACAATATAATAGGAGGACGCACCTACCTATTCAATCACTCTGTATCCAATCAGGTAGGCCTTTGCACTAAATAGTTGATAGATCTAAAGGAGATTGTACAATCAGATTGAATAGCGTATGGTGAGCTTTACAGATTTCCAAGGGGCACACTTCTGTTTTTAATACTACAGCTCTGCTCCACATAGGCTGTTATGTGATCACTCAGCTCCTGCACACTCTGCCAAATAAAAAAATCTATGTAAAAGTAAATAAATTCTGCGCTCATTTCTAAAAGATGAAAATATAAATTATAAATGCCGCAAACTTTTATAAGATTAAATACTTAATCCAAACAATATTACTAAACACAAAAAGTTGCGCAAATTCAAATAGTGAACACGTGTGTATAAAAACACCCTTGAAATAATTAATGTTATTTTATTAAAAAATTTATAAAATTTACATTAATTATTTCAAGGGTGTTTTTATACACACGTGTTCACTATTTGTATTTGCGCAACTTTTTGTGTTTAGAAATATACAAAACAAGTGATCAGTAAAGAACGAACCTGGCTGTGTATTCAGGGAGAATGGTGCTTACTGACAATGTCTGCATTGGAAAAGCGTGGAACTACTAAGGTGGACCAGAGCAATCTCCCGGAGGGGAAGGACAGGTGCAGGGTGTGTAATGAGGTCAGCCGGTGAACTACTTCCTGTGTCTTCCAGTTTTTTAACCCAAGGAACGGGTAGCAGGAAGTAATGGAGTAGTTTTCTATAGGAGACCCTGGAGGCTGAGGTAAATCATGCTCTAGAATATGGAGAAAGCTTTTTCTTTTCTGCAGGAGAGGTACATTAATGGTACATAGAGAAGTTGGGATTTCGGGAAAAAAAAAAAAAAGGTTAACTTGGCCTTTTAAAGGAAACCTGAACTAAAAGAATTGTAGAGGTTTCTACTATATCTGATGTGTTAGCTGCATGGCTGATCCACATTTATGGTTTCAGTTCATTTTGAGTCATGGACCTAGAACAAGTAGTCTGACTTTGCTCTGAATTGATATGCTGTATGCTCATTCCAGGATAGTAATTCAATGCAATAAAGCCAGAGAGACAGATAAGAAACCAGTAATCTCAAGAGAAAACAAAAAATGTCAGCCATCTTTTTTTCTTTCAGTACAGATTTATTGTAATCCAGGGTGACACTGATGTCAGAGAGCATAAACTGTTTGCTTTCATGCTCTCTCCCTGTAACTGAAACTCTCTAGGGCCCCAGGCTGTAAGAGCTTGGTTTGTGATCATGAACAATTTTAGGGTTTGGAAGTGCTTGTCATTACCTCCTAGCATAGCCCTAAATGGCCCAGGTCTTTGCCTTTGAGACATAAAGGTCCATATAGTTCACAGCAGGGGTGGATGGATCTCATGTATAGCTCCACTGCTCTACAAATCCCTTTGGCAAGTTGTTTTTTTGTACTACATATTTATTATTATTTATTATTACAGTACTTGCATGGTATTGTGTATAGTATTGGGTTAGTTGGAATTATCATAGGTCTAGGCCACAGATGACCGTGTCCAATCTTTTCTGGATAGTCCAACATCCACTCTTTCTTGTAACATTAGTAGATGAATGCTCACAAGAGGATGAATGTAGCTAAGCAGTAAGCCTAAAACACTGGAACCATTATGCCGCGTACACACGATCGGAATTCCGGCCAGAAAAAGACAGATGAGCGCTTTTCATCGGAAAATGCGACCGTGTGTAGGCTCCATCGGAATTTTGCTTGTCGGATTTCCGACAGCAAAGAATTGAGAGCAGGTTCTCAATTTTTCCGACGGAAAAGGTTTCTATCGGAAATTCCGATCGTCTGTAGCAATTCTGATGCACAAAATTCCTACGCATGCTCGGAAACAATTTGACGCATGCTCGGAAGCATTGAACTCGGCTCGTTGTAATGTTGTACGTCACCGCGTTCTTGGCGGTCGGAATTTGGTGTGACCGTGTGTAGGCAAGACAGTTTGAGTGGAATTCCATAGAAAACCGCCAGAGCTTTTTCCGACGAGAATTCCGATCGTGTGTACGCGGCATTAGACTATTTCCACAAGAATGATTGGCTATGATCTGAAGTTCTTTGTTTGATCATTACAAAATTGGCAAGATGCATCCAATGTCCATGGACAGCTTTTGTAGTAGGGCTGCAACTAACGATTATTTTCATAATCGATTAGTTGGCAAATTTATTGTTTTGATTAATCGGTTAATAGCCTTTAAAAAAAAAAAGTGTGGTGTATAATTTAGTTAATTTGTAAAGTTTAAAAAAAGGCAATTTATTCTTAAATATCTCTATGCAGTGGTAAATATAAACAACCAACTATATGATTAGGGAGCAAAATATCAATGAGAATAACAGACAGAAGAGATATACTGTATATACTATTAGAAAAGATATACTGTATATACTATTAGAAGAGACATAATGTTTTTTGGCAAATTTGTTGTTGGGCAGATTAAAAAAACACAAATTGCTGCAAAAAGGTATTACATGCTTTTCTGCAGCTTCTCCATTGAAGTCTATTGAACCAAAAAACCACAGTTTTGCGTTAAAAAAAAAGTCCCACCCGTTCCAAATACGCAGCAGCTGAAAAAAGCGTAGCTGTGAACGTGTCCCATAGGAAACCGTGTAAAATTAACTGTAGTACGTTTCTGAAAAAGCACCAAAAAAAAACACATAGATGTGAACCAGGTCTAAGACGTTTAGTAACATAATAGGGTAAAAAAAAAAACTAAAATGAGACATTTATAGTACAAAAACAAAAAAAAAAAAAAAGCAGATAATCACTACTGTAAGGGTTTAATTTTTTTTTTACTGTAGAACTGTGAAAGTAATATTTACAGTAGCGATTATTTGCTCTTTTTGTACTATAAAGGGCTTGTTTTATTTTTTTTTTTTTTTAACCCCATTATTTTACTGGCCGATTAATCGATTATGAAAATAGTAATCGATTAATTTCATAATCGATTAGTTGTCGATTAATCGATTAATTGTTTCAGCCCTATTTTGTAGTGAGCGGACTAGTGAAAGTTGATTTTACAATGGACGGAGTACTGACCACAACGGGTCGTAGCATTGTTATGAAATAATTCAGTTTGACATGTCTGTAGGATAAATGTATCATCCAGCAACATTTGATACATATGTTCATGGACGCTATTTATCAGAATGGAACCAGCGATTGTCAGAACATATTGGACGGAGCCTCCTCTGAACCTAATCTGTGTTGGGTGTTGATCAGTTATGGACATTTGACTGATGATCTTGATGTCTAGAGAGTAAAGCTTACTTGAATTTTATTACAGTTCGTGATTTTTGTCCCTGTGTGAGCAAATCATGATGAATGTCTCCATACAAAGGGGAATTAAATTCAATACCTTCCAACAAGATTCAGATGCAATATCAGCTGCTCCTGATCATCGTTTTTATCTGCTGCCAAATGCAAGATTTAAAGATATTTTGGCTTTTATATAAAAAGAGAGGAAATTAATTGAGACACAATGGCGTATCCATATGGATTCCTTTTTACATTTTTTATTTAAAACAACTTTCAAAGAGAAGAGTTTCTTTACTGATGTAGTTCAAACCGTGTAGTATTCAAAGCTGAACTCCAGATTGACATAAAAAGGAAAAGTTAAAAATTCCCCTTTTAATCTACTTTTGTTTTCCTTAAAGGAGTTGTAAAGGTAAAAGTTTTTTCACCTTAATGCATTCTATTCATTAAGGGGAAAAAACATCTGACAATACCGCCCCCCCCCCAGCCCCCCGTTTTTACCTGACCCCTCGAAAATTTCCCGCGCTCTCCCCCAACATCCTCTTTGCCGCTCACCCTGGCCGTTGATTGGCTAGAGTGGATGGATTGAAAGCAGCGCAGCCATTGGTTGGATGGTTTGCGCTTGTGAACAGCAATCTTTAAGGAGCTTGGAGCAGTTTTACAAAGGAGGAATGGGCAAAAATCCCAGTGGTCAGATGTGACAAGCTCGTAGAGACTTATCCAAAGCGATTTGGAGCTGTGATAGCCGCAAAAGGTGGCTCTACAAAGCATTGAGGGGGGTGAATAATTATGCACATTGACTTTTTCTGTTATTTTGTCATTTGTTTGCTTCACAATTAAAAAAAAAAAAAAAAAAAAAAACATCTTTTCAAAGTTGTGGGCATGTTCTGTAAATTAAATGATGCAAATCCTCAAACAATCCGTGTTAATTCCAGGTTGTGTGGCAACAAAACACAAAGAATACCAAGGGGGTAAATACTTTTGCAAGGCACTGTATGTCTACCCTGTTCAGTCCTGATGTTCTTTTGCTATTTTTATATAAACCTGTAATTTTTCTTGAAAAGGAAAATTAACAGGCTTACTGGCCAGATCAGAAGGAAAATACAGAACTGGCATGCCTGTGATGCCAATGTATGCCAGTGGGTGGGCGGGTGAATACTGATGACCATCAGTATACATCCATGTCCATTATTAGAGATAGAATAGGTTTGCATCCTTTTCTGTAATTTATGCTGGAATACTGATGTCAACTGACATTATCAGTACACATCAGTAAGATACCATAAATGCAAAAGAAAATGGTCCAGGGCACATGTGATTGATGTGGCAGAGAGAGAGAGGGGCATGTACCGAAAGCATCCATCTTATAGTTGGGAAGGTGTCAGTATGGCAAGGGATGTCTCACATGGGACACTTCATGAGACGCCAGGACTGTGGGACATCTGCAAACAATAGTGATAAGGTGGACAAGCAGAAGCTGTGACAGGAGGTGTTCATTGGTGTAACACAAACCTAGGCAACACTTGAGTGTGAAGCATAGTAAGTGGAATTTGCCTTTGTATCCCTCGTCTATTTTTCACGACGGTGCTTATGGCGCCCTGTGAAAGAGGGCTAACTATTTAACTGGAATTAATCTCCAAATTGCACCTCCAGAATAAAAATGAAAGGCCGTGGAGCAAAATCTTAAAGGTTGTCTGAGATATGAGAGGTCACATTATCAGTTCTGTTTAAGCTTAATATTTAGCAGGGTAATTTTGTTCTTGGGGAAAAAAAAAATAAAAAAAAAAATATATATATATATATATATATATATATATATATATATATATATATATATATATATATATATATATATACACACACACTGTATTGGCGTATAAAATCGGGGAAAGTCGTGGGTGCGTGTTATACGCCAATCCCCCCCCCCCCCCCCCCCAAAAAAAAGTGACCAAAATAGCGAGCACCGCCGGAAAAGACTGAAGCGCCGGCGAAAAAAACCAAGCCGACTGTTCGGCTCCGCTCGTAGTCCCACCTCCCTGCGCTCCTGAAACAGGGAGGCGGGACTGCAAGCGGAGCCAAACAGTCGGCTCGGTCTTTTTCGGTGGCGCTTCGGTCTTTTTCGGCGGCGTTCGCGCGGTCTGTCTCAACGGCGGGAAGTGTGGTATGTATGTATGTATGTATATGTATGTGTATATATATATATATATATATGTATGTGTATAATATATATATATATATATATATATATATATATATATATATATATATATATATATATATATATATATATATATATACCATATTGGCGTATAACACGCACTTTTTCCCCCTTAAAATCGGGCAAGTCGTGGGTGTGTGTTACCCATACGTGGGTGCGTGGATACGCCAATCCCCCCCAAAAAAGTGACCAAAAAATCGAGCAGCGCCGAGTAATAGCGAGCGCCGCCGAAAAAGACCGAAGCGCCGCCGAAAAAGACCAAGCCGACTGTTCAGCTCCGCTCGTAGTCCCACCTCCCTGCGCTCGCTCCCGAAACAGCAGGGAGGCGGGACTGCGAGCGGAGCCGAACAGTCGGCTCGGTCTTTTTCGTCAGCGCTTCAGTCTTTTTCGGCGGTGATTCTGTCTTTTTCGGCGGCGTTCGCGCGGTCTGTCTCGGCGGCGGGAAATTTAAACGTGGGCAAGGCTGCAAATGACACTGGGCAAGCTACAAATGACACTGGGCAAGGCTGCAAATGACGCTTAAATGTAAGTTTTTTTTTTTTCCCCTAAACTTTCCTCCTAAAACTTTTTTTCCTTAAAATGCCCTCCTAAACTTGGGGTGCGTGTTATACGCCGATAAATACGGTGTGTATATATATAATATATAGTCCAACTTGCTCCAGCATGGAAGAAAAAAATCCTTCCTGATCATCCCCCAAAAGGCATTCGGATATTAACTGGATGAACGATGTCCAGTTCTATGACTTATAAATGTTAATATCCAGCTAAACTCTCTGTAGGAATAAATACCTTCTCCGTTAAAAAGATAATAGAATACTGGGTTAAGTAAAAAAATCTCAGTTGGGCTCTGGGAGAAATGGCGTTAGCCGTGTTATTATTATTGTGCATCTTCAGGAGACGACAAATGGAAAACTGTGATTTTCCAGTAACAGCTCCGGCTTCAAAGTGATAAATCACTGCAGATATCAGATGTGTCCATTCTGCAGGCTTCTTTGCTGATGCCAGAATGTTCTCTATGTTATCGCCCCTGATCTAATGTTACCATTCTCAGATTGCACTATTTAGCTCCCGGTCTTTTTTTTTTTTCTGCGCTTTTAGTGCTTTTTGTTTTATTCGGTCTTGGTGCCAGCACATTTAACATTGCCCATGTACAAGTCTCTGGCCTGTGCTTGATTGCCATTGATGTGTAGTCTTGAAAGAGATGCATTTACCCAAAACACAAAGCGGATCTCCTACTCCAATGTAACAGAAGCTGTGGAGGATGCCGGGAACACAGGAGGCAGAATGAGCAACTCAGGTAAACCTGAACAGTAAAGCTCAATTCCAGGCAATGAGCAAAGTCAAGGACTGAACAATAAAGGGGCAACATTATGGCTAAGTGACTGGTGCGTTTAGCTTTCAGTGTTGGGGGGCTTGGGTTTGAATCCTGGTGGGTAGATGTTTTGTGCAATCTCCCAGTGTTTGTGTAGGTTTATTTAGACCTGAGGTCTCAAACTGGTGGCCCTCCAGCTGTTGTGAAACTACAAGTCCCATCATGCCTCTGCCTGTGAGAGTCACGCTTGTAACTGGCAGCCTTGCAATGCCTCATGGGACTTGTAGTTTCGCAACAGCTGGTGGGCCACCAGTTTGAGACCCCTGATTTAGACCATTTTGAAACCTGCTGGCAGTTTTCCCCTGGGAATATGTCATCCGTACATGCACATATTAACCGCTTCCCGACCGGCCACTGCATATATACGTCAGCAGAATGGCACGGGCAGGCAGAATCACGTACCTGTACGTGATCGTGCATGTGCCTGCCCGTGGGTCGCGCGCGCGCCGCTAGCGGCGCGCTCGCGACCCGGTCGGGAGCTCCGTGACCCCGGCCGCGGGACCAGCGGACCCGATCGCCGCTGGTATCCCGCGATCGGGTTACGGAGCGGAAGAACGGGGAGAGGTCTATGTAAACAAACCTCTCCCCGCGCTTCCTACACTGACTGTCCAGTGATCGGCGGTTCCCTGTCATCGGGAACGCCGATCAATGACGTCAGACGTACAGCCACGCCCCCCTACAGTAAACACAACACATCACGTCACACTGACTCCTCCCCGCCCCCTTGTGGTTAACCCCCTAACTACAACTGTCATTTACATAGGAATCAGTGCTATTTAAATAGCACTGATTTCTGTATAAATGACAAATGTCCCAAAAATGTGTCAAAAATGTCCGATGTGTCCGCCAAAATGTCGCAGTCACAATAAAAATCGCTGATCGCCGCCATTACTAATAAAAAAAAAAATATTAATAAAAATGCTATAAAACTATCCCCTATTTTGTAAACGCTATAACTTTTGCGCAAACTAATCAATAATCGCTAATTGCGATTTTTTTTTTACCAAAAATATGTAGAAGAATACGTATCGGCCTAAACTGAGGAAAAAAAATGTTTTTTTATATATTTTTTGGGGATATTTATTATAGCAAAAAGTAAAAAATATTGCATTTTTTTCAAAATTGTCGCTCTATTTTTGTTTATAGCGCAAAAAATAAAAACCGCAGGGGCGATCAAATACCACCAAAAGAAAGCTCTATTTGTGGGAAAAAAAGGACGCCAATTTTGTTTTGGAGCCACGTCGCATGACCGCGCAATTGTTAGTTAAAGCGACGCAGTGCCGAATTGCAAAAAGGGGCCTGGTCCTTTGGCTGCCAATTGGTCCGGGGCTGAAGTGGTTAACACTGATGTACAAAAGCATTTGTGTGCCTCCGAGTTACATAGTTAGCTAGGCCGAAAAAAGACACAAGTCCATCCAGTTCAACCATAAAAAAAAGAAATCATAAATAAAAAAATAAAAAATATCGTACAATCCAATATACCCCATTCTATACCCACAGTTGATCCAGAGGAAGGCAAAAAAAACCCCCAGAAGAGCATGCTCCAATCTGCTACAGCAGGGGAAAAAAATCCCTTCCTACAGTATGGGGGGTACAGCTATTCATTTCTGTGGCCAGTTGTAAGTGCCACTTGTGTGGTAGAGAGAAAAATACTAGGGCTTTACACTAGAGCAGGGGGGTCTCCAATATTGTGGCTGCTAGTGGCAGCTGTGGAATGGTGGTGGGAGATGGAGAAAAGCAGTGGTGCTGTGGAGACACAGGATTTTGCGTCTCAACATCTGCACATGCTCCCCAATGATTGCAATGTAAGTGAATGAACATGCTTCACAAAATACGTTTTTTCGCATCAGAGTTCCCTCTTTCATATTAGAAGCCCCCTTCCTTTTCATCAAAGTCCTCTTTAACATCAAAAGCCCCGATCACATCAGATGTCCTGCAGGTTAGGAAAATCTTGTAGCCGGCTGCTTGTGGCCCGCAGGTTGTAGTTTGGAGACCCCTGCACTAGAGTATAGTTTAAGGCCTAAAGGAGCGCTATAGGAATTGTTAATTTTACATGTTTTTTTTATCGAGTTTAAATGTACTGCATGTGACTGATGAGGGATAACTTGTAGCATCTATTTAAAGCGGAGCTGCACCCGCACCAAAAATATTAAAAGTCAGCAGCTACAAATACTGCAGCTGCTGACTTTTAATAAATGGACACTTACCTGTTCCCGGTTCCAGCGGTGTCGGCAGAATGTGACAAGCGATCGCTCGTCTCTCAGCTGCCCCGCCGCCATCCTCTGTCAGGGAATCAGGAAGTGAAGACGCAACGTCTTCACTGCCCGGTTCCCTACTGCGCATGCGCGAGTCGCGATGCGCGTCTCTATTGGTCCCCGCTGTGTCCTGGGAACTGTGTTTCCCAAGACACAAGGGGGCATCTCCGGATAGGGGCGGGGCAGTCCGGATAATTCATCACGGAAGTGGGTGCAGATACCTGTATTATACAGGTATCTGCACCACCCTCCCCCCTGAAAGGTGCCAATTGTGGCACCGGAGGGGGGGGAGGAATCCGATAAGCAGAAGTTCCACTTCAGGGTGGAGCTCCGCTTTAGCTTAAGCTATTGAATGAATGCCAGGATTGAAAATGTAGGCAACAGTACATAAGATTTAAAAATTGAACCATTCAAAGGTAAATTGTATCCCTTTTATATTCACAGTAATGTTATTCTTTATTTTTTTATATATAACATGCAGACTAAGGCCTCATGTACACTGCTGGTAAACGGACGTTTCAGCTGCCCCTGAACTCATCCAATGTTGTCTTAGGCCTCATGCACACGAGACGCTGTTAAACGCACGTTCAGAGGCAGTTGGACACTTTTTTCAACTGCCCCTGAACGCATGCAATGTTATCCTATGTGTCCATGTACACAGTCTAGTTTTTTCCCGTTTTTATGCAGTTGCGCTTAACCTCGTTTTTCCAGAAGCAAAAAAATGCGTTCAGACACTTTGCTTTTCTGCGTTTCAGACGCAAAACGCAGCTAAACGCAGGCACCTGCGTTTAGCCGCGTTTGCGTTTATAAGCCTTTTTAAAAGGAACACAATTTTTTGGAGCAGAAAACTCAGAAATATGATGGTAAACCATAAACAATACTAGAAAAATTGGTTTAAAATGTCATAATTAGTTTAGAGTTCATAGAGCATATATACTCACTAATGCATACATGTTTGTGAAATATCCAACGGACATTCGCTGTGCCATCAACGGATGGGTCCAATATCGACGAGCTCTGATTCTGGACCTCACATGCAAATTTGCGACGACGTTGCTGCCGCATCAAGAGCAACATCAGGAGCATTTCCTGACATATATTCAATATGGGATCCATTTTTAAAAAAAAACACAGAAAGAGAGGCAAATGCAAGTGTACAACTGCTCTCTCTGCTGCTCACTCTGATCAAAATGGCAGAAATAGTTAATAATACATGCTTTCTGAGCTTGGGGAGGGTCTATATGATGTTATCTTTACAAATGCTTATAGACGCAGACGCGTCTAAACGCGGCATGAAAACACAGCAAAACGCGCGTTTTTAAACGCAGGTTTCTGCTTTTTAAAACACGCCTTCAGCAGAGTTTGCATCTGCGTCTCGTGTGCATGGGGCCTTATGTGCCCAATGTCGCTTGTAGGCATTAGTTGAGTTTAAAGGCCTTTTTTGGAGAGCGAAAAAATTGAGTTCAGACACTGAGTTTAGAGGTTTTTTCAAGCGCTAAACGCGGTAACTCATGTTTAGCCACGTTTCGTTTACAAGCGTTTTTTTTTATTTTTTACTATTTTGAAGAAAATATATTTTGCGGCAAAACGGACGTTTTAAACGTGGGTTACTATCTGTCAAGTTCACGAGCGGTTGTAAAAACGTAAAAACGTCCCGTGTAAATTAAGCCTAACCGTCTAAGAGGGGGGGTCAAAGCCATGAAACTGTGCGCAGGAGTGCGTGATAAAACGGTACTTTAGGTTTTATCTAAGGCTTGCACTTTATACACGATTGACCATATAGAAAAGAATAAAGGTACAGTTATCCATTAGCACATGTTTGACTGTGTAGTTTCCTCGTGTAACTTTCTGAATGTGTCATCCATTAATGAACGTTCATTATATTTACATTTAATGTTGTGAGCAGACTTGTCATGAAAGCTTCAAACACGGACATATCTTAGTCTTATAGTATAATGGAGTAACAGCATGGAAGATTTAAAGCGGAGCTCCACCCTAAACGAGGACCAATAGAGACGCGCAGCGCGACTCGCGCATGTGCAGTAGGGAACCGGGCAGTGAATTCAAGCTAGGTCACAGACATTCAAGCTAGGTCTTATTTTCGGGGAAACAGGGTATGCATGTCGCCTTAAACCAGATGCTTTTCAATCTATGGAAAAAAAACATAGAATTGGTCCTCCCCAGGGTGTTTAACCATATAGTAACACAACTTGGCAAAAGCCTAGCCATATAAATGGAAAGGAAGGGCCCAAAATACCTTGATTGGCTGGTCCAGGATAAGGAAATTAGATCAGAATCATGTGTGCACAGTCACAAGGGAGGAGCGACGTGCTGACGTCACTGCGTTCACGCAGGTCCCGGAGTGACGGGCTGCAATCGAGAGCCAGCCGGCTTGTTTATACTGGATCCTTTTTCTGTTTTAATTGTAAGGGCCATACTCTTTATTATAGATAAAAAAATAAATAAAAAAAAAATCACCTAAGATTTTACGCTATGGAAGCTTTCATTTCTTTATGGGGATCAACTGGCAATACGTGCTTTTGAAGGATAATACCTGGGAAGACGCTGGGATTATCGCTCCATTCCTTAAAGGCCCGGGCTGGGTATTAGGCCACAAGCGTGTGTGATCTCCTGTAATAGATCATTTGGAGTCGGTAAGCGGCAGTGTGTAGAGGTGGAGGTTATATCTTTCTCAACCACGACTCTTGGGTGCATCGTGTGTCAGTCTCACATCTGAAAATCATCTTAATACAGTGGAATATTCATAATATGATACAATGTGATCAATTATTTTCATTTTTGCACGGAGTCACTTTATATACTAAAATTCAGCACTATTAATGTTTGTTGCACAAATTCACTTTTTATGAAGGTTTAGTATAACTTGATATAGAAGCTTGTGTATTTTGTGTCCATCACACAGGCAGTTGCAGCATTTACAGTGTTGTATGACCGCGCAATTGTCATGCAAAGTGCGACAGCGCTGAAAGCTGAAAATTTGGCCTGGGCAGGAAGGGGATAAAAGTGCCTGGTAGGCAAGTGGTTAAGAAGTGCTATATCCTCATAGGATAAACATGGAAGGTGCTATGTAGGATATGATTATTATGTGGATTATTGTTTTATCCTAACAATGTATTTTTTATGTTACTATGTATATATGGCTCTGGTGAGAATCTGGAATCACCTTTGTTGCGGTTAAAATAAAATATTTGAAAAAAAAAAAATATTTAAAAATGAATAAATATAAGATGCTTTCCTATTTACGAAGGCTAGCAGCATGTGGATTAAAAAAAAAGCTAATGATGATTGAGAGAATTTAGTGCCTCATTAACCTCCTGAGATCTGCGCTATAGCCGAATGACGGCTACAGCGCGGATCTACATTGCCGGGACTACGTCCATTGACGTTGTCCCGTGCACGAGCGGCCTGCGCGCCCCCTGAAGGGCGTACACGGCGCGCTCTGTGATCAGCGAGTCTATGAGACTCGCTGGATCACAGATCCCAGTAAGGGGTCGATCCCGACCCCTTACCACGTGATCAGCTGTCAGCCAATGGCAGCTGATCATGTGATCGCAACATAGCCGGTAATCGGCTATTTTTCCTCCTCGCGCTGATAGCGTGAGAAAAAAAAAAAAGCCTATCACCGGCGGCAGTGAGAGGGACATTAGTCCCAATCACTGCGAAGGTCCACCTGTCAGTGCCCACAATAAGTGCCTGAACAGTGCTGCAAATCAGTGTCGCCTACCAGTGCCATCTATCAGTGCCCCTCCGTGCCACCCATCCGTGCCATCTTATCTGTCCCCATCAGTACCGCCTTATCTGTGCCCATCAGTGCAGCCTATCAGTGCCTACCAGTGGCGCCTCATCAGCGCATATCAATGAAGCAGAAAAATTACCTGTTTGCAAAATTTTATAACAAACTATTAAACATGATTTTTTCTTCTTCTAAATTTTCCATCTTTTTTTGTTTGTTTAGCAAAAAATAAAAACCCAGCTGTGATTAAATACCACCAAAAGAAAGCTCTATTTGTGGGGAAGAAATGATAAAAATGTCATTTGGTTACAGCGTTGTATGACCGCGCAATTGTCATTCAAATTGCGTCAGTGCCGAAAGCTGAAAATTGGTCTGGGCAGGAGGGGGGTTTAAGTGCCCAGTAAGCAAGTGGTTAAATATAAAAAAAAAATTTAAATCGGTTAAACTTTTTAATAATTTGTTGTGTTTAATTTTGCTGTTTTTAATAAGAGGACTGGTAAAAGTATATTAACATGCTGCAGAGATAATCTGTACTTTACAGCTTAGGGAAGTTTAGCGCTGTAGTATCTTTTGAATTTTACATAAAGGCTTTTTACGGAACTACAAGTCCAAGCATCTCTGCCAGCCTGTAGGGAGGATGACATAAAACACGTGTGTTGTGGAATAAAGCAAGCGCTTTGTTAAATTTGTGAAACACAAAACACTGTGAACGTTGTTTGTCTATGCAGGATCGTTCAGTAAAATCAATCATTCTGTAGGAGACACACCCCAAAATGGCGTTTGGAGTCCGTGGTTTGGCAACACGTGGCTCCTAATCGCGTTATCATTTTCACACAGTCGTACGGCTGCAGCCAGAGCACATTTTCATATCTAATGAGCAATACACTTATGTCCAACTACTTTTTGGTAGCGCTTGGAAAGCTGGAAGCATTTCTCGCGTGTTTTGTAGGTCTGAAGGAGTTGAACAGAAGTAAAGTTCTCCGATACGGAATCCTTGCTGTGCCAAGAGCCCATCAATCCCCGCAAAGGAATTGTGTAACCTTTGCATAAAACACATCATTCTCAAACTTAAGTATGTGAAACCCGCGTTTTACATCGCCAGAGATTTCTGCAATGTTTTGCCAGCCAGCTTGGCACCGACCAGACCTGGGCACGTATGAGTTAATCTGTGACTGGCCTTGGCAACTTCTGCTTTTTCCTTATAAGAATATTGCTTTGAAATGTTGCTTTGCTAAATGGAATGTGGGAGCAGAAGCCAATGAATGGCTTAAAGGTGCAGAAACCTACATAGCCGACGTCTCTCCCTGAATTCTAGGAACAGTTTTAAGATTTGCCCCTAATACTTCTAATACCGAGGAATACCCCTGATTTATTTTTTTATTTATGGCCATCTACACTGTAACGCCCCGTACACACGGTCGGAAATTCCGACCACAAAATCCGTCTGATTTTTTCCGACGGATTTTGTCCGAAACTGGTGTTGCGTACACACGGTCGGATAAAGTTGTCGGAAAATCCGATCATTCTGAACGTGGTGACGTTCGTTGCGTTACGACGGGACTACGTAGAGGCTAGTAGCCAATAGCTTTGGTCTTGTAATGTGATCTGAGCATGCGTGGCACTTTGTCCGTCGGAATTCGCTACACACGATCGGAAAAAGTCTGATAGGATTTTGTTGTCGGAAAATTTGAGAGCAGGATCTCACTGTGCCCATTTGCAGCCATAGGTCCCCTGAACTTCAAACTTGGTAGTTAAGGGTTCCTAAATGCCCTCTAGTTAAGGGTCCCGAAATGACATTGTTGCAGATGGACACAGTTGACCGACTTTGGGGTCCTGTATCTCGGGGTTCCTATCACCAAGTGGCCCCGAGATACGGGGGCCCCAAAGTCGGGTCGGAAAATGTCAAGCACTTTTCTGCAGCAGAGAATGACCTTTTAGCCAATAGATTTGGTCTCCTAATTTGATCTGAGCATGCGTGGCACTTTGTCCGTCGGAATTCGCTACAAACGATCGGAAAAAGTCCGATCGGACTTTGTTGTCGGAAAATTTGAGAGCAGCATCTCAAACTTTTTCCGTCGGAAATTCCGACGGAAAAAGTCCGATGGAGCCTACACACGGTCGGAATTTCCGACAACATGGTCCGATAGGACATTTTCCGTCGGAAAATCCGACCGTGTGTACGGGGCATAAAAGTGTTTTGTTTTTTGTTTTTCTACATACAAATGGTAACGTGTATTAAGTCCAACTACGACCAAAAGTTTATTTCCGAAAATGTTTTATCCTATATCTTTTTGGGGCAAACTCCAATAGGAAGCTTGCAAAATCTCCTCCCAGAGGGCGAAGGACAACCTTTCTAATGCAGGGTAAAATGGATAGAACTTTTTATGTTTTACTGTCTGTGTCCTATTTTCCTGCCGTCCCTGTCCAAGTAATAGTGTTACACAAAACACATGACGAGAATTTTGAAGGGGAGCACAATGTACATGTACCATATATACTCGAGTATAAGCCGACCCGAATATAACCAGAGGCTCCTAATTTTACCACAAAAAACTGGGAAAACGTATTGAGTCGAGTATAAGCCTAGGGTGAGAAATGCGCAGCTACTATCAGTGGAAAAGAGGGTCAACAATGCCCATTTGCAGCCTCACTGTGCCCATTTGCAGCCATAGGTCCTCCGAACTTCAAACTTGGTAGTTAAGGGTTCCTAGATGCCCCCTAGCTGCAGCCAAAATTTGGGGTCTCTGGGCCCAAAGGGTCCCGAAATGACATTGCTGCAGATGGACACAGTTGACTGACTTTTGGGCCCTGTATCTCGGGGGTTCCTAGCACCAAGTGTCCCCGAGATACGGGCCCCAAAGTCAGGTCGGAAAATGTCAAGCACTTTTCTGCAGGAGAGAATGACATTTTCCAAACTGACTTTGGGGCCCGTATCTCGGGGCAACTTAGTGCTAGGAACCCCAAATTGGATATGTTGTAGTGTGGGTTCCACTGGGTTTGCACACCAAAATTGGGGTTCTTAGCACCAAGTGGCCCCCGAGATACGGGGGGCCCCAAAGCTGGGTCGAAAAATGTCATTCTCTTCTGCAGAAAAGTGCTTGACTCGAGTATAAGCCGAGGGGGGCACTTTAAGCACAAAAAAAATTTGCTGAAAAACTCGGCTTATACTCGAGTATATACGGTATGTGTTTTTAACCACTTGCCGACCAGCCGCCGCAGTTTTACTTTACCGACCCTTCCCCAATATATCCAAAACTGAAAAAAATGTTTTTTGTCTAGAGTTGAACCTTTTTAATATACTATTTGCCTTAAAAAAAAGTATCTAAATTATGTACCGTATTTATCGGCATATAACACGCACAGGCGTATAACACGCACCTTCATTTTAGGAGGGAAGTTTCAGGAAAAAAAACTTTTGAAGCAAAATAAGGGTCAGTGCCCATCAATGCAGCTTCACCATTGCCCATCTGCAGCCTGATCAATGCCATCTGCAGCCTTACAATTGCCCATCACTGCAGCTTGATCAATTACCATCTGCAGCCTCACAATTGTCCATCAATGCCCATCTACAGTCTCACAATTGCCTATCAATGCAGCTTGATTAATGCCCACCTGCAGCCTCACAATTTCCCATCAATGCAGCCTGATCAATGCCCATCTGCAGCCTCACCTCAGATTACTGCTGACTCAGAGGGGACAGAGAGGGGGCGGGACAAGCGCCATCAGATTACATACAGCGAGAATCTCCTGTTTACGCGGCGGCCTCTTTAATACAAAGTCCCGCCTCCTGGACCGGCTTCTATGATAGACAGAACACTGGTCCAATGGCGGCCCAGGAGACGGGACTTCCTATTACAGAGGCCGATCTGTAACAGAGTAAATTACAGAGTAAACAGGAGATTCTCACTGTATGTAAACTGATGGCGCTCGTCCCACCCCCCTCCCTGTTCCCTCCTAGGCAGCCCAAATTGCAGTATCGGCGTATAACACGCACACACTATTTGCACCCGATTTTCAGGGTAAAAAAGTGAGTGTTATACGCCAATAAATACAGTATATATCATATGTATTAAAATACCTGTTTGTAGTGTTAATTAGTATATATTTCTCCATGGTCTTCCAAGATTGTAATTTGCTTGCCAAGCTTAAATTAAGCAACTCGGCTTGCATTGAGTCCTTGCAAAATATTTTCAAATGTTGGCAGCTAATATAATGTAATTTCCCACTAACAGTCATCTCTGAACAAATGGTGCACAAATTGTGCACGTGGTATTGGTTAAACCTTGGCTTGTATAATGTAAAAGGACTAAGTAAAAGGCCAGTTTACCCAAAAAAGCCCAAAAAAGCTTTAGGCCCCTTTCACACAGTTTTTTAGGCGGACCTGAACGGACCCTCCATAGACCTCTATGGGGAGTCGGATGTCAGCGGTGACATGTCCGCTGACATCCGACCCGCTCCGATCCGAAAAAGTGTGACGGAGGAAAACCCTATTTTTCCATCCGTCATCGGATCGGGTAGAGTCCGTCGTCATCCGATCCCCCATAGGGGAGAGCGGCGCTCTGACAGGTCCGTCCCTGAACAGTGTGCAGAGACGGACCTGTCATCTTCCTGCTCAGCAGGGATCGACAGAACAATCCCCTGCCGTGCAGAGCGGGCTCCGTACACGGACACGTCCGCGTGAAAGAGCCCTTACGCTTTGGGTAGATGCCTCCAGCTTGAGTTTCCCATTGTCTGTCTGTCTGTCTTTTTTTTTATTTTTTATTTCATTTATTTTGTCGGGTATAGGAACCCAATCAATATGATTGGATATAAAAATCAGGAGATTGACACCCCTTTTCTTCATTTCACCAGTATGCACTCAAAATGGGAGTCAGTTCTGTACTGGGTTTCCCACCTAAACTTTATAAAGTAACTTCCATTGTAGCTGTCTGTTGATGACACCAATGTGTTGGTATACAGACCAGTGCATTTCTGCTTTTCCCTTCAGAGTTGGAAAGTAGGTTACAATATTATTTGGTGTTATGTAGGAAATTGAACACATTCTCATGTTCCTTTATTTTGGGAAAAGTTTATCCAAAAAAGGAATATTTCACATTAAATGAAGTCCTAATGGTCAGCGCCACCTGATGGCTTTTTATATCCCTAGCAGTGAGATCGCTTGACATATCCCCCTAGCACGGTTTCTACTCTCTGGGGTTTTAGAAGATCCTACCTACCTTGGGTTGTTCCTATGCAGGTGTGGACTGACCATTCGGCCACTAGGGCCCCGGGCCACTAGGGGGCCCCATCAGGGTTGCCAGCCTCGGTAAAACCAGGGACAGTATGTACAAATCTGTGTTTTTTTTTTTTTTTTTTTACATCTGTCTCTGAAATGTCCCTTACCGACATCCTTTTGGTCTAAAAATCCAGAGATTATAGCTGCCCCACCTCTCCAGTACCTTCTCAGCCAATATAAACATGTATGTGTATACTGTGTATGTGTATACTGTGTATGTGTATACTGTGTGGCCCCATAATCTCTGATTGCTGGGGGGCCCCATAATCTCCTATTGCCCGAGGGCCCCATGAGTTGTCAGTCCGCCCCTGTTCTTATGTTACTTGCTGCACCCTCTATGATATAGTTGAATGAGAAATCCAAAATGGAGAGTGGGACCCCATCCTAATGGGTGGTGGTAATGAGTATGAATACTCTAGCACAGGGGTCTCCAAACTGTGGCCCGAGGGCCAGATGTGGCCCTTTGCTAGCCTTTATGCGGCCCTTGGGGCACAACACCTTCCACTGATATGAGGCACTATTCCTCTCACTGACACCAACAATGGGGCACTATATCTTCCACTGATACCAATGATGGAATATTATTCCTCCTACTAATAGGGGGAAAACTCCTCCTATTGACCACCAACCGTGACACCATATTTATTCTCACTGATGCTGGGTCCGTGACATTTTCTACTCCTGCTGGCCACAATCCGGCCCTCCTAAAGACTGAAGGACAATAAAGTGGCCCTTTGTTTGAAAAGTTTGGAGACCCCTGCTCTAGCATAAGGACTTCACTAGTGGAGTCCACTGAGAGATTTAGGACCCCTTTTTAGGTAATTTAACTCCTATAGCACCTGTCAAAAAAAATAAATAAAAAAAAAACAATTGGCATGAAATAACCCTTTGTAACTACTCTGGAATAAATTTGGTACAGTATTGGGAATACTTATTAAAGCTACAAAAAGAGCAATAATCAAAGTGGAAGCCAGGGCAAACCATCCCATTTTTAAGAAGAAATTCTGATTGGTCACCATCAGTTACAGACCCTTGCAGTTTGCTTGCAGTCTACCGTATATACTCGAGTATAAGCCGAGTTTTTCAGCTCCATTTTTTTTTTTTTTGTGCTGAAAATTCCCCCCTCGGCTTATACTTGAGTCAAGCACTTTTCTGCAGCAGAGAATGACATTTTCTGACCCGACTTTGGGGTTCCTAGCATTAAGTGGCCCCTGAGATACGGGGGCCCCAAAGTCGGTTCGGAAAATGTCATTCTCTGCTGCAGAAAAGTGCTTAAAGTTTTTCAACCCGAATTTGGGGCCCCGTATGTCGGGGCCACTTAGTGCTAGGAATCCCAAAGTTTGTGTGCAAACCCAGTGAAGCCAACACCACAACATATCCAAATGGGGTTCCTAGCACCAAGTGGCCCTGATATACGGGGCCCCAAAGTCGGTCAACTGTATCCATCTGCAGCAATGTTATTTCGGGACCCTTTGGGTCCAGAGACCCCAAATTTAGCTGCAGCTAGGGGGCATCTAGGAACCCTTAAAGGGCAGTTCCAGGCATTTTAAAAGTCAGCAGCTACAAAAAGTGTAGTTGCTGACTTTTAAAAAAAATGACACTTACCTGTTCCACGGTCCAGCGATGCGGCCGAACGGGGTGTCGCTCCTCTCCCCCTCCTCTTCGCCGGCGCCGCCATTTCCACTAAGGGCACCCGGCTGTGACAGCTTTCCTCTTCACGGCCGGGCACGCACGGCGCATGCGCGAGCCGCGCTGCGCTCCCGGAGTGGATAGGCGATCTCCTGGGACCTGTCACGTGTCCCAGGAGATCGCCTAGAGGGAGGAGTCGCCTAGGCGGTTCCTGGGCGGAAGGAGGAAGTGGGACAGGAAGTCCCCCTCCTAATGAAGCCCCCACTCCCCCCCCCAAAAAAATGACATGCCAAATGTGGCATGTAAGGGGGTGAGGAGTGGTTAAAGCGGAAGTTCCATTTTTGAGTGGAACTCCGCTTTAACTACCAAGTTTGAAGTTCGGGGGACCTATGGCTGTAAATGGGTACAGTGAGGCATGACATGGGCACAGTGAGGCTGCAAATGGGCACTGTTGACCCTCTTTTCCACTTACAGTAGCTGCGCATTTCTCACCCTAGGCTTATACTCCAGTCAATACGTTTTCCCAGTTTTTTGTGGTAAAATTAGGTGCCTCGGCCTATATTTGGGTCGGCTTATACTCGAATATATACAGTAAGTGGATATTTTGCACATTCTATTGTACCAGTATACAGTTGTTACATTTTTATGTCCAAAAAAAAAAAACAGTACAAGCAGCAATCACAGACTATTGTCTACTTCTGTTATCCAGATGGCTTGGCTGACTTTGCACCGAGATCTTAAATCTGTATCTTTAGTAGGTGAAATGTCTATGACTGCAATGAAACGTGCCATTGGTTGGAAAAGGGTTAATGTCTATCCGGCATAACTGTGCTTGTCTAGTTCTCCCAACCCGTGGCACACAGCCACCAGCTGGAGGCTAGATTCTGCTCATACAGCACATACGTACTGTCACATTCCTTGTCTGTTTTCCATTTATAGCGAAATTCTGACCCTTCTCACTTTTTACACGTCATTCTTATAAGTAAATACCTAAAAACAAAAAAAAAAAAGAAAATACAACTGCCGCACGTGTCCCGTGAGTTGTTGTGTCAAGCACAAGCCATTTCCTTACTGTGCAGCGAGCAATAATAATAAAAAAAAAAAAAAAAAAAGATTCAATGCCAAAACAGAAGAGCATAAACCAAGCTCTGCTATTGGGCATCAGCCCAGTCCTATATTGCTACAGAGGAGGTAATTGGCTCTTGTGTTTTACCATGCGCAGATTCGATCGGGAAATGCCCCTTTTTATTCAATCCACGATGGCTGATTGCACTGTGCCGTGGTGTCACTATCTAAAAGGTTTTTACTGTTGCAAAAACGAATTTTTCTTTTTTTGCTTGTGATAAAAATGACAAGATTGTATTTTATTTTTCTGATTATGTTTTTCATTTCCTCTTTTATTGCAGGTTGCTGAAACGTGCCTTTTTTTTCCCTGAAGCTACCGCTGCTTGGATCTCTGTCTAGTGCTGCCTCCTTTTTTTTTTTTTCATTTTTTTTTTTTTTTTTTCTTTTTTTCTCTTTTTTTCTTTTTAATTTGCCGTTGCTTGCAGGCCAACCCAAACGGCAGCTGACCTTCATAATTACAATTTCAGCACTCAATCCTTGAATACGGAAATCATCAAATTTTCATTAACAGTCACGGCTGTGCCCAACTGTAACATTTTTATTTTATTCATCGTAACAATAAATAAAAACGCCACAGATTTGTCTGAGGAACTGAAATTCTGCCAATTTCTGCTGAGTTTTTACACAACCATAATTGGAACCATTAAGCCAAGAGCACAGAATCGTTGGAAAAAAAAAAAAGTCGGTTCAGTCTTAACCCCGATCTGATTTCAGAAGTGACAACGCCAACGCATTCAAACTTTTGACATTTTTGCACTTTTCAAGAGCTGGTCTCTAATTAGATTTTATTTTTATTTTCAATTTATCTGATAAAAAACGTCTATTTTATGGTTGGATGTTTGTGTCTCATTCATGTCTCGACAACAGATACAAATTGACTAAAAAAAAGAAAGTATAAAAATAAAAAATAAAATAAAAAAAACCTTAAGTGCTGACATTTTTTTTAACCAAAGCGAAAAAAAAAAATAGTTTTTATTCATTTTAAACTTGAACTCCACCTTTCCCCAACCCCTTCTTTTGAAGAAGAAAAAAAAAAACGATTGTAGTCACCGATAGGTGTTCTCCTTGGCCTCAGCGGTCCGTCTTTTTTTAATATGGCTGTTAACGTCTCCTTGGTGCGCGACACAAAATGGCTGACGCTGGAAGTCTGTCGGGAATTTCAGAGAGGCACTTGTTCAAGGTCTGATGCAGAATGCAAGTTTGCTCACCCATCACGGAGTTGCCATGTGGAAAATGGACGAGTTATCGCTTGCTTTGATTCGCTGAAGGTAAGGGGAACCAGTGCTTCTATTTAAATTTGGAGTTCTAAAGTTTGTCTCTGATTTATGTCGGCATCAATATTCAGTCATGATTCTTTTTAAAATGGTATTTCCTCACTAACAATCCAGTGATATCCAGTGTTGGTCATCTTACTTTAAAAAAGTAATTAGTTAAGTTACAAATTACTTCTCCCAAAAAGTAATTGCGTTAGTAACTCAGTTACTACATTGGAAAAGTAATTAGTTACGCAGCAAATTAACTGTGACTTTTTTAATATTCTATACGTGTAACTAAGGGGCGGGTCTAGTATTACTGTAACCAAGGGGCGCATTTATTATTATTGTTATATATCGTGTAACCAAGGGGCTGCTCTATTATTACTCTAACCAAGGGGCAGATCTGTTATAGTGTGTAAGCAAGGGGTGGGTCTATTATTATTATAGTGTGTAAGGGGGCGGATGGCTACAGAAGAGGGCGAATGTTAAATTAATGGGCAGAGCTCAATATATAACAATAATAATAAATGCGCCCCTTGGTTACAGTAATACTAGACCCGCCCCTTAGTTACACGATAGACGCCCATTGCAGAGTAGCACGAGCATCGGGAGCGTGCGGCATCGCCTCGTACAATTACATGTTAACTGCGCCTGCGTGGTGTAGAGTTCACTCAGACCTGTTTAGGTTCTGCAATTTTTGTAAGCTCAGTAGTCCTTCGTACTGCGCAAGCGATGCGCCTGCGCAGTACAGGGGGTCCTTATGCGGCGGGGGAACTTTTTCGGCAGGACACCGGAATTGCACTACTGCCATCTAGTGGCGGTAGAAGTAATTGAGGTAATGCCACCCAAGTAATGGGAACTGAGTTACCATGAAGGGAAAAGTAATCAGTTAGATTACTCGTTACCCTCTAAAGTAACTGCATTAGGTAACTCCGTTTATTTTAACTCAGTTACTTACATCACTGGTGATATCTGATGTTAATATCTGATAATCTTGGGTGTGGTAAAAAAAAGTATGCCATAGTGAAAGCAAATGGCATGTACTGTACAAAGTGTAACTTCACTGTTACTTAGATATATACTGTATATACTCGAGTATAAGTCGAGTTTTTCCGCACATTTTTTTGTGCTGAAAGTGCCCCCCTCGGCTTATACTCGAGTCAAGCACTTTTCTGCAGCAGAAAATTACCTTTTCCGACCCGACTTTGGGGCCCCGTATCTCGGAGCCACTAGGAACCCCAAATTTGGTGTGAAAACCCAGTGGAACCAACACTACAACATCTCCGAGATACGGAGCCCCAAAATTGGTTGGGAAAATGTCATTCTCTGCTGCAGAAAAGTGCTTGACATTTTCCGACCCGACTTTGAGGCCTTGTATCTCGGGGCCATTTGGTGTGCAAACCAAGTGGAACTAGCATTACAACATATCTATTTCCCATATTCCAATATCCAGGTTCCTAGCACCAAGTGGCCCCGAGATACGGGGCCCCAAAATCGGTCAACTGTGTCCATCTGCAGCAATGTTATTTCGGGACCCCATATCTCGGGGCCACTTGGTGCTAGGAACCCCAAAGACTTTCAACATGTTAAAATATAGGCTGGGTCTGCAAAGTAAGCTGCATATTTCAGAGGAGAACATTGCAGAAAAACAAGTGTAGTCCAGCTACACTATGAGTGACAAAGAATGTTACCTCAACATTTAATATTCCTGATATGTTCCTGTTTTACTATTTACTTGTGTTCTCTTTGTGTTGCTTCCTTTGTGTGAAATACCTGATGACTCTGCCGGTCCCCCACTTTCCTATTTCAAACTGAGCACACTAAGCATGAGAGCACAGCCATTCCATTGTGGTCAGTTTTCTGATTGTGCTGGGAGAACAACCTGCCTTTCCTACAATGATCAAACTTGTGCTGACACCCCCCTCCCCGCACAGCCATTCACTGGGAAGATCAGCTTACTGCTGTTTCTCTGCCCCCACCTCTCTAAACCCCTTGTGCAGCTGAGAACAGAGATTGTGTGATCGCTTCTCAAAAAAGTATTTATAATGTTATTTGTATAAATATAGAAATGTTTGCCTTTCATTTCCATTTTAAACTGAATGGGTTGTTATTACAAAGTCAAGATTACACGTATACCGGTACTTAAAGCTTTTCCCAACCCCTTGCTGCTTTTGCAGGACAACTTGTAAATATGGAGTAGAATGAATGACATCTAAAAATAGTTACAATACAGGATTTTTTTTACTATAATGGCCCTCTATCAAACTTTGATATAACTGTTCTATTTCCTGAACAACCCCAACTGTTAATATTGGTTACAGCTGGCATGATGCAATGTTGGCACTCCTTTTGCAGCTCTTCCTGGGGGAATGTCTTGAACCAATCATTATTTTTTTTATGAAGAAAGATATGGATCTTGTTAACATTGGGATATGTGGGAGTATGGGGAGCTGGGGCCCTTCCTATCCTCCTAACAAAAGGAAATGTAATAGATAAGCAAATAGTCAGGCTGAATCGGGTCACACTGTACATAGATAGCCAAGGTGGTTATCCTGTCTTTAATGTGGACACGATTGGACTTTGACCGCCGGACTTTCCAGCTGGGCTTCGCCGGACTTTAAAGCGAACGGACTTGACCACACACGATCACGCTAAAAGTCTGGCGGTTCACGAGATGACATACAGCACGTACGACAGGACCCGAACACTAGACTAGAGTCAGTGACATACTTGCTACTGAGCATGCGTCCTTTTTGGTCCGCCGGACCATACTACAGACGGCCATATTGTCCGCCGGACTGCCAAGTTCGGCGGACAATTTTAAAACAAAACTTAAAACCTAGTCCGCCAGACTTTTGGGAAAAAAAGTCAGTCGAAGGCCCACACACGATCGGACTGTCCAGAGGACTCTAGTCCGGCGGACAATCCCGCGGGAAAGTCCGCTCGTGTGTACGCGGCATTAGGCCCCATGCACACGAGACGCTGTTAAACGTGCGTTCAGAGGCAGTTGGACACTTTTTTTCAGCTGCCCCTGAACGCATGCAATGTTATTCTATGTGTCCATGCACACAGTCTCGTTTTTTCCCGTTTTTATGCAGTTGCGTTTAACCTCGTTTTTCCAGAGCAAAAAAATGGGTACAGACACTTTGCTTTTCCACGTCTCAGACGCTAAACGCGAAACCCGCGTTTAGCAGCATTTGTGTTTATAAGCGTTTTTAAAGGAACCCAATTTTTTTGGACCAGAAAACTCAGAAATATGATGGTAAACCATAAAAAATACTAAAAAAATTGGTTTAAAATGTCGTAATTACTTTAGATACTTCATAGAGCATATATACTCACTGATGCAATGCCATAAACTCAATTTTTTAGGTGGCTTAGACAATGAGGAATGCCTCCACTTCTTTGCCCCAACCCTTCATCCAATTTCTAATCTAATCAGTGACTCCACCTAGTCTGACCAAAGCATAGCAATGTCTTTTTCACAAAGAAAAACCTGCATACCAATCTCTAGTCAGCCCCAACCCCCCACCATGTTTGTGAAATATCCAACGGACATTCGCTGGGCCATCAACGGATGGGTCCAATATGGCCGAGCTCTGACTCTGGACCTCTCACGCAATTTAGGACGATGTTGCTGCCTCATCAAGAGCAACATCAGGAGCATTTCCTGACATATATTCAATATGGGATCCATTTCCAAAAAAAATAAACACAGAAAGAGGCAAATGCAAGTGTACAAGGGCTCTCTCTGCTGTTCACTCTGATCAAAATGTCAGAAATAGTTAATAATACATGCTTTCTGAGCTTGGGGAGGGTCTATATGATGTTATCTTTACAAACGCTTAGAGACGCAAACGTGGTAAAACGTGGCTAAACGCGGCCGAGTTTGCATCAGCGTCTCGTGTGTATGGGGCCTTAGGAACCCACCTCCATTTTGTCCTATTTACTCTGAGTGAGGGAAAGGGTTGGCCATTTGCTTATTTTTAGAGTAAATGTTAGTCCCCTTTCACACTTATACGACTTGTCCCTATGATTTCCAATGACAGCCATTCATATTAGTACGACTTCAAGTCTTTCCGACTTCAAAGTAGTCCCTGCACTACTTTGGTCCGATTTTGATGCCACTTACACAGGCATTCCTTGAAATTGCGGCAAAATTGCGCGACTTTGAAGTCGCACAAGTGTGAAAGCAAGATTCTACTGAACAGAAACTGGCATGAGAATTTAACTGTTCATATGCCTAATCTGTGACCATGGTAGCATGTACACCACATCAAGCATCTTTTGCCCATCATGGTGGTTTTCAAGAAAACATAAAGGAGAGGTGTGGGAATATAAAAAATAAACATGCAGTACGTATTTTGCTGCTGCGGCATTGGTCTGATGCTGCTGTGCCCCACCAGCTATAATCCCAATATATGAGCAATCACATGACCAATGATCACTCAGTTCCCGGTCTGCACTGTGCAGACATCTACGTGGATCCGCACATTGTTGTTGGGATCCTTCCAGAGTCTGGAATGGCTCTGTGATGTCATAGCCCGCTGTCGGCACATTTTGGGTCACAGTGGACAAGCAGATGCACTCTTGTGACCCACAAGAGAAATATGACCAAAAAAGCGTTGTCAATATGTCCATTTTAATTTGTCCAATTTTTTGTTTAATTTCTTCACATCATAATACATCGTGGTGAAGAAGGCTTGTTTTGATAGAACGCATACTCAACAACCCTAATGAGTAAAACATTTCCAGCTTGTTTAGTTATTTTTTTATTTATTACAGGATTTATATAGCACCAACAGTTTACGCAGCGCTTTACAATATAAAAGGGAGACAATACAGTTATAATACAATAAAATACAAGAGGATTAAGGGGGCCCTGCTCAGAAGAGCTTACAATCTAATAGGGTGGGGGAGGTGATACAAAGGGATGTAGCTGTGGGGAATGAGCTGATGGAAGTGGTAAAAGATTAGTTGGAGACGTGATAGGCTTCCCTGAAGAGATGAGTTTTCAGGGATCGCCTGAAGGTAGCTAGAGTAGGGGATAGCCGGACAGGTTGAGGCAGCGAGTTCCAGAGGATGGGAGAGGCTCTGGAGAAATCCTGGGAGGAGTTATTTTTTAATTTTTTTTAATTTTTTTTTTTAGTCTCAAGAAAATTGATTGAAAGTGATTTGTAAAAATGTCCACACGCACTTTTTTTTCTGCGGATGTGGCCAATGTTGTTCCTATTATTGAATGATTAGCGTGAGCTGTAAAATAGGCAGTCAGTTTTTGCAATGGATACAAATGAATTACTTTCATGAAGCTTATGTTACCTGAAAAATATACAGCTCAGCGCACTTCTAATGGGATTCTGTCAAAGAAAAAAAAAATGGATCATGGGGATATTTTTCACATTGTATCAAATCTACAGTACAGATACCTATGCTCAAAAATTCAAGTTTGTCCATTTTGTAACCTGACTGTTAAGGCCTGTACACACGATCAGAAAATCGTACGAAAAAATACCGCTTTAGAATCAATCGTACGATAATGTAATGGTTCGTACACAGCTTCCCAGAGCCGATCATGCCAGTTCATCCAATCTTATCCGAAAGGGACAAACCCGAAAAATGTTGATTGTACAATTTTCGTTTAACCATTTGCTGACCGCCTTCTGCAGATATACTGCGGCAAGGCGGCTCGGCTGCGCAAACCTACGTACCTGTACGTCAGTCCGTGCATGAGATAGTGTGGGCGCGTGCGCCTGCTGCATGCCGGGGGACTGTGCGCGCACGGCAGACTATGTCCGCTGACCACCCGCGGTTGCTTTACAGAGGCAGAACAGGGATCTTTTTGGATGTGTATTATAGCAGAATGTAAAAAAAAAAAATATATATATATATATATATATATATATATATATATATATATATATATATATATATATATATATATATATATATATATATATAAAATCTCTATCGTATATACTTGAGTATAAGCCAAGTTTTTCAGCACATTTTTCGTATCTCAAGGCCACTGGGAACCGTGCTAGGAACCCCAAATTAACACAACATATCCAAAGATAGGGTTCCTAGCACTAAGTGGCCCCGAGATACGGGGCCCCAAAGTCGGTTCGGAAAATGTCATTCTCTGCTGCAGAAAAGTGCTTGACATTTTCCGATCCGAATTTGGGGCCTCGTATCTCGGGGACACTTGGAGCTAGGAACCCCAAATTTGGTATTCAAACCCAGTGGAACTAGCACCACAACATATCCAGTTGGGGTTCCTAGCACCAAGTGACCCCGAGATACAGGGCCCCAAAATCGGTCAATTGTGTCCATCTGCAGCAATGTCATTTCGGGACCCTTTGGGTCCAGAGACCCCAAATTTGGCTGCAGATAGGGGGCATTTAGGAACCCTTAACTACCAAGTTTAAAGTTCAGGGGACCTATGGCTGCAAATGGGCACAGTGAGGCTGCAAATGGGCATTGTTGACCCTCGTTTCCACTTACAATAGCTGCGCATTTCTCACCCTAGGCTTATACTCGAGTGAATACGTTTTCCCAGTTGTTTGTGGTAAAATTAGGTGCCTCGGCTTATATTCGGGTCGGCTTATACTCGAGTATATACGGTATATATATTTTCAAAATTGTTGCTTTTTTTTTTTTTTTTTTTTTTCGTGTATAGCGCAAAAAATAAAAACCGCAGAAGTGATCAAATGCTTCCAAAAGAACGCTCTATTTGTGGGGAAAAGGACATCAATTTTGTTTGGGTACAGCGTTGAATGCCCGCGCAATTAAACGATGCAGTGGCGTATCGCAAAAAAATGACCTGTCATTATGGGGGTAAATCCTTCCGGGGCAGAAGTGGTTAATCAATACAGTCTTCGTCTGAAAATGCAGTACAATACACGAGATCACTTCTGAATTTTTATTCTGTCGTACGAGAATTTTCATAATTTTAGTCGTTCATCCGATGATCTCATTGTGCGAGAGATTACTGCCCATAGGCATTCAAATTATCAGGTGTACGTGGGCCCCCATCAGCTTTTGCACCTGATATTTACCCCCTCTATCCATTTTAATTCTGGTGTGATGTAATTGTTCAAGGGCTACGTTAGTGTATGCAGCTCTTAAATTACTTCTGTCATCCACACAGTACTGATGGTCTGCCGAAGTATGACCACCAAATGACAACCCCATTCAATTTTTGTCTATTTGTTTTTTTTGAATAAACACATAATGTAAAACAATTATGGGAACAGAGTGAAAAAAAAACTCACTTATAATTAAAGCAAGGCGAGTGAATAAATATCCCCCTTTTTTTTTTTGTCTCATTTGAAGGTTATGTAGAAAATAAGCAAAGTTCAAGTATAACAAGATCAAGTAGGTGCTGATTTGAAAAAATGGAATGCATAGAGAGTGGGAGGAAATAAAGATACAGAGAAAACCCATTTGTAAATAAACTAGGGCTGTTACTGATTAAAATTTTCGTGTTCGATTAATCGTTTTTTTTTTTTTAATCGATTAATCGACTAATTTGGATTAATTATAACGCACATACAGATCCAACTACTTTTAGCTGATCACCTTGCATTGTAACTCTGCATTAGTCAGTGGTAAATGTGGTATACACTATATACAATCACCCGACACTAGTTAGTTTCCACAATCCATGACTTAACTTCACAGTTCACACAAATACATTTTAAATTCAAACTGTAGCACTGACGTAAGTAATTTTTTTTTTTTCCACAGTAGTGTGACAATCCCTCCACCTCCGGTCTAACTACTCACTCACCTTATGGCATGGACCCCTGTGCAAACAGGTGGTCATGCAAGCGGGTATCAAAAGGGTTAACACGGACCATAAACTTCTCTCACGTCTCCTTAGATCTCAGCAAGGACGCCAGGTCATGGGTAGAAAGAAAAGATCTAAGTGCTCACCAATAAATATAAGATTTAATATTTGTGTTCAAACACAAACTACTCACATAAAGATGATAAAAACACAGCATGTAAAGCCGACAATCGTGTTAGTTCCATAGGGCAGCAGCGGGTGACGTCATGCGTAGCTCCTCCCCCGTACGCGTTACGTTCAATCAGAACTTCGACGTCACCGGACTCCTCCCCCCTTCCCTTCGTTAGTAGACGGAGGCACTTGGGGAAGGGGGGAGGAGTCCGGTGACGTCGATGTCAGTCACCGGATCTCCGACGGAACTCCCTGAAGCTGGCAGAGAGGTGAGTTTTTTGATCGCTCAAAATTCTTTTGATTGATCAAAAAAATTAACAATTAATCGAGGAATTAAGCTTTAATTTCTACAGCCCTAAAATACAATTTTTTCTTTTTCTTGCTGAAACATGGATATTTGAAATGTGAAGCATGAACGGCACCTAGATCCTGTAAGTGTGCAGCAGTTGGTATTGTCGTTCACATTTTTGGCCGGCAAGACCCCCTATGTAATCCTGTCCCATCATAAACCAACACATAACGCTTCAATGCTAGTTTAACTCCAATGTGAGAAAACATGCTGTCCTGCCAGAATTTTGATGGCAAAACTGCATGGACAAGAGCAGGGGCCCTGTCCTTGAGGCTATAAATACAAGTTTGAAGGGTTTAATATATTTGCTTAAAGCTTAACCCACAACTTGTACACATGAGTGAAGTAAGGCATGTGCTATATTTAACTTCATGAATTTCAATCTGCCCACTTCCCAGGAGTTGTGCTGACTGAAAGGTACTTTCCACATTCTTTGACCATTCTGAAATTTGTACAATCGCTCTCTGTCTGCTATTTTACGAGCATGGTAAGAGTGGTGTAGAAGGAGCCCAATTATGCCTATTGTCCAGGCTCCTCAGCTTAGAGAAGGGTAGACATTTTGTTCTCTCTCTCTCCAGAATGATCTCACCTGTGTGGAATAAGCAATTCAATTATACCTCATTAATACTCTTATGCCCCGTGCACACGGTCGGATATTCCGATGGAAAAAGTCAGATCGGATTATGTTGTTGGAAAATCCGACCATGTGTGGGCTCTAGCGGGCTTTTTCCGTCGGAAAAAAATTGAGAGCATGATCTCAAATTTTCCGACAACAAAATCCGATCGGACCTTTTCCAAACGTCCAATTTTCCGATGGACAAAGTGCCACGCATTCTCAGATCAAATTATGAGACCAAAGCTATTGGCTACTAGCCTCTATGTAGTTCCGTAGTACGCAACAAATGTCGCCACGTTCGGCACGATCTGATTTTCCGACAACTTTGTCCGACCGTGTGTATGCAACACCAGTTTCGGACAAAATCCGTCGGAAAAAAAACGAACGGATTTTGTGGTATTCCGACCGTGTGTACGGGGGCTAAGGGAGAACAAGAAAGACAGAGAGAGAGAGGTGGGGGGGGGGGGGGGGACACAAGAAATTAGGATAGACAGATGAAAGGGAAAGAAAGGAGAACAGAGTGGTACATCCTAATATTTGAGAGCAGGATCTAAAATTTTCTGACAACAAAATCCGATCAGACTTTTTCCGATCGTGTGTAGAGAATTCCGACGCACAAAGTGCCACGCATGCTCAGAAGAAATTTGGAGACGAAAGCTATTGGATACTGGGCTCTACGTAGTCCTGTCGTACGTTTTTTATACGTCACCTCGTTCGGAATGATCAGATTTTCCGACAACTTTGTCCGACCGTGTGTGTTCAACACAAGTTTCGGACAAAATCCGTCGGGGAAAAATCAGACAGATTTTGTGGTCGGAATGTCCGACAGGGTGTACGGGGGGCATTATTGTTTATTTCTTGTTCATTAAGAAACATTTGGGTTATACTGCCACCTTCAGGAGGAATTGGACACGGGCAAACTGAAAAAACTGAACGGCCAGGTATCACCCCTTCCACTCTCTCATCATGCTTCAGTTTTTTGCTAGTGTCCTATGAGGATGCATATCTTTTCTCTATTGAGAAAATTTTTAGCAGTAGTTTTTTCTCTCTTTAAGATTTTTTTCTTCAAGCGTTCATCTAGTCTGCTTAGTTGGGCTTTTTATGCACGTAGCTGGATCGGCATATCCACTGCAACAGCTTTGAAGGCAGTAATACTCCCTCCCTTGTGGACTAAAAATTGCAGGGTCTGCCTGGAATGTTGCCTTCAGACACTGTTCTGCATGTGTCACTTTTCAGACCTCTGTTACTTAAAGAAGGAGTCCGGCGGAATTTTTTTTTTTAAAAGTCAGCAGCTACAAACACTGCAGCTGCTGACTTTTAAAATAAAGACACTCACCTGTCACAGGGTCCAGCGATGTCGGCACCCGAGGCCGAACCGTCCCTCAGTCCTCGGATGCTGCCGCCACCATCATGGGTATGGGAATCAGGAAATGAAGCCTTTCGGCTTCACTTCCCGGTTCCCTACTGCGCATGCGCGAGTCGCGCAATGCAATAGTAATGCAGGAACAGGGGGGACAGGAAGAGGCATAGACTCCCGTCTAAATACCTGTCTTAGACGGGTATCTACACCCCCCTCCCCCCTGAAAGGTGCCAAATGTGACACCGGAGGGGGGGTTCAGATGAGCGGAAGTTCCACTTTAGGGTGGAACCCCACTTTAACCACTTTCCAGGTCCAGAGCCATGGCACAGCTGCTGGTGTTACCCAGTCTCTGAAAACTCCTTAAAGAGGATGTCCACCCGATTTTTTTTTATTTTTTTTAAAGTCAGCAGCTACAAATACTGCAGCTGCTGACTTTTAATAAATGGACACTTGCCTGTTGGCAGAATGTGACGAGCGGGCGCTCGTCTCTCGCTGCCCCGCCGCCATCCTCCGTCAGGGAATCAGGAAGTGAAGACGTACGTTCCCTACTCGCGCACGCTGCGCTTCTCTATTGGTCCCCGCTGTGTCCTGGGAACTGTGTTTCCCAAGACACAACGTGGCATCCTCGGATAGGGGCGGGGATGCTAGTCCCGGAAGTGGGTGCAAATACCTGTATTATACAGGTATCTGCACCCCCCTCCCCCCTGAAAAGTGCCAATTGTGGCACTGGGGGGGGGGGAGGAATCCGATAAGCTGAAGTTCCACTTTAGGGTGGAACTCCGCTTTAATGAGTAAGATGTGTTCACCAAGCATTGGGAATTACCAAGTTTATTGGTACCATTGAAAGCCATTATTATACCACATTTGGCTTCTATTTACAGCATTAACACCCTGTATAATTAAGTGCTGCGTCACTAACTGGATGGTTTGTTGGCATACTGTGGTGTTGCCTTTTCAGCATGAAGTAGCTGCTTTCTGCCATTGTCTCTATTTGCAACATACCTCAGTTGGTCCTTGCTGCCACCTACAGTAACCTGCCTGGTCACCTCTGCCATTGACCATCTTCTGCTGTAAGCGCTGGCTTGTACCCATGGTTTTTATGTAATCATGTCAGATAAGTTGCCTGTGTTAAACAGTACAGCATGTCGGTTCCCAAGTACAAGTGGAGCTGTCCTGCTGACACAGACATCATCTTTGCAGTTATGTTAAATTTTATAAGTCTAATTCTACATCTTCACTTCCAGACCTGCCTGCAGCTATGACAGCCTCCGAGCGCTCCATTGCTGAGACTATCTGATGAAGAATCTCACAAATCTTTATGAATTAATTTGTTCCTGAGTAGCTAAAGCCAGCTGCCATAGCTCCCAGGCTCCTAGTCCCCCCCAGATATGGTTCTTATTGACACAGTGAGCACCCTCTTAAAATCCCTCAAGGGCCCCAAGACTATCAAAAGTAGCAAGACAAGAAACTATGGAAGAAGGGATAAAAGTTAGCGTGAATTTGTGGGCACTGACTGGCACAGATTGGGCATCATTTGCACATGTGGGTGGCCATGGGGTAAATACCTGGCCATCCACATGTTGCCCACTTCCCTGGTGGTCCAGTGTGGGCATCTGAGGGGGGGGCTGCACTGATAAACAATCAGCGCAGACCCCCCCCCCCCCCCTGTCAGGAGAGCCGCCGATCGGCTCTCCTCTACTTGCGTCTGTCAGACACGAGGTGAGGAAAAGCCGATCACCGGCTTTTCCTGTTGACATCGTGATGAGCCGTAATTGGACACGGCTGATCACGTGGTAAAGCGCCTCTGCCAGAGGCTGTTTACTGAGATCAGTGTAGTGGTGTGTCAGACTGACACACCGCTCCACCGATCGCTGCGATGCGCGCCCCCCACGGCGGCATGTTATCATGAAGGACGTCATATGATGCCCAGTCAGGATAACAAAACCACCGCCCGGCCATCATTCTGCTATAGGCCGGGCGGGAAGTGGTTAAAGTGACTGTAAAATATTACTTGCTCTCTTTTGGTCTATATCATTTGATGTTAATCCTGCCAGAATTTCAGTGAGCACCTAACTTCCTGAAATAAAATCAGTCCTCAACACCTACTAGATTCAAATTCTACACTCTAGTAAAGATCCTTACTATAGGAATAACAGTTCAGTTTATCACCTTTTATGAGTAAGCATGGTTGTGCAAAACGTGTCAAGATTATCTGATGCATAGCCTGTCATTTTGCTGACAATTTCTAAATCAAACGGCTTCCTGGCTTAAATTTCGCTGAGTTGTACTTTTTTATTTATATAGCAAGAAATCGCCTCATTTCCTAGGAAAAGGTGTTTATATGGGCAGAAACAAGACGTTGAGTGTTGGCATTTCTCCAGGCAACAACAGTTTGTTTTTTAAGTGTACTAAAAATACTAATCAAGGCAATCCCTCAGACGAACACCGTTGATAAGTTTCACTGAATATGAAGCCCATGAGAAACCCTAGAAACAACCCAATAACATTGCCTTTTGGTAATTATAAAGACTTACTTTAAATAAATGGATCCCAAATATTTATTTAAAAGTAATACAAATGTCAAGGATTGTACCCATGTGTCAGGTACTGCTACAACTGTTGCCACCATGGTAATTGGCAATTGTGGTTGATCAAGCCTTGACTCAACCACAGAATCTCTTTTGGACTTTAAAAGGACTGTCTGGGGGCGGGAGCGGCTGGGGAGGGCTCTCAGCGGCTCGCTGAGAGGGTGAGCTGGCTGCCAGTCCAGGCATCTGGGTGGAGCCTGACCATATGGACACGATCTTTCCCCAGCCTGGACCTGCTCTGTGACGTCAGCCGACAACGGCTTTAGCCAGCTGTCTGCTGAAAACGGGTCACAAGAGTGCAAAACGGACTGCACTCCTGTGAGCCACAGGAGAAGTATATCCAAACGAGCTTTAGCTGTACTTCTTTTTAACTTTTAGGCCCCTTTCACACTGGGGCGTTTTTCATGCGGTACAGCGCTAAAAATAGCGCCTGTTCACCGCCTGAAAAAATCCGGCCCCTTTAACTCCAGTGTGAAAGCCGGCGGGCTTTCACACTGGAGCGGTGCGCTAGCAGGACGGCAAAAAAAGTCCTGCTAGCAGCATCTTTGGAGCGGTATAGGAGCGGTGTGTTCACCGTTCACCCATTGATTTTAATGGGAAACCGTGGTAAAACCGCAGCAATACCGCGCTCTGCCGGGGGTGTTTAACCCTTTTTTTCGGCCGCTCGCGGGGGTAAAACCGCACCGCGAGCGGCCGAATACCGCGGTTAAAACGACGGTAAAGCAGCGCTAAATATAGCGTTGCTTGACCGTCACCGCGGCTCCCCGCCCCAGTGTGAAAGGGGCCTTACTGTTCCAGTGATTTTCACTATCCAGCCCAGAGTCATGCAGCTTTTCTTCCAAAAGGTACCCATTGGGATTTTGCCAGAAATGCTTTCAGCTGATAACTCTCTGTGCTCTCTGCTTTTGCTTATCAATCAATGTATTTTCTGTTGAAAATTAGGGGCATCTGATGTGGGGTTTTAATTTTTTTATTTAAATTTTTGACTGCCTCCTCCATGTTAGCCTAAATGCCACAATATGTGAAATTGCCTATATTCCTTCACTATGGTAAATTCCCATCATGCTCTGCATATCAGTTGAAATGAAGCAAAATCAAAGTTTTTTTATTTTTATTTTTTAAGCGGTTTTAACCACTTCAATACCGGGCACTTAAACACCTTCCTGCCCGGGCCAATTTTGAGCTATCAACGCTGTCGCACTTTGACAATTGCACGGTCATACAACACTGTACCCAAATTATTTTTCCCCACAAATAGAGCTTTCTTTTGGTGGTATTTGATCACCTCTGCGGTTTTTATTTTTTGCTTAACAAATAAAAAGACAGAAAATTTTGAAAAAAAAATGTTTTTTTTTGTTTCAGTTTCAAAACTTTGTAAATAAGTACGTTTTCTCCTTCATTGATGGGCACTGATAGGTCTGCACTGATGGGCACTGATAAGGCGGCACTGATGGGCACCGATGAGGTGGCACCAATGAAGTGGCACTGAGGTAGCATTGATGGGCACTGATAGGCGGCACTGATAGGCGGCACGGATGGGCACTGATGGGTGGCACAAATTGGCACTGATAGGCGGCACGGATGGGCACGGATAGGCAGCACGGATGGGCACTGATAGGCTGCACGGATGGGCACTGATAGGTGGCACGGATAGGCACTAATAGGCAGCATTGTTTTTTACTGATGGATGCCAATCAGTGCCAAACAATAATGCATGCCAATCAGTGATGCCCATTGTGGGCACTGATTGGCATCCATTGTGGGCACTGTGTGTCATCCCTGGTGGTCTAGGGTGGCATACCTTTTGATGGGCATCCCTGGTGGTCTGGTGGCGTCCCTGGTGGTCCAGTGTGGGCATCCTCGGGGGGGGGGCTGCGCTGATAATCGATCAGCACAGACCCCCCTGTCAGAGGAGCAGCCGATCGGCTCTCCTCTACTCGCGTCTGACAGATGCGAGTGAGGAAAAGCCGATTACTGGCTTTTCCTATTTACACTGTGATCAGCCGCGATTGGACACGGCTGATCACGTGGTAAAGAGTCTCCGTCGGAGACTCTTTACCAAGATTGTAGTTGCGGGGTGTCAGACTGACACCCCGCAACAACGATCGCCGCGATGCGTGCCCCCGGGGCGCGCGCAGCGGCTCAAAATCCTGAGGACGTCATATGATTGTCAGGATTTTACAACCACTTTGCCGCCGTCATTTGACAATGGGCGGGCGGCAAGTGGTTAAATATGTGGCTTTTTAAACTAAAAATAAAATAAAATCTGGTAATAGGGATGCACAATGAAATTGGTCTTTGGCGATTATATAAATGAAACCGGATGCAGGACTGAGGGGCATCAACGGCTTCTGAAAAGGGAGAAAGAATGCAGAGTTTGCAGACAAAGGTTTACAAGCCTCACATGTCAGGCACTGTGCTGCAGATACCTTATTGCAAAGAAAGTAATGACAATCTGACTAGGGGGGTGATTTACTAAGGAGGCACTGCACCAGTTCATACATTATTTGGTGCGCTATAAAAGTCATTAATTGAACATGCGAATCGGCGAACGTTGAATCGCAAATAACGATAATAAATACCCGCATATGTAAACTGCAACTAGCACTAGATAGGGTAACTGCGGTTTTCTCATTGATAATAGCGCACGCCCAATACAATTGGTTAATTTCATCTCATTGGATGTGTCTTGTTGGGCAATTAGTAGGTGTACTCAGCTAATTAACCCTTTTGATGCTAATCTCATTCCTATTACTTCTAATATATCTTTAAAATTTTTAATTTTTTTTTTTTTTTAACCCAAATCCTTCAATACATTATAAAGAACAGAGAAGTGTTTCTAAACCCAATAAATGAATATTTTCAGGTCTTGATCTTTAATGGTGACCATACACTGCAATCGGATCTTAAATAAATTGGATTTAGTGCAAGAGCCTGTTTGATTTCCTATATTTTGAATTCATTGTTCAAGTGCGTCTTCCTATTACCTATTTTGCCTAAATATCAAGTTGTACAGAGATTGGCCAATCAGATTGCATAGTGCATGACCATATTAAGTGCCAATTTGGAATGTACATGTGTCATGACCCACTTGTATTTTCCTAATGATATTTCTTGGGCATTCTACAAGCCACATGAAAAAACACCTTTTTTCAAAACTTGCTAGAGTGATCAGGAATCTTCAAACTACGGCTCTCCAGCTGTTGCAGAACTACACATCCCATGAGGCATTGTAAAACTCTGACGTACAGACATGACTAGGCATGATGAGAATTGTAGTTCCTGACCAACTGGAGGGCCGTAGTTTGAAAACCTTGTGCTAGACCATTATTCTGCCTCCAGAATTGAGAATGTGGCATCTACCCAACTTCTCTCTGCTGATGGACACAAGAACCGATATAGATATATAGATTATATATATATATATATATATATATATATATATATATAATCACACATACACACACACATACACATACACACACACACACACACACACACACACACACTGCAGCAGGAAGCAATATACCTTGGCCCGGAAGTGAATCTGTACACAGGAAGTAGGTGTGTGTTTTGAGGCCAAATCATTTAGGCCCCTTTCACACTTATACGACTTGTCCCACTGTTTGGGACTGCAAAGTAGCATGACAAGTCGTTCCCCATGATTTCCAATGACAGCCATTCATATTAGTACCACTTCAAGTCGTTCCGACTTCAAAGTAGTCCCTGCACACGATTTTGATGCCACTTACACAGGCATTCCTTGAAATCGCGGCCGCAAATCGTGGTAAAATCGTGCGACTTTAAAGTCGCACAAGTGTGAAAGGGGCCTCAGCCATACTCACATGACCCACACAAACACCACCCCATGTAAAAATCTAAAATGATCTTAATTTGCAAATAAGGATCATCTCTTCCTCAGAACAGTGAGCGGGGCATGGTGGTTGGGAAGAAATTAGCAGCAGTACAAGCAACTTCCTGGATGGGGGTGATGTCATTCCTGTGTGCTGGCCACCGCTTCCGGGAACCAGATATGCGCCATGGGTACATACTGCCGCGCACACAGCAGTTGCGCATCTCACATACACAGCGGGCGCACATCTAGCTGCATTTGGCGCATTTAGCTGCAGGAACCCAATTTTTATGGAAATTAATAGTAAAGCAGATGCAGATTTCCAGGACTGGACTCACAAATGTTTATAGTGAAAGCAACTGGTGTTTTCTATTAAACAAGGTCTAAATGGGCCATTGACACGCATCAGAGTTGAACTTAAGAATGTGTCTTTGCAAAGTTAAACTAAATTAAATCCTTTCTTATATTTGCTTGGGGAAAGAGTGCAGAGGGATTAGATGTATTGTCAGTTTTTGGGGATGTCTGCACCACTGATAGGGTGAAGACACCTCCCAGATTTTGCCAGTTTTCTCCAAATGTATTCACATCCTGTCACATAGCCAAACAGGAAGTGAGGGTAAGGCCTCTTTCACATTTGTGCGACTTCAAAGTTGCGTGATTTTACCACAATTTTTGCCACAATTTTTGCTGCGATTTTGCCGCGATTTCAAGAAATGTAATGTGTACCACATAGGCAGCACCAGGTAATATGCAATTCTTTTTCATGGATGCAAAGGAAATTAATGGATTTTTAGGGCACTTTGAGAAATAAAGTTCTGTATATACAGTAAGTTTTGATGTACAATCACATTAGGTTCGCACGTCTACATGAGAACATGCATATACTTGCTGTGTGCTTGAAAGACTCCATACTTTTTGAGTGAGTCACACGACAGCTGTGAGAAAATTCTCTCCCTGGTGACTTTCTTATGTGATCCTTCAGTATTTAAGTATGAGATGGCTGATCAGTTAAAGATGAATTCTGATTGGTTATTGTGGTTGGGTTACTGCACTTTGCATTTTTTCACTCACTGCTTTATTGGATAAGGCCAAAATTGGTGAGCACTTGGATGGTCAAACACTTGCCGCCTATGTAATGCATATGTGCTGTGGCAAAGAGGGTGGTCTTTAAAGAGAAAGTAAAGCCTCTTTTTTTTTTAAAAACGGAACCTGCAAGGCAAAGGCATAATGAGCTAGTATGCATAGCATACTAGCTCATTATGAATAACTTACCTGAGAACGAAGCCCCCGGAGCGGTCCTCATTCACGACCTTCTCCGCCGCCATCAATACGGGAGTGACTTCCGGGTCTCGCTGCTCCAGCGCTGTGATTCGCTGGAGCGGCGATGACGTCACTCCTGCGCAGGAAAGCGGCATAGCGCCGTAAACTCGGCATGCGCCTGCGCGCCGCTGTTTACGGCGCATGAGCCGTAGACAGCGATGCCTCATTTTTTTTAAATATCTCCTAAACCATGTAGGTTTAGGAGATATTTATTGGACCTACAGGTACGCCTTAATCTAGGCTTACCTGTAGGCCAAAGTGCTTTGGAAGGGTTTACTTCCACTTTAACGCTCACATTCCACAGATATGCATCTATGGGTGGCAAAGGTTTCTCCGCTGAGAACACACTGCCTGCTCCCAGCACAGAGACCGAACTGTCAAAGACCGCTCTTGATCTGACAAATGTTCGCAAACTGGACCAGCGCCCAATCATGTGACCACTGTGACAGTGTGGTCACATGGCCAGACAGCCATTTCTGCCCCTGCGGTGTACAAGCCCACGTAAAGGGAGACCATGATGGGAGGGCAGGGGTTAAAATTTAAATGGTGCATTGTGCTTGATTTACCTTGAGCCCCGTACACATGGGCCAAATATTGTCTGGTATCGGCCGGTTCAACAGAAACCTGCCGAACATCTGGCCCAAAGAACATCTGCCGATCGGCATCCAATCAGTGCTTACAGTCATTGGCAGATGTTTTTGGGCATGTTCCACTGTAACGGTCAATCACGGTGGTCAAGAGAGTAGACAGACCTTTCTGCCCCCCGCGGCGTACAAGCCCACTTAAGGGGAGGCCAAGGTGGGAGGGCAGGGATTATGAAATGCAAATGGTGCCTTGTGCATCATTTACCTTAAGCTCCTTTACACATCTGATCAGCACTCTCGGGCAATGACCGCGAGTGTGTTCTGGCAGGGGGGTGTTCCAACTGTCAGAACACAGTAGCCCAGCCAGGAGATCGCTGTACTAATGTTGGATTGTTAGTACAGCGAGCTCTTCGTGCACTCTTCAATTTTTTTTTTTTGTTCAGCCCGCTGGGTTTATGCATCTAGCATTACTCATCAGTCTTGATTGCAAAACCTCTTCCTAAGCCATCCTGCGGTGTAAATAGATCAAAGTGACTCCTCCCTCTCCCTTTATGCCCTGGGCAACCATTCATTTTTCCCTGCTCATTAACCTCTAGGCAGGGCACTAGTCCACTGACCACCCCCATGAGTTCTCCTGCCTCAGAAGCCTATGAGAGGACCTGGCCACTGGTAGTGTCACCTCCACCAATAAGAGGTGTCCATGTTTGCATACAGTGATATGGACACCTGAAGAAAGACCCCAGGAAGCAAACAGAAGAAGATAAACTCCAGACAGATTGGGAAAGAGAAGGGCTACAATTTGAGGAAAGGTAAAAGTGCTACTTTTCCTTCATTATATGATCACAGGCTGGAGGCAGGTTGGTCACCAGCCCGTATTGCCTAAATGCAATGAAGAAAACAGAATTCGGCATGTGTGGTGTCGGGATGTCTGTATCAGACGCCTGACTAAACGCAAATATCAATTTCTTGTATATGTATATCAGCTTTGTATATACACTGCAATACCTTGTACTGGGAGATGGAAGGCCAGCACTCATGAGTGGACTGCTTCCCTTCCATTGTGCTTCCCACAAGCTGGGTGTGTCCAGGACCTAGCGCTGACCACAGAGGATTAGAAATCCTTTTGGCAGGTAAAATCGTACTCGTATTTGCATTTCAGCTGTGCATTTATTTTTATTTTTTTTTTGTCAGTCTCAGCTTAAAAGCATAAAACCAAACCATGATTTAGGCCCCATGCACACGAGGCGCTGTTAAACGTGCGTTCAGAGGCAGTTGGACACTTTTTTCAACTGCCCCTGAACGCATGCAATGTTATCCTATGTGTCCATGTACACAGTCTAGTTTTTTTCCCGTTTTTATGCAGCTGCGTTTAACCTCGTTTTTCCAGAAGCAAAAAAATGGGTTCAGACACTTTGCTTTTCCACATTTCAGACGCAAAACGCGGCTAAACCGCGTTTGCGTTTATAAGCATTTTTAAAGGAACACAATTTTTTGGACCAGAAAACTCAGAAATATGATGGTAAACCATAAAAAATACTAAAAGAATTGGTTTAAAATGTCGTAATTACTTTAGAGTTCTAGTTCATAGAGCTTATATACTCACTGATGCAATGCCATAAACTCAATTTTTTAGGTAGCTTAGACAATGAGGAATGCCTCCACTTCTTTGCCCCAACCCTTCATCCAATTTCTAATCCAATCAGTGACTTTCTCATATTGGTGTCTATGCATGTCAGACCGGGTCAAACTTTTTCTGAGAGCAGATCAAATGTGACAATGGACATGCGGGTAAAATTAAAAAAACTTGTCGGGGTAGGTACGCAGCTGTACATACATGTTTGTGAAATATCCAACGGACATTCGCTGTGCCATCAACGGATGGGTCCAATATCGACGAGCTCTGACTCTGGACCTTTCATGCAGTTTGCGACGACGTTGCTGCCTCATCAAAGTAACATCAGGAGCATTTCCTGACATATATTCAATATGGGATCCATTTAAAAAAAAAAAAAACAGAAAGAGAGGCAAATGCAAGTGTACAACTGCTCTCTCTGCTGCTGCTCACTCTGATCAAAATGGCAGAAATAGTTAATAATACATGTAGGGCTGTGGATATTAGATTAATTGTTAATTTTTTTGAACGATCAAAATTCTTTTGATCGGTTCTCACCTCTCCGCCGGCTTCCGGATCTTCAGAGAGTTCCATCGGAGATCTGGTGACGTCACGGACATCGACGTCACCGGACTCCTTCCCCAAGTGCCTCCGTCTGCTAACGAAGGGAAAGGGGAGGAGTCCGGTGACGTTGAAGTTCTGATTGAACCTAAGGCATATGGGGGAGGAGCTACGCATGACGTCACCCGCTGCTGACCTACGGAACTAACACAATTGTCGGCTTTACATGCTGTGTTTTTATCATCTTTATGTGAGTAGTTTGTGTTTGAACACAAAAATGTAATCTTATACTTAAGCAGTGAGCACTCAGATCTTTTCTTTCTACCCATGACCTGACGTCCTTGCTGAGATCTAAGGAGACGTGAGAGAAGTTTATGGTCCGTGTTAACCCTTTTAATACCCGCTTGCATTACCACCTGTTTGCACAGGGGTCCATGCCATAAGGTGAGAGTGATTAGTTAGACCGGAGGTGGAGGGATTGTCACGCTACTGTGGAAAAAAAATTACTTATGTCAGTGCTACAGTTTGAATAGTTTGAGTTTGAATTTAAAACGTATTTGTGTGAACTGTGAAGTTAAGTCATTGATTGTGGAAACTAACTAGTGTCGGGTGATTGTATATAGTGTATACCACATTTACCACTGACTAATGCAGAGTTGCAATGCAAGGAGATCAGCTAAAAGTAGTTGGGTCCGTATGTGCGTTTATAATTAATCGAAATTAATCGATTAAAAAAAAAAAATTGATTAATCAAACACGAAAATTTTAATCAGTAACAGTCCTGAATACATGCTTTCTGAGCTTGGGGAGGGTCTATATGATGTTATCTTTACAAACGCTTATAGACGCAAGCGTGGCATGAAAACGCGGCAAACGGGTTTTTAAACGCAGGTTTCTGCTTTTTAAAACATGTGTTCAGCAGAGTTTGCACCGGCGTCTCGTATGCATGGGGCCTTAAAGATATACAGGCATACCCCACTATTAAGTACACAATGGGGTTTATTTACTAAAGCTGGAAAGTGCAAAATCAGGCTCACTTCTGCATAGAAACCAATGCGCTTCCAGGTTTTATTACCAAAGCTTAAGTGAACAAGCTGGGGTTAGAAGCTCATTGGTTTCTATGCAGAAGTGAGCCTGATTTTGCACTTTCCGGCTTTAGTAAATAAACCCCATTGTGTACTTAAAAGTGGGGTATGCCTGTATGGGCATTATATCTGAGAATTTTCATCTGTCATATGAAGAATAATCATGATCTCTTTTTTTTTTTTTTTTTTTAAAGCAGGATATCATGCATATTTGCCATTAGAACTGTGACTCGAGTGCAGTCCATAATTTCCTTGATATGTATCATGTAGAAATATGTCTGCCTTTTATCCCTCACATACAGTGAGTGTGTATATAGTAAACTCCGTATGACCTTATTAGCACTAATAGTCTATCTAATAATAACTTGCAGTGTAAGCAGGCCATCTGCTTCAACATCATGTTCAAACCTTGAAAATGCAGCGTTTTCATTCTTTTTTTTCTTTTAGAAGAGGAGAAGGTTGCATTTCCTAGGTCAAGTCAGAAGAATGTGGAGAGCAGCACTTCAAACCTAAAAAAAGTCAATGTAAGAATGCACAATAAGTTGCATTGCCTCCAAAATTACTAACAAAAAAACCTTCTTTTCCCAGTTACATTTTTTCCTACTTTTTCCCCCAGAGGGAAAGATATTGAAGTTGAATAAAGAGGCAGCAGAGTTGCTATTAGACATGTGCAATTCGTTTCGTTTTTTTTAGTTTTTTTTGTTATATTCGTACATTCGTTATCGTACGAATGAACGAACGATTCGCTAAAAATTTTAACGAATCGCTCGTATCGAACGAATCCGAAAAACAACGAAAATCAAAAAAAAACTAATTGGAAACAACGAATCTACGAAAGAAGAAAATCCGAAAAAAGGAAAACAGGAACAACGAAAATCAAAATGAACGAAAAAATTCGTACATTCCTAACTTTTTTTTTTGTTGTTGAATTGGTTATTTTCCGTGTCTCTTACAATGGTGCTGCTTAGCATGCTTCGAATGGATTGAGCGAAAAAATTCGTACATTTGTAACTTTTTTTTTTCGATTCGTAATTTTCTGTGTCTCTTACAATGGCGCTGCTTAACGTGCTTCGAATGGATTGAACGAAAAAATTCGTACATTTGTAACTTTTTTTTTTCGATTCGTAATTTTCCGTGTCTCTTACAATGGCGCTGCTTAATGTGCTTCGAATGGATTGAATGAAAAAATTCGTACATTGGTAACTTTTTTTTTTTTTTTTTGCGATCCGTAATTTTCCGTGTCTCTTACAATGGCGCTGCTTAACATGCTTCGAATGGATTGAACGAAAAAATTCGTACATTCGTAACTTTTTTTTTTTTAGATTCGGAATTTTCCGTGTCTCTTAAAATGTAATAATAGCATACACATTACATAAAATTATGAATTATGCTCCGATTACGAATCTACGAAAGTACGAATAAATACGAATGCGTCCGAATTTCGAATAAACGCAAATTAAACTAACGGAAAAACGAATCAACGAAAAAATAACTCTTACGAAAATACGAATCGTTACGAATACGAACAGCGACGACTTACGAATTTACGAATCAACGGAAACGAAAAAAACGAAAAGAAAATAAACGAATTTTTTTGTTGCGCACATGTCTAGTTGCTATACTAAAGCAGTAGAGACTGTTCTCTTAGCAAAATGAATGTTAATTTTGCCATGAGAATTTCCGCTGCACTTAATAAATAAAATGGGGCTGTGTTGACTTCAATCAACCAATCATGTGCTTGCAAAATTCCCGTTTTAATTATTTCCTGTGTAATTGCGTATGCAAAGTGCACAAGGTTTCACCCTATTTACTGTTATGTATTTTGCAAAGGAAACACTCACTTTCCATCATGTATGTTCACTTACAATTTAATTCTATTGCTTCAACAAGTCGCCCCCCGTGCAGTCTATTTATAAATGCTTTTCCATGAGATTCACACAACTTTCACACAATATTTCAAATTTCATTAAAGTTTAAAATCTTGTATATCCTGGCTGAAAGATGTGTGAAAACACTTTTTAAGCATCTCAATACAGGGCATTTTCATCTCCTTACTGACCAGGCCATTTTTCAGCTTTTAGCGCTGTCGTACTTTGAATGACAATTGCGCGGTCATGCGACGTGGCTCCCAAACAAAATTAGCGTCCTTTTTTTCCCCCCCACAAATAGGGTATTCTTTTGGTGGTATTTAATCACCTCTGAGGTTTTTATTATTTGCTCTATAAACAAAAGAATAGCAACAAGTTTGGGGAAAAATAAAAAAATATTTTTTACTTATTGCTATAATAAATATCCATTTTTTTTTTTTTTTTTTTTTTTTTTTTTTAGGCTCCATGCACACTGAAGCTCATAAACTGCAGTTTATTGGAGTTTGGGCGTTTTTTTTAAAGCCCATAAACTCCACTCTACGTTAGCCTATGTGTCCATGCACACGTTGACGTTTTTTTAGCTTTAATGAGCAGTGGAGTTTATGGGCTTTTTCTGAACGCCAGAAATTTGCGTTCAAAGTGCAGTTTTTCACCAAACACTGATAAACGCTCATGAACACGCGTTAATTAGCGTTCAGCGTTCTATTTTTTCAATGCATTGAGGGAGTTTGGAATACATTGTGGGATTTTTGGAGTGTCCTCTGTGTATTTTTATTAACCACTTTCAGACCGGACCAATTTGCAGCCAAAGGACCAGGCCCCTTTTTGCGATTCGGCACTGCGTCGCTTTAACTGACAATTGCGCGGTCGTGCGACGTGGCTCCCAAACAAAATTGACGTCCTTTTTTTCCCACAAATAGAGCTTTCTTTTGGTGGTATTTGATCGCCCCTGCGGTTTTTATTTTTTGCGCTATAAACAAAAATAGAGCGACAATTTTGAAAAAAATGCATTATTTTTTATTTTTTGCTATAATAAATATCCCCAAAAAATATATAAAAAAACATTTTTTTTCCTCAGTTTAGGCCGATACGTATTCTTCTACATATTTTTGGTAAAAAAAATCGCAATAAGCGATTATTGATCGGTTTGCGCAGAAGTTATAGCGTTTACAAGATAGGGGATAGTTTTATAGCATTTTTATTAATAATTATTTTTTTATTATTAATGGCGGAGATCTGCGATTTTTTTTTTGTGACTGCGACATTATGGCGGACACATCGGACATTTTTGACACATTTTTGGGACCATTGTCATTTTTACAGCAATTAATGCATTTAAATGCATTGATTTCTGTATAAATGACACTGGCAGTGAAGGGGTTAACCACAAGGGGGCAGTGTAGGGGTTAAGTATGCCTAGGGGTGTGTTTTTTACTGTGGGGGGGCGTGGCTGTCAGCTAGTGAATGCTGATCTCTGCTCCAATCACAGGGAGCAGAGATCGGCGTCACTAGTTGCTAGGCAGAACGGGGAGATGCTGTTTATCTCGGCATCTCCCCGTTCAGCCGCCCCGTGAGACGATCGCGGGGGTCCCCGCGGCGATCGAGTCCGCGGGGACCGCGATCGGACTCACGGGGGTCCCGACCGGCGCGCTCCCGATGGCACGGACAGGCTAAAGGAGGGACGTATATATACGCCCTCCTGCCTGTACGTGCCATTCTGTCGACGTATATCGTCGTGCGCCGGTCGGCAAGTGGTTAAAAACGCCCATAAACGCTATAAAACGCTCATAAACACTAGTACAAAATGCTGTTAAAAGCACATTTTTCAACCAACGTTTTCTGCCTCCAATCTGGCGTCCAGAAAAAGCTTTTTTGAGCTTCAGTGTGCATGGAGCCTTAAACAAATTTTTTCCTCAGTTTAGTCCGATACGTATTTTTCTACATATTTTTGGTAAAAAAAATTGCAATAAGCGTATATTGATTGGCTTGCGCAAAAGTTATAGTGCCTACAAAATGGGGGATAGATTTATTGCATTTTTTTATTATTATTATTATTATTATTATTATTATTTTTTTTTTTTTTACTAGTAATGTCGGCGATCTGCGATTTTTTTATCGTGACTGCTATATTGCGGCGGACATATCGACACTTTTGACACATTTTTGGGGCCATTCACATTTATACAGCGATCCGTGCAATGAAACAGCATTGATTACTGTATAAATGTGACTGTCAGGGAAGGGGTTAACCACTAGGGGGCTGTAGCCGTCTTTCGGCTATGGCCCGGTCGGCATGTGGTTAAATCCAGAGAACCTCCTAGCACTCCTGTATGACAGGAGCACTCAACATTACATATTTCTTTAGCACCTATATAAAAAATTGGATTATACACTTTGTTATAATCCCATTGTACTTCCCCCTTATTACTCCCAATCAGAGATCCTTAGCTTAGGCATTTGGTCACATGACCAGCATTGGAGAGATTGTGAAGCAGTGCTTTTCAAATAGGGTAAGTATTTAAGCTGCTATTTACCATATTATTTGTGAACTGGGATGGCAAATGGTTGCTTTGGGTGGTTTAAAGTAATAATTCACGTTCAACATAGATAACATTTTAGTCTTGAAGCTGGCCACGCCAAGTTACAATCTTCTTTAGATTTACCAGCAGCTATATAGTGCAAGAGCTTACATGACTTCATATAAATAGAATGGATTATATAGGTAGAGCTGTAACCACATGCCGACCGGGCCATAGCCGAAAGACGGCTACAGCGCGGTCGGCTTATCCTGAGTGGAGGTCCTACGGATGTCCTCCCAGAAACTTGCTCCCGTACGCCCCTCGGGGCACGCACTCAGGAACATCCGTAACTGCCGGGTCCCGAGGACCCGGCGGATCACAGTAAATGGCCGATAATAGGTCAGTGACAGCAATACACTGCCACCACTGTGCAATGCTCTGCCACCACTATGGAATGCTCTGCCACCACTGTGCAATGCTCTGCCACCACTGTGCAATGCTCTGCCACCACTGTGCAATGCTCTGCCACCACTGTGCAATACTCTGCCACCACTGTGCAATACTCTATCAATACTCTAAAAATACAGAATTTTCTGTATTTTTTTGATTTATAGCGCAAAAATTAAAAAACCCAGCAGTGATTAAATACCACCAAAAGAAAGCTCTATTTGTGTGAAAAAAAGGACACAAAATTCATTTGGGTACAGTGTTACATGACTGAGTAATTGTCATTCAAAGTGTGAGAGCACCGAATGCTGAAAATTGGTCTGGTTAGGAAGGGGGTTTAAGTGCCCAGTGGGTAAGTGGTTAAACTACATACAGTAGTTGCTGGTAAAAGCAAAGAAGGTCACACGATCAGTTTGTAATATGTAAGACCTGCTGTGCAGTGGTAGTGTTAGAGGCCAAATACTTTTTCATTCTTACAACCGAAACCCCAAGGCTTAATGTACACGGGACGTTTTACAACCTCCGCTGAACGATTTAACTTGGCTGATTGTAACCAACGTTTAAAAACTTAAAGTGGAAGTAAACCCTCCTATCCTTTTCAGCCAAGGAAGCTGCCATCTTGGCCTCCGTTTTAATCTTTAACTGCTATGAAGCTGCACATATGATCAGTTATGACACCAGCCATTGGATGGTTTGACGGTTTGATTGAGAGTACAACCAATGCGTCAGTTAGCATTTCCGGCATGCCGGGAATATAACTGTTTTTTCAAACTGATAGATCAATGGGTTTACTTCTGCTTTAAGTTTTTTGCTGCATTTGCATTTTTGACTGTTTAACCACTTAAGCCCCGGACCAATTTGCAGCCAAAGGACCAGGCCCCTTTTTGAGATTCGGCACTGCGTCATTCTAACTGACAATTGCGCGGTCCTGTGACGTGGCTCCCAAACTAAATTGGCGTCCTTTTTTTTCCCACAAATAGAGCTTTCTTTTGGTGGTATTTGATCACCTCTGCGGTTTTTATTTTTTGAGCTATAAACAAAAAAAGAGCGACAATTTTGAAAAAAACACATTATTCTTTATTTTTAGCTATAATAAAAATCCCCCAAAAATATATAAAAAAAAAAATTTTCCTCAGTTTAGGCCGATACGTATTCTTCTACATATTTTTGGTAAAAAAAAATCACAATAAGCGATTATTGATTGGTTTGCGCAAAAGTTATAGCGTTTACAAAATAGGGGATAGTTTTATAGCATTTTTATTAATAATTTTTTTTTTTACTAGTAATGACGGCGATCAGCAATTTTTATTGTGACTGTGACATTATGGCGGACACATCGGACATGTTTGACACATTTTTGGGACCAATCAATGCTATTTGCACTGATTCCTGTGTAAATGACACCGGCAGTGAAGGGATTAACCAGGGGGTGGCAGTGTAGGGGTTAATTGTTCCTAGGGGCGTGTTACTAACTGTGGGGAGGTGTGGCTGTGTTTTAGTGAACACTGATCTCTGCTCCAATCACAGGGAGCAGAGCTTTCTTTTGGTGGTATTTGATCACCTCTGCGGTTTTTATTTTTTACCCTATAAACAAAAATAGAGCGACAATTTTGAAAAAAATGCAATATTTTTAACTTTTTGCTATAATAAATATGCTTTTTTTTGGGCATATTTGCCAGGAATTTGGGGAAGAAAAAGTCCGCCGGAGCCCACACACGGACCAAGTCCGCTGGATAGTCCGATCGTGTGTACGGGGCATAGGAAGTTGCAATTAATTTTTTTTTTCTTTTGGGTTTTGATACGCTTCTATTTTCAACATTGACTGGCGAATGCCCCATGAAAGTCTAGCAATGGTGCCACTGGGTTGTTGCTTTGAACCTTTCCACTCAATGGTCAGAAAAACATTTGATTGCCATTGTTTGTGTAATCTTCCTAAATGGTCCTTTAAAGCACTTCGAAGTCAATGTTGGACGTTTTGACCATTTTTTCCTATATTTACTGATACATTTATAACACTTCATCATTGGACCAGAGAGTAAAGCAGCCGCCTTTGAACATCTCCGAGGTTATGCTCATGTTCCTTGTTACTTTTCCAGGACACTGACATATAAAACAGAAGTGCCATTGTGTGCCCAAGTGCCGGTTTGTACGTCCAGGCCAACATCAGATGCCAACCAATTATTTCATAGAACTTGACAGCTCCGGCTACAAGAAAAGGCACAGCCAAGACCTGGTGCTGGGGAGGGGCGGGCGAGTTGAAAGCCGTCTTTTGTGGTGTTTTGAAAGGAAACCCTTTATTTCTGGGACACGGAGTCGGCACAGCCTATAATCAAGCCGAGTATATTGACTGTAGGAAGCCTGTCATTTCATGCTTCTCCTGTTAGTCTCTGAGCGTAACATAATGATGATAACAACCATTCTAGGTATTATTGCATTAATTCCAGGCTGAATCCTGCTATTTATTGTGTTTCTAGACGTGGAGGCGAAGTTGTAGGCGAAGGCTTGTGTCTTAGAATTCTAAGGTTGACCGGGTTTTTTCCTGCATATGAATTGTATCATTCAGCAACTAATAGTAATGTCAAGGTCTCTCCTTCCTCTCACATTTTTCAAAGGAACAACTTTATTAAAGAGGAACTTAACTATATCTGAGCCCCACTAACAGAAAATTGCAATTACCGTATTTATCGCCGTATAACACGCACCCTTATTTTAAGAGGGACGTTTCAGGAAAAAACTTTCCACAGCCCCATGCACAGCACACTAACCCCCTGCACATCACACGGACCCCCTGCACATGACACGGACCCCCTGCACATCACACGGACCCCCTGCACATCACATGGACCTCCTTCCCCCCTACACGGACCCCCTGCACAGCACACGGACCCCCTGCACATCACACGGACCCCCTGCACATCACACGGACCCCCTGCACAGCACACGGACCCCCTGCACAGCACACGGAACCCCTGCACAGCACACGGACCCCCTGCACAGCACACGGACCCCCTGCACAGCACACGGACCCCCTGCACAGCACACGGACCCCCTGCACAGCACACGGACCCCCTGCACATCATATGGACCCCCTGCACAGCACACGGACCCCCTGCACATCACACGGACCCCCTGCACATCACACGGACCCCCTGCACATCATATGGAACCCCTGCACAGCACACGGAACCCCTGCACAGCACACGGAACCCCTGCACAGCACATGGAACCCCTGCACAGCACACGGACCCCCTGCACAGCACACGGACCCCCTGCACATCATATGGACCCCCTGCACAGCACACAGATCCCCTGCACATCACACGGACCCCCTGCACATGACACGGACCCCCTGCACAGCACACGGACCCCCTACACATCATATGGACCCCTGCACAGCACACGGACCCCCTGCACCTCAATGTGCTGCACTCAAGTAGCACACGGACCCCCTGCACCTCAATGTGCTGCACTCAAGTGTAAATGTAGCCTTTGGGAACAGGTGACTGGGAAACGCAGACAAGGCAAGTACCAGCCGGTGTTGGCAGGGAAGTTTTAAGTTTAAAAAAACCTTTGCAATTATGTTGTTCTAGTGGAAATTGTAGATAAAACATATGGGGCGGCAAGCAAAAAAACTGGCCCCCCCTCACTCGCCGGGAGTCCTAACACTCCCTGGCCAATCAGGTCTCAGGAGGCCCAGGAGGGGCCCAGGAGGATAAACAGGAAGACCTTAGCGAATATTAATTTTCTAATGTCTCCCATGAGGACTGTCTCCTCCAGATCTCCATGGACATCCTCCCTGGTTCCAGCCAATATGCTGGCTTCACTCGGCCAGTTGGGTCTAGCCCGCTTTCTGATTGGCCGGGAGGAGTAGCAGGAAGACCATGGCTTATATTCGCTGATATACATATGCCAGTGTAGTCTAGTGAGGGTCTGGCTATATCTGTAAAAAGTTTGGCGTCTTTGTTGTACATTTGTGGAGTTGAATAGCAGACAGCCGTTTTTGTAGATATGTAACTTTGTTATGGTCACACATCATAACTTAAAGATATTGTTGTCTTCTTTTTTGTTTCCCCCAGGGCCGGTGTACAAGAGAAAACTGTAAATATCTGCACCCTCCGCCGCACTTAAAAACACAGCTAGAAATCAATGGACGAAATAACCTTATACAGCAAAAGACAGCTGCTGCCATGATTGCACAGCAGATGCAGTTCATGCTCCCCGGCGCCCAGCTACAGCCAATTGTAAGTAACTCACCTGTTATATGTCCCTCAGGTTCTCCACGCTCGACTCCCATACCAGGAAAATGTCGTCGATGTATCTATACCAGCAAGATATGCTGGTCTGATACATCGATAGGTTGGGGTCGGTAAGTAGGGGAGCGCTCCCACCCCCCCAGGTACAGGTTAGCGTAGGATGGGGCACAACATGTCCCCATCGCTACTCCCTGTACCTGGAGGTAGTGGGAGTCGTCAAAGGAAAAAACATTCTTGGTTAGAATATGCTTTAATAACTCTAATATGAATGTATTATATGGTCTCCGTATCGGATCACTGTCTCTAAAAAAGCTTTCCACCACCATTAGTCCAGAGAGTGGGGGATGCTACAGTAAAGAGCCTCTACATCAATTGCAACCAGAAGGCTGGTTGAGGAGACTTTTTTATTGTGCAGGACTCGTAGCAGCGCCAGAGTGTCCTGTAGATATGAGGGGAGTTGTGTCACATAGGGACGTAGAAAAGCATCCACTAGTCTACTACCTTTTTCACTTTTAGCTCCTATGCCAGATATAATTGGGCGACCCGGAGGTTTACTGATATTCTTGTGGGTCTTAGGGAGTGCGTAAAAGGATGGAACTCTAGGATAGGAGGTTTTGAGAGCCTCAAATACATCTTTATCGATAATTCCCTCGTTAAATGCTTGAGTTATGAGGATTTCATAGTCTCCATTGAATGTTAGTATCCTCTCATATGAAATGAGACAATACCAGTCTTCATTGGAGAGGATGTCCAAACACATTTGTCTATAATATGTGGTATCCATTATTACTACATTCCCTCCCTTATCCGCCATTTTTATTGTAATTTCTTTGTTGTCTTGAAGTTGGGAGATCACCAGTTGTTGATCTGACGTTAAGTTTTTTGTTTTTAGAGACCTGAAGTCTAGTTTTTTGACTTCATTAGTTACTTGTTGTAGAAAAGTCCAGATGCTAGGGTTCGTTTTAAGGGAGGGGAAGTTGGTGGATTTATTTATAAATTTAGGAATTTCTCTGGGTGGAATTGCATGAGGGGGGTCCCCCGGACATGGCGGGGAAGCTCCCTCTGCAGGACCACCCAGGGATCCTTCACTCTCATCTAGGAGGTCCATTAAGTCCTTCAAGGCAAGAAAGTCTCTGACTGTAAACCCCTTCCATTTTTCACGCTCAATGAGCTCTTGTTTTTTCTTTCTCCTTTCATCGTCAAACATAAATTTGTAGGTAAGTCTTCTAGCAAACAGGTTTAGGTCTTTGACGACCTCAAAGCTGTTGGTCTGAGATGTGGGACAGAAACTTAGACCTAAACCCAGGACCTCAAGTTCCATTCGTGATAAAGATTTTGATGATAAATTAATGACTTGTAACTGGTCCTCTATCGGTCTTTGTACGCAAATCGCTCCAGATTTTGCGAAGCTGTTGGGCGGTTTGGGGGATCTTGTGTGGGGGGAAATAATTGAAAAACCTTATCTTTTATATTTTTAGAGATCGCTCCTCCGTTTCTTGCAGTATTGAAGTTTGGGAGGGGGGTAGATGGTGGGAGTAGGGGGGCTCTATTTGCTCCTGTCAAGGGTTCTAGATCGGGGTATTCACCCTGAGTTGGAATACGGGGATCTATCCCCATTAGTCCGCCCCCTCTTATACCCTGGTTTTCATCTCCATTGGTGGAGTAATCCTTTAGTTTTTTATCTTTTCCCCCTTTATTTGCGTTATCACCTGTCGTCTGTCTTTTCCTTGATCCTCTCTGTCTGCCTCTCCCCCGTGTAGGGAAAGGGGGTTGGTTAGAACGGGCTGAATAGGAAAAATTTGATGAATCGGAGTCCGTACCATCTCTAAAGTCCCCGTCACTTTGTGACTGTGTTTTATCTACGTTTCCTTCCTGTTTTCTCTGATTTTTCTTTCTTTGTTTCCCTCCCCTTTGGGGCCATCTATAGGCATACTTCCCATTGAACGCCATCTTGTCTCTAACAAACTTCACATCCTTTTTGTATATAAGATCCTTATTGTATTTCTCCAAGTATTCTTTTAGGGATTTATCCTTTTCCAGAAACTTGGGGTGAGCACATAGGGATACATTTTGTTTCTGAAACTCTATGATCTCAATATCAAGATCCTTTATATCATTATTATAGTGATCAATTAATGCTAACATCATTTTGGAAGTACATTCCTGCAAGTTCAGTTCCCATTTTTGTTTAAAGTCCAAATTAGTCTCCCAGAGATTTGGGAAGACCTGAATTCTCAGACCTTGAGGATTCAGGCCTTCCTTGAGGTATCTCTCCAGGAATTTCACCTGCCAAAACAGGTTGGATTTCCTTTCGAGTGCCTGTCTTAATTTTGTTATTAGTACCTCAATTTCCAGCTCAATTCCATGATCATCCCCACATTCTTTATGTATTCTCGAGCCCATCCATTCAGAACCAGTATAGTCCGTCATTGTTGATTTTTCTAAAGGAAAAGCCAATCTTATCTGTGGGCAGAAGAAATGAAGCAAAAACAGATTGAAATAGTGACAGGATAATAAAAATTAATATTTTTACTGTTTAGATTATGAATTAATAAATACAGCCAATTGTAAGTAACTCACCCCTCCTTTACAAGTGGTTACCAGGTATGTTCTTTGAACTAATAAGGCTGACTTTTATACAATATTATACTCCGTAGTAACCCCACTTATGTCTCTAGACACTACATACTGGAGATATATTTTATATATATTTATATTCCTTTTTGCTTTTTTTTTCCCTTATTTATTTTCAGCTTATCCATGTGATGCTGGATCTTATACAGTACCTATGTTATTTCCTGAAATTACCACTTCCCAAGGAGACCCACGAGTAGGGCCCAATTGGATCCTTAAGGTACATGCAGGGGGCTTTTGAAATTGGAAGCTAATGTCTTTCTATCCATCCCTTAGGAGGTGCACTAGTTTATGTTATTATTACTATTAATTACAGGACATCGGCACCATAGATCTGCCCGTACTAATACCACTCTGTTATTGACCGACTCGGCACACCCAAGTCCCATTACTACTACCCTTTCTTTTTCCACTTTTTATGTGAGTATTCCTTTTTAGATATACATACATACTTGTCTATATCACATGTATATGGGATTGGTTACCCATTAACCCCATCCTAGAATCTTTAGTGATTCATTTATTCTCCCCTTTTTTTTTTTTTTTTTTTTTTTTTTTTTTTTTTTTTTTTTTTTTTTTTCTTCCTCTCCTTTTCACTTGCAGCCCTTGTCTTGTTTGTTGGCTTTATACCCCATACTCGGCGAGTTCTCGACGGCCTTCCCGAGAGACTCATTTTTAGATAACCTACTGGGTACTACTGACATATACCAGTCCCTACCTTTCCAACAGGAATTGTAAGGTAGGCTATCTTTTCTTATCTTAAAACATATATACCCATTGGAACTATTTATATTTATATTGATACTATATGTATTGATCTGAACACAAAATATTTGCCAATCCACTCATGAATAACCCCCTTGTCTTCTTGATATATACAACAGATATATGAACCGCTATGCTCTGGTTCTGAAGAAGCTTTAAGCGAAACGCGTCAACCAGCATTGAATCAGCGAGTTTTGTCTAAACATTCTGATCTATCAATAAGCTATTTTGTATATGTATACCCTTGGACTGCAATGATCCCCACTGTTTTTATATATGATATGTTTTTTGTATACTATGTGTTAATAAAACTATTTAGAATTAATCTTTGGTATTGAGACATACATCCGTTCAGGTACCGTGATAGTCCGATAGGTTGGCTAAAAAACCCCCTTCTTCGTTTTCTATATCTAAATTTAGGACGAGGTACCCCCCCTGAGCTCCTCCATATCTTTCTATAAATTTACCAGAGCCGAAAAGGCTCACCTTTAGCTTTGGGAATAATCCACTTTGAGCAATATGGCTCAGTGGATAGTAACAATTGTGATTTATTAATTCATAATCTAAACAGTATAAATATTAATTTTTATTATCCTGTCACTATTTCAATCTGTTTTTGCTTCATTTCTTCTGCCCACAGATAAGATTGGCTTTTCCTTTAGAAAAATCAACAATGACGGACTATACTGGTTCTGAATGGGATGGGCTTATGTCGAGAATACATAAAGAATGTGGGGATGATCATGGAATTGAGCTGGAAATTGAGGTACTAATAACAAAATTAAGACAGGCACTCGAAAGGAAATCCAACCTGTTTTGGCAGGTGAAATTCCTGGAGAGATACCTCAAGGAAGGCCTGAATCCTCAAGGTCTGAGAATTCAGGTCTTCCCAAATCTCTGGGAGACTAATTTGGACTTTAAACAAAAATGGGAACTGAACTTGCAGGAATGTACTTCCAAAATGATGTTAGCATTAATTGATCACTATAATAATGATATAAAGGATCTTGATATTGAGATCATAGAGTTTCAGAAACAAAATGTATCCCTATGTGCTCACCCCAAGTTTCTGGAAAAGGATAAATCCCTAAAAGAATACTTGGAGAAATACAATAAGGATCTTATATACAAAAAGGATGTGAAGTTTGTTAGAGACAAGATGGCGTTCAATGGGAAGTATGCCTATAGATGGCCCCAAAGGGGAGGGAAACAAAGAAAGAAAAATCAGAGAAAACAGGAAGGAAACGTAGATAAAACACAGTCACAAAGTGACGGGGACTTTAGAGATGGTACGGACTCCGATTCATCAAATTTTTCCTATTCAGCCCGTTCTAACCAACCCCCTTTCCCTACACGGGGGAGAGGCAGACAGAGAGGATCAAGGAAAAGACAGACGACAGGTGATAACGCAAATAAAGGGGGAAAAGATAAAAAACTAAAGGATTACTCCACCAATGGAGATGAAAACCAGGGTATAAGAGGGGGCGGACTAATGGGGATAGATCCCCGTATTCCAACTCAGGGTGAATACCCCGATCTAGAACCCTTGACAGGAGCAAATAGAGCCCCCCTACTCCCACCATCTACCCCCCTCCCAAACTTCAATACTGCAAGAAACGGAGGAGCGATCTCTAAAAATATAAAAGATAAGGTTTTTCAATTATTTCCCCCCACACAAGATCCCCCAAACCGCCCAACAGCTTCGCAAAATCTGGAGCGATTTGCGTACAAAGACCGATAGAGGACCAGTTACAAGTCATTAATTTATCATCAAAATCTTTATCACGAATGGAACTTGAGGTCCTGGGTTTAGGTCTAAGTTTCTGTCCCACATCTCAGACCAACAGCTTTGAGGTCGTCAAAGACCTAAACCTGTTTGCTAGAAGACTTACCTACAAATTTATGTTTGACGATGAAAGGAGAAAGAAAAAACAAGAGCTCATTGAGCGTGAAAAATGGAAGGGGTTTACAGTCAGAGACTTTCTTGCCTTGAAGGACTTAATGGACCTCCTAGATGAGAGTGAAGGATCCCTGGGTGGTCCTGCAGAGGGAGCTTCCCCGCCATGTCCGGGGGACCCCCCTCATGCAATTCCACCCAGAGAAATTCCTAAATTTATAAATAAATCCACCAACTTCCCCTCCCTTAAAACGAACCCTAGCATCTGGACTTTTCTACAACAAGTAACTAATGAAGTCAAAAAACTAGACTTCAGGTCTCTAAAAACAAAAAACTTAACGTCAGATCAACAACTGGTGATCTCCCAACTTCAAGACAACAAAGAAATTACAATAAAAATGGCGGATAAGGGAGGGAATGTAGTAATAATGGATACCACATATTATAGACAAATGTGTTTGGACATCCTCTCCAATGAAGACTGGTATTGTCTCATTTCATATGAGAGGATACTAACATTCAATGGAGACTATGAAATCCTCATAACTCAAGCATTTAACGAGGGAATTATCGATAAAGATGTATTTGAGGCTCTCAAAACCTCCTATCCTAGAGTTCCATCCTTTTACGCACTCCCTAAGACCCACAAGAATATCAGTAAACCTCCGGGTCGCCCAATTATATCTGGCATAGGAGCTAAAAGTGAAAAAGGTAGTAGACTAGTGGATGCTTTTCTACGTCCCTATGTGACACAACTCCCCTCATATCTACAGGACACTCTGGCGCTGCTACGAGTCCTGCACAATAAAAAAGTCTCCTCAACCAGCCTTCTGGTTGCAATTGATGTAGAGGCTCTTTACTGTAGCATCCCCCACTCTCTGGGACTAATGGTGGTGGAAAGCTTTTTTAGAGACAGTGATCCGATACGGAGACCATATAATACATTCATATTAGAGTTATTAAAGCATATTCTAACCAAGAATGTTTTTTCCTTTGACGACTCCCACTACCTCCAGGTACAGGGAGTAGCGATGGGGACATGTTGTGCCCCATCCTACGCTAACCTGTACCTGGGGGGGGTGGGAGCGCTCCCTACTTACCGACCCCAACCTATCGATGTATCAGACCAGCATATCTTGCTGGTATAGATACATCGACGACATTTTCCTGGTATGGGAGTCGAGCGTGGAGAACCTGAGGGAATTTATGAGAGCACTCTCCATTAATGATTTTAACCTTAGGTTCACGATGGAATTTAGTCCGGAGACATTACCATTCTTGGATCTCACTATACAAAAACAAGCAGATGGAACAATCTCTACATCCCTATATAGAAAGAAAACGGCAGGAAACACCATCCTCCATGCAAGTAGTTCACATCCCCAAGCATTAATCAGAAGCATCCCCTATTCCCAGTACTTACGTCTGAGGAGAAATTGCTCAACAGAGGAAACCTTCAGACTAGAGGCCAACCTATTGAAAACACGGCTACAGGCACGGGGCTATAGCAATACCATACTAAAAAAGGCTTTTAAAAAAGCCTTGGACAAGGATAGAGCTGATCTGCTTTTTGGGGATAAACGCAATAAAATAAGCAAGCAAGAAAATACCACTCGTGTTATAACTACATATTCAAGTAATCATGAGGAAATACGAAATATAATTGGGAAACATTGGCACCTCCTAACAGGAGATAGGATTGTAGGGAAATATATTGGGGCGAAGCCCCAAATTACCTACAAGAAATGCCAATCTTTGAAAGATAAGTTGGTACATACCCACTTTCAAGGACACTCGGAACACGAAGTGGATACCCCAGGAATGTTTAAATGCCATGATTGTGACTACTGCGACTGGGTGTTGGAGGGTTCTTCCTACATACTCCCCAATGGAGAAAAACACACTATTAGATTTTCAGCTAATTGTCAAACAAAAGGAATAGTCTATATAGCTTTTTGTAAATGTGGAGCATTTTATGTAGGCAAAACGTTCAGGAATTTTTGGAGGAGAATTTATGATCACATTTATTATATACGTAAGAATCTATTATATACACCAATAGGGCGTCATGTAGCCTTGTACCATAAGAATGACACTTCTATGGTCTGCTTTACGGCCCTGGAGCATGTGATGGAGGACCCCAGAGGAGGCAACATAGATAAAAAATTATTGCAGCGCGAAGCTAGATGGATCTTCAAGCTTAATGCCTTAAGGGCTCCTGGCTTGAACGATTCCCTCAGCTTCCGACCTTTTCTATAACTACTACCAACATCTCTCCCCTTTCCCTCTGTCTCCCAGTATATACCAAATTCTGGCCTTTCCCTCTCTCCCCTCCTATATTCTAGGGATGGATTCGTTCAAATCAGGGGCCTTCCGGCCAAAATGATTGACTAATCCTCCGATTTCCCCTATAATTAGGACATACCCACTCACCCTTATAGGGAACTCCTTTTCCTTCCCCACCCTCGACAACTGACTTGGAGGGCTACATCAGTACAGTATGGTCTACCTATTTGTGGACCCTCTATAATGAAGCAGACATTTTGAAGTATTATTAATGAATTAAACTTTTTTTATCTTTATTTATGTATAAATTGGGCTTTCCTTGATATGTACATTCGTTGTTAATGTATACAATATGCAATGCTACATGTATCTGATCTCTATGTTATTTACTTATAGAGGACCTGGGAGGATCACCCTGAGTGGAATGTCAATAAGATTATGTTGTTTTGGTCACCCTATCGGGAACCTATATGGAACTCCGACCTTGTAGATTGGTATAATGATTCCAGCAAACACGTGGGCTATTGAGCCATTGTTGATCTCCCTCTGGCTTGGATTTCAACAGGCAATATGGAAGGTAATCTTACCCAACCATAGTTGCCTCGGTGGAGGCGTTGCGGTGGAGGCGTCGGAGGAGGCTCATCCCCTATCTTCCATCTTGGACATGGGCTGCTAGTGTCAAAGAGAAACCGTTGTTTTCCTATCTTTATTTTTATTTATTATTTCTAATACTTTGTCCCTTTATCTCCATACTTAACATTTTATTATTATTTTCATCTCATTCTATTTTTTCTTGCCTATTTTTCTTTTGTTTTTCTTGTATATTCATTTTTATTTCATTAATTTTTCTTTTTCATTTTTTATTTTTATTTTTATTTCCAATTTTGATTTTTATTTTAATTTCTGTTCTCCCCTTTTTTATTTATTTATTTTATATTTATTTTTATTTATTTATTTATATTTATTTTTATTTCACTTACTCTTTCTCTACTATTATAATTTAATTTTTACCTTTATATTTTACTTTCTCTTATACTTATTGATTTTTAACATCTATATTTCTTATACTCTCTTTAGAAGTTTACAATATTAGTAGTTCTTATTGTATTTCATTTCAATTTCCGTCATTAAATACAACTGATCTCACCTCCTGCTGGAGGATCTATCTTATATCCGACCTTTTCTCCATTTTTTGAACTCAGTCACAGCTCACTAGTGTGCTCAGAATGGGAATTACTCTCGCTTCATCACCGCGCATGCGCGTACTACCTATCGCGCATGCGCGTACTTTCGCTTTCGGCTGCGGTGGACGGGCCGCTTTATATGCGGACCCTATCCCCTCAGGCGGACTTGACGCATGCGCCCAGCGGTATCAGCACCAGTGCACCCTCTAATCCTCTCTCACGGCCCCTTCAGCTGTTCCCATTATCCCCTAATTGGCCCTATGGGGCGGCCTGTTCCCTCCCACCTCCAGTTCTGGCGCCAAAGCAGACTATTTAACCAGCACTCCATCAGATGGTTGTTTGAGATGGAGTGCTGGGAAGCTGTGCTCACCATACCCTGTTCAGGTACATTTTCTCCTAAAGGCTTGTTGACATTTACGCTGTCCCTATTGTTCCAGGTGCTACCTTTGGGACTAATTAGCCCCTAGCATACATTAAATTCTGACATGAGCTACAGCCAATTGTAAGTAACTCACCTGTTATATGTCCCTCTGCGGAATTCATACTACATGCACTGACTTTGTTACTTCATTTTTAGAGGCTTTAAAAAGAACTCCATGAACGTTCTGTCTCTGAATTTGGAGAAGGTAAAAAGTGATGGTGTAAATTACACTTAACGCTGACGTAAAATTGGGCTCACTGCAGCTTTCTTCTGGTCTCATCATGCCTTCCTAAACTACACACTGCCCCATGTGCTTCAGCCTTATAGAAATGTATAGGAATTTTCCAACAGGGGGGGGGGGGGGGGGGGGGGGCATATACTAAAGTTGCAAGGAGTGGAATTTTACAGCTGCTTAGTAGTCCATTATGCTTTACCTTTGCAGGGAAACAAAGAGGAAGTAAACCCATTAGGGTTTACTTCCTCTTTAAGCTGTTAATGGTCCAGCAACAGCAGCCGATTGGTGCAAGTCTGGGTTTGAGTACACTTGCTACCAGCTCCTGCCCACTAACTGAAGCAGAATATTCAACTTTAGTGCTTGAACTCCTGATAAATGATCTATTCTGCAAATAAATGATCCGGGTGCCACTTTTGCATCCATTAACTTTACCTAAATCAATTTTTTTTTTTTTTAACGTATATTGGTGCCATGAGCTATTTATATTTTTTGTAATAACTGCTATAGTGTGCTATTTCTCTAGGTTAGCTGCTAACAATGACAGTGACAGAAGATCATGAGTTTCACAACTGTTCCCAATTCTATTTAATATGGAAATAGGACAGATCTACTGGGTTTTGTGGTTTCTATCATGTGTTTTGAATACCTTGTGAAATCTCTTATCACTCCTGCTTGTTTCCCAGCACAAAAGGATCCATAGAAAATGCCACTCGGTTAGAGTATGCATCCTAACTAGTTTAGTTTATGCTTTCATTTAACTATGTGTACCAGTAGCTTCATAGTTGTGATAAACTCCTCCCCCCTCTCAAGCCTCTAGATCAGAGGTGTCAAACTCCATTTCATTGCAGGCCACATCAGCAGTATGATTGCCCTCCGGTTGTATCTGGGGTGCGCTACATACAGAGTGCAGGGGTGAAGCATGCGGTATGTACAGAGTGTAGTTTAGGATTTCGCTATGGACAGAGTGCAGGGTTTAGGTGTGCATTATGCACAAAGTGCAGGGAACAGGGGTAAGCTATGTACAGAATTCAGGGTTTCGGGGTGTACAGAATGCGGGTTTTGGGTGTGTGCTATGTACAGAATCCAGGGTTTAGGGGTGTACAGAATTCAGGGTTTATGCTATGTACAGAATGCAGGGTTTAGGGGTGTACAGAATGCAGGGTTTAGGTGTGTGCTATGTACAGAATGCAGGGTTTAGGGGTGTACATAATTCAGGGTTTGTGCTATGTACAGAATGCAGGGTTTCGGGGGGGGGGGGGAATAATGCAGGGTTTAGGTGTGTGCTATGTACAGAATGCAGGGTTTAGGGTTGTGCTGTGTACAGAGTGCAAGGTGTGTCTGATTTCTACAGATCAACAGGCATTTTTCAGTACTTGCAGTGTCTATAAATGGGTAAAACCTGGGAAATGTGTATGTATTTTTTACACTTTAAGTGAAGGGAAATTTCCCCTCAGTATCCTCATGTCCAGTGCAGGGCTCTGCATTGGTCTTGATGTCAGAGGGCCTTGGAGTGCCCAAGCATAAAAGGAAAAGTAGTCTGCAGGGATCAGTCTAGCAGCACAGAGGTGCCTGCAAGATTGAGGGACTGGGTAAGTAAAACTGCTTTACCAAGCCCCCTAGACCTAAGGGAGCAGTTAATCCTTGCGGCGTTGGTGCAACCCAACTGCAAGGAAGGACTTTTAGGTTTACTGGAGTTTAAGGCTCCGTTCACATTTGGCATTTTGGAATCTCTGTCAAAATCGCTGCGATTCTGCCTGCAATCGCAAACCGCATGTTCGGGTGGCAAATGGCACCTAAAATGCTGTGCAGTTTTGTCACGATAAACCTTGCGGAAAACCTCAACTCGCAAAGCTGGTCATCCAAGAGAAGCTCCCTGTGTTGCGGTTTACCGCAATTGCCGTACAATAATCACAGCAAACTCGCACCGCATTTTTGGTGCCTTTTGAAAATGAATGGCACTCGAACGTGTTTTGCGATTATAGTGCAATTTGAGATCGTGGGCAGAGTAAACTACATAAATCTCTTAAACAAGAAAAGAGTATCGTCTATATAACTTACTTTAGGTACCTATTGGCAGCAACTCCAGTTTTGTCTAGTTTTCTTTTCTTCAGTCTTAATGCATCAGAAATATTTTTTGTTCTAAAAATGGCACATTTATACAGTCTTTGCAGATTGTACTGAGGTGACACACAACATTTAAATACTGACTAATCAATAAAGGGGGGGGGGGGGGGTAGTAAAGTTCTGAACGCTGCATCTGTACTGGTCATGAATAATCATGTGCACGGATGCCACTTAACCTCAAACCTTTCTCTAAGTTGTCTATTATTTTAAAAGACTTGCACTCAGAGCTCATCATCAGAGACTGAGAGGGATCCAGGAAAGTAATGGCAATTTAACATAATGTCACTAAGTGAAAAGTTACATGTACAGAGCTTCTGTAATTAGCAGCTGTTGCGTTAATTTAATGTACACCAGAATCCTGCATTTTGCGTTAGCAAGTTTCACTTTCCATAATGTGCATATATGATGGCGGTGGTTTTAACCTTACAATCTCTGTTGAATTAAACCGGAATATGCATCTTATTAAGAATGGATTTTTCATATACACCATGATAAAAGCTTGTACTCTGCTTCAGTAGTCTACAGATAGCTTAACCCTTTAGCTGTTGAGGCCATTTCACATTCTTTAACTCTTGATGGTAGGGCTAATAAAACATATATATAGTTTGAAATGAAATGTTTATTGTGTGACTATTTGAAAAACAATAACCCTGAGACTGATTTTTAATCCCACTTATGAGCACTTTGTATTAACTTGTTATATTGTTTGCTTTAACTCCACAGTAAAGTTGTAGGATGATTAAGCTTAACTAAATATGGTAGTATTAGATTGAACAGGAAACACAGATATTAGCGAAATAAAGTACCATTCTCTACCAGTCGGGCTAGCTGTGTTTCCTCTGAATTATGAATTATGAATTATGTAGGAATTAGGAGGGGTGAGATACATTCCTTTGTGTGATTCTAGCAGCATCTTTTGGCTTGTAAGGATCATCCTCATGTGTTAACACATTTGAAATGAATTGTCTTCTTCTCAATACATCTGGAGTTTGACTGATCACAAGAGAAGAATAATCCTAAAATTTTTGGTCCTTTGGACTGAAAACAGACAGTGTATTCCGGTCATAAGGCCCCTGCCCCTGTTTGACCACTAACGTTGAGTGGGGGGACTTTTAATTCTCAGTGAGCTTCAAAGTCCAATACTCACCGAAGTTTTGTCTGGACTGAATTTACACTATTGTTTACAGCGCGAAGGACCAAAAATCAATATAATATATATATTTTACCACAAAAAGCTGGGAAAACGTATTGACTCGAGTAGCCTCGGGTGAGAAATGCGCAGCTACTGTAAGTGGAAAAGAGGATCAACAATGCCCATTTGCAGCCTCACTGCACCCATTTGCATGCCATAGGTCTCCCGAACTTCAAACTTGGTAGTTAAGGGTTCCTAGATGCAGCCAATTTGGGGTTCCTAGCACCAAGTGGCCCCAAGATACGGGGCCCCAAAGTCGGGTCGGAAAGCATCATTCTCTGCTGCAGAAAATTGATTGACTTGAGTATAAGCCGAGGGTGGCACTTTCAGCACAAAAAAATGTGCTCAAAAACTCGGCTTATACTCGAGTGTGTGTATATATATATATATATATATATATATATATATATATATATATATATATATATATATATATATATATACAGGGGGTCCCCGGGATACAAACAAGATAGGGACTGCTGTAGGTTTGTTCTTAAGTTGAATCTGTTTGTAAGTCGGAACAGGTAAATTTTTTAAGTGTAGCTCCAGCCAAAAAAACTATTTTTAAGTTTTTTAGATAGCATAGAGAAGGGTTATCACCCCTGCAACATTTGTTTTGCTGTCTGTGCCCCTGTTCAGAAGATTTCACTTCACCTTCTGTTCCAATGACAATTGGATTTTGAAAATTTTGGGTTGTTAGGGAAACATGGACTGGTGATAAAGCATCAGCGGAGACATCTTTTTCCCATATTAACTCTTACAGGAGTGAATTTCCCTTCCTAGGGGTGGATTTCCTCTCACTTCCTGTTGTCTCCCTCCGTTTGTAAGTAGGAGTCGTTTGTAAGTCGGATGTTTGTAAGTAGGGGACCCCCTGTATGTGTGTGTATATATATATATATATATATATATATATATATATATATATATATATATATATTTATATATATTACAGACCTGAAGGTTCAGCTAAGAACCTATCCTCCATGCTTTATAGGCATTACAGACTCTAGGGCAGTAATGGCGAACTTGGGCACCCTAGATGTTTTGGAACTACATTTCGCATGATGCTCAACTACACTGCAGAGTGCATGAGTATCATGGCAAATGTAGTTGCAAAACATCTGGTGTGCCAAGGTTTGTCATCACTGCTCTAGGGTGAACTTTCAAGAGTTCCTGCTGTTCCTCTTGGTTGTAGGCAATTGTTTTCCAATTTCTACATCCCATCCTTGCTGCTTCCTTTTACATCTTCTTTTTTTTTTTTTTTTTTTCCCATTGCAGTTTGGCCTCTGTTGGTAGATCTTTTTTTGGCAGAGTCATTCTTGTCCATTGAATGATAAGACTTGGCCTTCTAAGCCTGCTTATCTTTATGAATTTTACAACATCAAAGTCACTGAACAAATATCAGGTCTTATCTGGTTCTGTAAATACTGTACACTTTTTTGGAAGACTGTGCCAAAGCCACGCTTGATCTTGTCTCAGACTTTCCATGTATGTTGAGGCTTTCTCCCCTTCAAAGGCAGCAGGTAATGAAGCCTAATCTCTTCCTCCTGATTGGCCAACAGTGTAGTGAGTTGCCCCACCTGAGCCATACATAGTTATTTATTCTTCAGCAAGATTGTAATGGGAAATTTTCCCTTCTTAATTTTCCAGGTGCCAATCTATGGCAGCATATTACCACATGTATGCTACCATGTTGGTGCCAGGAAAATTTAAAATTTTATCGAAAACCTACTGTAATTTTCCTTTTCTGGCGTCAGTCCACGGCAGTATACATGTGGTAGTATGCTGCCACTTGGGCACTAGGAAAGTGACTTCCAGCATCAACCTGCTTTTTTATCTTATTTAGAGTAGGGGAGAGTTCAATCCATTGCCACTTTCTTTTTCCATCTGTGTCTCATTAGGGAGATCTACTTTCTGTCCTTCAGACTCAACAAGAGAGGATATCTTTCTGATAAGAGGGGGTATCCCCTTTAGGGCAGTTGTCAAAGGAACAAGCATCCCCATTAGAATATGTTCCCCTGTATTCCTTCTCTGATGGCAACACTTTAATTCCTGGTGACATCGGTGACCAGGACAAATAAAGAAGCACGATCTTCCTAACAGCAACACAGACAGCGATAAAACCTGACAGTGGTTCCGACCCCTCACCGCTCTAGCAAATCTAAAAGCAAATTGCTATTACCCTGTTTCCCCGAAAATAAGATCTAGCGTGATTGTCGTGATGGCTGCAATATAAGCCCTACCCCCAAAATAAGCCCTAGTTAGACCCCTTTCACACTGGGGCGATTTTCAGGTGCTTTAGCGTTAAAAAAAAGCGCCTGTGAAGTGCTTGAAAGAAGCCTCATCTGCAATCCCAGTGTGAAAGCCCAAGTGCTTTAAGAGCCCTTTCACACTGCCAGCACCCAAAAAATGCTCGTAAAGCGATGCTTAAACTAGCGGCGCTTTACCAGCGTTTTTTCGAGCGCTAGTGGGGCGCTTTTAACCCCTGCTAGTGGCCAAATAAAGGGTTAAAAGCGCCCACAAAGCGCCACTGCCAAAGGTGCTTTGCAGAGGCTTCCCATTGATTTCAATGGGAAGGGGCGCTTTAGGAGCGGTGTATTCACCGCTTCAAAAGCGCTGCAAAGAAGCTGCTTGCAGGACTTTTTTTGACACCCTACCAGCGCAGCGTCTCAATGTGAAAGCACTCGGGCTTTCACATTGGGATTGCAGTTGCGGCTTCTTTCAGGCACTTTACAGGCGCTTATTTTAACGCTAAAGCGCCTGAAAAACACCATAGTGTGAAAGGGGTCTTAAAGTCGTTGTAGGTCTTATTTTCGGGGAAACATGGTAGGGCTTATTTGGGGGGTAGGGCTTATATTGCAGCCATCATCGACAATCACACAAGGTCTTATTTTCGGGGAAACGGGGTAGTAATCATTTAAGTGGCACACAAACAGTATAGTTGCTTTTAGTAAGTATGTTCATAATGCTTTACAAAGTGCTGGTATAAAGCCAGAGGGGGAAATCCACCCAATTCAATGGTGAAGTCAGTAATGCATCCTGTAGATTCTTCATTTATTGAAGCTGGGCATAAGATGACAAAGGGTAGCTAGTAACTAGGTAACTAGTGTGTTAGGGGAATATGTGGTAAAATGTACGTATTACAGTTTATGGCCAAAACCCATATTAGCACATGTGTGCTGCAGTGCTGTTTTTTTCAAATGGCACCCCAAAGCACACATACAGTAGCTGCACATACTGCAGAAAAACGCATGCCCGAGTGTGAAGGTTCACATTGCGTAATTTGTACATTACTCAGTAGATGATAAAAAGAATATATAGATGGCAAACAAAAATTTATATTAGTAAATGAGTTTTGATCCATTACCAGTGTATTTTGCCATGGGCTGCAGTTTAAGTAGCATCATAGATTCTCCTTTAGTTCACTTAATCAGCTTCTGCATTATTAAAGGTTCTGTATTGAATGCCATTTTCAGAGAATGTCTGTGGGCTGTTAACACATGCTCCATACTCCAGGAACACAATGCATGTGATCATCGTGTGATCGGCTGGGTGGCTTCCCATGTGATCTGACAGATGTATTTGTCTGTAATAAAGACAGCAACGTGATTCAGGTTAAACCTTGTATTTCCAGACACATTTTACCAGAAGTTATCATTATTGTCAACCAATTGGCTTTCAGCATTTGATCATTTATAACACTAATGCCACATACACACGGTCGGAATTTCCAATGGAAACAGTCCGATGGGAGCTTTTCATCAGATTTTCCGACCGTGTGTATGCCCATCGGCCTTTTTCTGTCGGCATTTCCGACAGACTTTGGATTGAGAGCCTGTTCTTAATTTTTCCGACGGAAAACCTTTCTATTGGCTTTTTCGACCATGTGTACGCAAAATTCCGACGCATGCTCGGAAACAATTTGACGCATGCTCGGAAGCATTAAACTTCCCTTTTATAGTGCTGTAGAATGTGTTGTATGCCGTGGTGTTATTGACCGTCGGAATTTGGTGTGACCGTGTGTAGGCAAGACAGTTTGAGCGAAATTCCGACGGGAAAACCATCAGAGCTTTTTCCGACGAAAATTCCGACCGTGTGTACGCGCCATTAGAGATGATTTCAGAGCCTTTAGCCCCAGCTTACAGTGGTTGCGACCTGTCATGCGATTTGACAGTTCAAACTAAGTCTCGCCCTATTTGTGGCTATGGATCCATTCAAAAAAGGTTCCTGTAGTATTTTTGGCAATTTCATGTGCGACAAGCATTGGCATCTGTGCATGAAGTTGAGATATCCTGGAGATTATCTTTAAATCTTAATTAATTTAGGAGAGAAACCATATGTGAATAAGTCTTCCTTTACAACTTGTATTGTATGTGTTATATTTAAAAAAAAAAAAATTGCAAATTTGATGGTGTAAGCCAGTAAAATAATGGAAACTGGTGTTCTGGTTTAAGCTTTGGAGTGGGCTAGTAGAAGGGAGGTGACTTTCAAATGGAAATTTCGTTTTTTCCCCTCAGAACAGTAATGGGGTTCTGAGGGTTAATTGTACAGGTTTACTTTGGCATCATTTTGGCTGGGCTGTACTAGGGTTCTGCCTGATTATGGGTGCAGTGAAGCGCCCATGACAGGTTGAGAATCAGGCCTGGTTGGACGTGTTGGGTACCAATCTTTCCCGGAGCCAATCAGTGGGCGCGTCTGGCCCAGCTGTGTAGTCTGGGGAAGGGTACTTTAGGTGCTGAGGTCACGTGTTCAGGGTTCGGCCATAGTCTTGTTCCTGGTTCTGGACCGGGGTAGCATCGTGAGGGGTCCTGGGCCTAGGAGCGTTTGTCGTCCCGCAAACATGGTCAGTTCGACCAACCCCATAGACCCGCTTGGTCTGGGGTGGGGATCCGTCTGTTTCCGAGTCTCAGAGCCAGTTAGTCCGAGGCCCAGTAACTGAAGGAGGATTCAAGGCGTCCCGGTGTGCTCTCAGTATTGGAGAGGCACAGCAACTCGTACAAGTGACCAGGGGAGGACTCTTCGGAGGAGGGCCAACAAGCTGGCATCTCAGTAAGAGCCTGTGAGCTGAGTTGTATGGACACTAAAGAATCCACACTTCCACAGTACTGCCAAGGAGACAGAGAAAGTTCCAGGTACTGCGGGAAAGGTTCCTATTATCTTCAGTTACAAGTTTATTCTGTGTCAGAGACTGTTGCAAGTTTCAGGATCATATTGTTGGCTGCTAGATCTCTGGCTAGAGGTCTATCCGGCATTGAAGCACCCAGCTGCGAGTGGCTACTCTCTGGGTTGATTAGAGACATTCAGTGGATGTCAGCAGTTCAAGGTGTCTGAGTTTCTTCACCAGTGCCCTCTATTTCTATTTGAGACTGTGTTATGTTGGATGTTACCACTGCAGAATAAAAACCTTAAAAAGGACTTTCATGTGTCAGCATCCAAAGTTGTTGTGTACTAACCCTGGGAACCCCTGGACATTCACAGATAAGCCACGAGGAGGTAACTGGTAAGCCCAAAAGTCAAGGCCGCCCCTCAAGGGGTTATGGCCGCTACATGTGCATGCTCCAGCAATGGCTGAACTTAACTGGTTTATTGCAGTGACCACAGCAGACAGGGCATTAGCATGGCTACTTGTAGTCCAACTCATGCTTACACAGGAATGGGTGACAACATTGCCGCAAAATCGTAATAAGTCTATCCGTCTACTACTGAAAAATCTGCTATCCTTGTTCATTAGTGGTAATGTCTCCTTAAAAGAAGTATTGGGTCATTAGATTATTCTACATATTATCTGAACATGGTTTAATACCATATTGCTTTTCTTTGTTTTTCCTCCCACAGACCACATTCCCTGTGACTCCATCACTTGCAACAAGCCAATCCATGGCTTTTAGCCCATACCTGAGTCATATGTCTCCAGGAATGGGCCTGGTTCCCGCTGAGCTCTTACAAAATACGCCTGTCCTGGTTTCGGGGAATCCAGGGGTTACAGTTCCCGGTGGCTCTGCTGGTCAGAAACTGGTGCGCACAGACAAACTTGAGGTAGGTGGTTTGCCGTGGTAAAGATAGAAACTCCATCCTGTGCATTTAAATTGCCTTTTAAATAGCTTCCTACTTCTACCTAACTTGATTTCTCGAAGTGACTAATTGCATAACTCTCTGGGTAATTTTGTCCATGGTCACATTGCAGTGTAAAATTTTAAATAGGCTAGATTAGAGAACCGGAGAACACTTGTTAGGCTTTCTCCTGTATTATGAATATTTAAACGTTGACATTTTTAAAGTTTTCTGTATCTGTACAGAACTTTTATTGGTGTTCCTAAGTCAGATCTCTACACTTAGTCCCCATGCACACGAGACGCTGTTAAACGCGCGTTCAGAGGCAGTTGGACACTTTTTTCCACTGCCCCTGAACGCATGCAATGTTATCCTATGTGTCCATGTACACAGTCTAATTTTTTCCCGTTTTTTAGACAGTTGCGTTTAACCTCGTTTTTCCAGAAGCAAAAAAATGGGTTCAGACACTTTGCTTTTCCACGTTTCAGATGCAAAACGCGGCACCCGCGTTTGCGTTTTATAAGCGTTTTTAAAGGAACCCAATTTTTTGGACCAGAAAACTCAGAAATATGATGGTAAACCATAAAAAATACAAACAAAATTGGTTTAAAATGTCGTAATTACTTTAGATAGTTCATAGAGCATATATACTCACTGATTCAATGCAATAAAAAAAACTCTAGTTTTTTTTTAGGTGGCTTAGACAATGAGGAATGCCTCCACTTCTCTGCCCCAACCCTTCATCCAATTTCTAATCTAATCAGTGACTCCACCTAGTCTGACCAAAGCATAGCAATGTCTTTTTTTCACAAAGAAAAACCTGCATACCAATGTCTAGTCAGCCCCAACCCCCCACCATGTTTGTGAAATATCCAACGGACATTCGCTGTGCCATCAACGGATGGGTCCAATATCGACGAGCTCTGACTCTGCACCTCTCACGCAATTTGCCATGACGTTGCTGCCTCATCAAGAGCAACACCAGGAGCATTTCCTGACATATATTCAATATGGGATCCATTTCCAAAAAAAAAAACACAGAAAGAGAGGCAAATGCAAGTGTACAACTGCTCTCTCTGGTGCTGCTGCTCACTCTGATCAAAATGGCAGAAATAGTTAATAATACATGCTTTCTGAGCTTGGGGAGGGTCTATATGATGTTATCTTTACAAACGCTTATAGACGAAAACGTGGCATGAAAACGCGGCAAAACACACGTTTTTAAACGCAGGTTTCTGCTTTTTAAAACATGCGTTCAGCAGAGTTTGCATCTGCGTCTCGTGTGCATGGGGGCCTTAAGCTGCATACTCACTATAAAAATGTTGTAGGTGAGTGGCCCCGTCGGTCCCCTCCTGCCTGACACCTGACATCCTATCGGGTATTCTGGTAGGTACCAGCTGCGGCTCTCAGAACATAATAGACCCATCTGCGCTTTATAGTGTGGAAGGGGGGAACCTGAATTTAAAATAATCTGTGTATACAGAGCTTTAGATGGAGGAGATTTAAAGCCAGACTTCAGTCAAAAAAAAAATAAATTACAATTTCAGGAACCCAATTAAGTGTCCCACATTACTTATAACCGCCAGTGTCCTTCATGTGCACAGCTTAACACTATTCTCTTCCTAAAATCACGGTAATGAGGCTCACCCTTATAAGTCAATGTAGAAAACATGATTAACGTTATACCTGTAGATTGTAGAACCCGAGCAAATTGGCAACACAATTGCACTCAGGGCATGCTATCAGCTGTGCAATGAAGAGTGTTTCACTTGTAATCTTAAAGTGGAGTGCCCACTAAAATTATTTTTTTTAAAAGTCAGCAGCTACAAATACTGCAGCTGCTGACTTTTAATAATCGTACACTTACCTGTCCCAGGGTCCAGCGATGTGGGGGAATGAAGCCCCCCATTGCTCCCTGCCCCGCTCGCGGCGACGGCATTCATACTGTGGGCACCCTGCTGTGGACTCACAGCCGGGCACCCACTGCGCGAGCCGCGCCGAGATACGACGCTCAGTCATCAGGGACACGTGACAGGTCCCAGATGACTGTGCGGCGCCGAGGGGAAGTGATGTCAGTGCCCGGGCACTGAAGGTGGCAGACTAAGAGGGACCCCCTAGCAACAGGCATTTAGAGGTGAGTAAAACAAAAAAAAAATTCGAATTATTTTTTTTTTTTTTTAAAGATTTTTAAGCAAATTTTTTTTTTTGAGTGGCAGCACCACTTTAAGTAAGAAAGGGGAGAGAATAGGACGCAGTGCCAGTCAATCACAGGAGAACAATGTGATCAGCACTAGATTTCATACCCTTCCTATCCGCTGTTTCGCTCAAGACAGGCATGAGGCCACTTCAACACCACAGAGAAAAACCAAATTGTGCTCATGGAAAGCATAGCCTTTGGCCCCATTCTCATTATCCCATTTGGGAACATGCCCATTCCCTTGTGCATTACCACAAAGGGAGGCACCATGTGCTGCTTGTGATGGTGCAATGCATTGTTTTTGAATGTCACCCTAACACACCCTACTGACAGAGGCACGTTGCACAGCAGCAAAGCACCCAGCCAAGTGCTTAAGTGCGTAGTAGTGTGATATGCTGTCAAAAAATTGCAGGTTTGATGGCAGCTAAGGCTATTATGTGGAAAACTTTTGTGCTTTAAAGCACCACTCCTTAGCAGTTAGGTGTGCGCCTAGCTGTCTGGTTCACACTGCTGCATTGTGGTAATCAGGGCCGTCTTTAATATTGACTGGACCCTGGGCAAACATTTTCATGGGCACCCTCTTCCATGCAATTTCGCTCTCCACATGCTTTGAGACATGCAATAAATAGCAGTTTACTGAATCAGATCAGGCAGCGGTTGCGATTGGTTGCCAGCGGTTACAGTGTATCATTACCACTCACTGACTGGTTGCTAGAGGTTACAGCACACATTATGGCTGTTATTTTCTAGAGGTTACAGCACATGACTTCTGCTTGTTGATTGGTTGCTAGAGATTACTGTACATCAATACTGCTCACCGATTGATTGCTAGAGGTTACTGAACACCTATACCACTCACTAATTGGTTGTTAGAGGTTCTTGCACATTATTACTGCTCACTGATTGGTTGCAAGAGGTTAGTGCACAGCATTACTGCTCACTAATTGGTTGTTAAAGGTTACAGCACATCATCTCCTCACTGCCTGCCTGTGTATTCACATGCACCAAAATTCAGGGGCACCATGTTATGTTATTTTGAAGAAGGGTTCCACCTCCAATTTGCTTACTTTTGCAGAACAGGCTGATGTTGGGCTTAATGACCAGTTGTAGGCAGGACTTTCAAGCATGCTCCTTTACCTCCCCAGTGGTCAGCATTCAGCAGAAGTGATGGTGGCTGTGACCTCAGGGGGACATGATATACATATGAATGCCACCTCTATTTACATATCAATGCCGCAGTCCATGACTTTTTACATAATGCTGGGCAGCAACAGCAGAAGTTTACACTGAGATATCGGGACACAGCACGGGACTAAAACTTCAAGGGATGAGGGCATTTAAACTGGGATAGTTGGCAAGTATGACACAGCTGCTTTGGGCCTCACTACAATGATGGGGCCCAGGGCAGCTGCCCCTTTTGCCCTGCCTTAAAAACAGTCCTGGTGGTAATGTGTGCACGATGTGTGGCGATGCACATTATGTGCACTGGTAAACTGCAGTGCCATTAATTCTGAATGGCAGTCCAATATATCTGCATTGCAGTGTACTGTAAAGCAAGATCTCGAGCTACCATATTTTGTAGTTCACGGTGTCCCAAAAATGGTGCATGCATTTTTTTGTACATTACATCTGATCCGTTGCATTAATGCATGCTCAAATGTGAAAGTGGCCCTTAGTCACATTTCTTCTCCAAATGTGCTGTGTGGACAATGAATGTGAAACCAGCACATTGAGGAAATCATCTGCCCTCCTCTAAGCATTTTCAGTGTTCGACTGTACTGAGCAAAACAACAAAGCCGAGATTGCCTTACAATACTTACCCTGCCCCTACCAAGTAGAACACTGTTCTAAAGTAGATTACATGAAGTTAATATAAAGACATATTATGGTATTTATACTAGATGGATATAAAATACATATAATAATTTGTTAATAAATACATTACTGGATTAAATGTGTTATGATCTTTGGATTTCTTTCTTACGTTTTTTTTTTTTTTTTCTCTTTATCTTTCCATTCTTTCTTTCTTTGTCCATTACTCTTTCTTTCATTTTTCTTTATTTAAATTTTTTCTAAAATATCTTAACATGTTTTATAATTTTACACCAGGTAAATATGAAATATTGTATATTAATATTTCATACTTACATTTACAGCCAGCAGGTGGAGCTCTGGGCTCCTTTTCTCCTGTTTGCCAGGTTAGTCTTGCCTTCTTTCCCACACAAAATATGTTTACAGAGCTCAATAGCTCAAACTTTAATTTACATACACAAGTGAATGAGTCAAAGAAGGGACTTGTGCCCCTCCTCCCCTTTCCCTACCAGCTTGTGCAGACTCTGAAGGTAAACTGATTCTACTGGTCTCTCATTTGTGCTCACCTTTGGTGCTCTGCGACACCAGTGTCATTACTGGAAATTCTTATAGTAGAGAAGTTTAAAGCTGAACTCCGGGGAAAACAAACTCCACGCTGGACTCTGATGCAAGGGTTTAAATGCTTGTTTTGGTCTAGGGTACCAGAAAAAACTTAACTTTTACTTAATGGATCCTCCCTTCCCACAGACAGTACTGCTAAAATGGTCAACCTCTTCTCATATATGCCCATGCAGTCACAAGTCCTCTGACATCAAGTACAATACAGGGCCTATAGCCTTGTACTGAACATGAGTATGCCAAGGAACAGTCCACCACTGGAGAAGAGGGGTGCAAGAGATAAGGCAGGTAAAACTGCTTTTTCCAGTACCCCTAGATGCAAACAAGAATTTAACCCTTGCAGTGCAGGGGCAGCCCCTCTTTTTTTTTTTTTCCTTTCCCCAGAGATGAGCTTTCCTTTTTTAATGACACTCTAGCAGCTACATACTGTGGTTACCCACATCTTGTGCAGGAGTATGCTGCACTTGACTGCCGTCCCTTGGCTTTCCTGAAACAAAGCACATATACCGTATATACTCGAGTATAAGCCGAGTTTTTCAGCACATTTTTTTGTGCTGAAAGTGCCCCCCCTCGGCTTATACTCGAGTCAAGCACTTTTCTGCAGCACAGAATGAAATTTTCCGACCCGACTTTGGGGCCCCGTATCTCGGGGGCCACTTGGTGCTAGGGACCCCAAATTTGGTGTGCAAACTCAGTGGAACTAGCGCTACAACATATTCAAATGTTGGGGTTCCTAGCACCAAGTGGCCCGAGATACGGGGCCCAAAGTCGGTTCGGAAAATGTCATTCTCTGCTGCAGAAAAGTGCTTGACATATTCCGACCTAAATTTGGGGCCCCGTATCTCGGGGACACTTAGTGCTAGGAACCCCATATTTGGTGTGCAACTAGCACTACAACATATGCAAATTTGGGGTTCCTAGCACCAAGTGTCCCCGAGATGCGGGCCCCAAAGTCGGTCAACTGTGTCCATCTGCAGCAATGTCATTTTCGGGGCCCTTTGGGTCCAGAGACCCCAAATTTTGTCTGCAGCTAGGGGGCATCTAGAAACCCTTAACTACCAAGTTCGGGGGACCTATGGCTGCAAATGGGCACAGTGAGGCTGCAAATGGGCATTGTTGACCCTCTTTTCCACTAACAGTAGCTGTGCATTTCTCACCCTCGGCTTATATTCGAGTCAATAAGTTTTCCCAGTTTTTTGTGGTAAAATTAGGTGCCTCAGCTTATATTCGGGTCGGCTTATACTCGAGTATATACGGTATATGAATCCCATTTTTAGGATTAGGCATTAAAGCCAGTCTGCTTTTTTTTCCAGGTTCAGAATAACAACTAATAGAATGCAGTACATAACATGTGCATGACATTTTCACAGCCACAGAATTCTATTCCCTTTAATGGCTCCCAGAAGCCAGACAGAGGAAGGCCTGTTTTATTAGTTGACATTTAATGAAATAAAAGTGGTAAATGACTGTCTTGTAGGAAATGATGGGATAAGAAGTGAAAATCAATACAAAATTATTTATCCATTTTCCTTGCTTTTCTCAAATGTCATTTATGTAATGACTGCACTAGATTGATAGATACATATTAAAAAAAACTTAAAACTAACTTTTGATACTAAAGGTAAAATTCAGAAAAGAAATTCACAAAGAAATGATATTATACTTGAGAACATGCTGTAAGAGTGGCACACTACAATGCACTGAAAAATCTCATGTCACAGGGACAGGGACAGATGATTGGTGGTGAACACATCCATGGCCGATCATCTGTCCCTAACTGCAGGTAACCACTAAATATGTGAATACATGCAAACAGCCGTAGACAGCCATGGCTTCTGTCAACCTGTCATTGCTTTGTACAGGCTTCCCAGCCGCAGCTGTTCCCATACATGTGTGATTCCAGCTGCAGGAATCTTTCGTATGCCTCTAACTGCCCCGAACTGGGCTTGGGCATGTAAATACCAATTGTTTTCATTTTATATCCCAATGCGTCATTGCTGACCTCCAGACGATGCTAGTTGACTGACTACCATGTTAATCCGATTGCAATGATTCAGCCAGGTTTACTTTAAAGCTGAAGTATGGCAATTTTTACATTGGTTCAGCCTGTAAGTATGTATGTGCCATACCTGTGGGATCTAGGGCTGCAACTAACGATTATTTTCATAATCGATTAGTTGGCCGATTATTGTTTTTATTAATCGGTTAATAACCTTAAAAAAAAGTGCGGTGTATAATTTAGTTAATATGTAAAGTTTAAAAAAAAATGTATTCTTAACCTCCTAGGCAGTAATCCCGAGTCTGGCTCGGGTTCAGTTTTTTCTGCTAGGAGCGGTAACCCCGAGCCAGACTCGGGCTTGCATTGCAGGATACAGGGGGGGAAGTTACTTACCTTTTCCCCTGGATCCTGCGATGTCTCCCCGCTGTGTGTGCGAGCCGTCCGCTCGCTCGATTCACACAGTGCCGAGTGCAGCTGATCTCCGTTCCCTGCGACGTTCCGACGCACAGGAACGAAGATCGGCGCCAAATTCAAAAAAGTTTAAAAACACAACACACATACAGTACTGTAATCTTACAGAGTACTAGTGGTCTGTCCAGTGCCCTGCATGTCATTTTATATAATAAAAAGATTTTTTTTCTGCCTGGAAACTGGAGATTGTCCATAGCAACCAAAAAGTGTCCCTTTATGTCAAAAGTGGTTTTAGACCAGCTAGAAAACACTGATAATAAATTAGAATCACAATTTATCATCAAACAATAAATTTAATGACAGCGACTATTCTGCAACTGAGCAAATTTCAGTGTTTTTGATTTGATTACATTATTGAATCATTTTTATATATATTTTTATTATATTATAATTGATGATTTTGTGTTTCAAACTTTATCATACCCGGGATGTCTACTAGACTCTGGTTCGGACAGATTTAAGTGAGTTGTTCATAAGAATTGCATGCCTACAATATAAAAACGCCAAATTTCCATGCAAAATAATTGTACCGCTTTCAGCACAAAATTCCAGCCAGAATCATACCGCCAGGGAGGTTAAATATCTCTATGCAGTGGTAAATATAAATAACCAACTATATGGTTGGGGAGCAAAATATTCAATCCACTCTCAGAAAAACAGAGAGAAGAGATCTACTTTTTTTGGCCAATTAGTTTTTGGGCAGATTAAAAAACACAAATTGCTGCAAAAACGCATTACATGCTTTTCTGCAGCTTCTCCATTGAAATCTATTGAACCAAAAAAGCACAGTTTTGCATTAAAAAAAGTCCCTGGCTCTTTCCAAATACGGAGCGGCTGAAAAAAGCATAGATGTGAACGTGTCCAATAGGAAACCATGTAAATGAACTGTAGTGCGTTTGTGCAAAAAGCACCAAAAAACACATAGGTGTGAACCAGGTCTGAGACGTTTAGTAACATAATTGGGGGTTTAAAAAAACTAAAATGAGCCCTTTATAGTACAAAAAAAAAAAAAAGCAGATAATCACTACTGTAGGGGGTTCATTTTTTTACTGTAGAACTGTGAAAGTAATATTTACAGTAGCAATTATTTGCTCTTTTTTTACTATAAAAGGCTCATTTTCGTTTTTTTAACCCCATTAAGTTACTGGCCGATTAATCGATTATGAAAATAGTAATCGATTCATTTCATAATCGATTAGTTGTTTCAGCCCTAGTGGGATCCCTGTGGAAGTTGGAAATTACTTTAGGCTGGCTTTGCTTATATGCCGGGCTGGTTCTTGTGCAGAGGCCAGTGCAGTTTCCGTTCTGCGGTTCAGGTGCGAATTTGGCACATAAATCACGCCTGAAACGGACTGAAAAGACACTTTAAAAAAAAAAAAAAAATGTCACCACAACCAACCTGTGTATATGTGAACCAGCACCATTGAAAACTGGCCTGGTTCACATGTTATGCGAATCAGATGCAGTTCAAAACACTTCCAATTCGCACATAAGTGAACCGAGCCTTAGTAGGCATAGCAACTACCAGGATCTTCTAGCTTCTAGGTCTTGGGCCGAGTGGCTTCTCTGCTGCCATGTGAACACAGGAGGTCACTTTTCAATGGGTGCCATTCAATGAAGGCAAAACATTCTCTGATTGGACAAGGTATAGAGGCAATCACAAGGTCCATCTTGTCCAATCAGAGAGCACTTTGCATGTGTTGAGAAAATGCAAAGTGTTCCCTGAATGGATCAAAGAGCTAACGCCAATCACTGTAGTAGCGGTGCCCATGGGGGTTCCACAGGGATCCCAAAAATATGGCATATATTCATATTCATACTTACTTTTGCCAAGCTGGATCAATGCAAGTATGTAAAAAGTACCATACCTAAATTATAAACAGCCAAAGTTCCTATCCTGAAGGTTACAGATTGGCTTCCAAAATCTATGTAAGTTTACAGCTAGAACATTGTGGGGAGAGGGGCCACTGCTGGATCAATCCACATTTTGTGCAGTAGTGTAGTCCTATATATTTATGGCAGGATGGTGTCTGAAATGGACTTGATCTACGGCTCACAGGCTAACATTTTACAGAATTGCTTTGAAAAGACCATTTCTATCTCTCATCATCCACTGCTCTTGGCAGTGTTGTCGGACTTTAGTATAGAAAATGTAAGACTTGTCCTGGTATAACTTCATATTTGTTTTGTGGCCTCTCTACCCCGGGGAAAATGCTCCATAGCTCCTCATTATGGGCACACCCAGCAAATAGTGGCGTATAGGGATTGTAAGCATGTTCAGTGAAAAGGTGGCAGATTTTTGGTGTTGCACTTTCCAGGACATTTTGTTCCTGTATTAAGAAGGAAGGAAAATAAAAATGTCTTTGGGTATAAAGCACTTGGCAAATCGCTTTAAGCCAAATTTAACTATTTGCCGTTTTCCAGCAATAAAACTTCTGATTGCTCCATACCAAAAAAATACATTTATTATGTGTTTTTTTTTTCTGTGTTAGTTTTTGCTATTGGTATTAAACATTACAGTCTCAGAAACAACATCACAATTAGTGGAAACATCCTGTTGGAAGAAAAATATTAAGGGGTAGTCTTGCCAAGACATAGAGGCCATGGGAAAAGGCACACAGCTTCTATAGGATTGAAAAGCAAAATGGCAAGAAAACCACCAGTATCTCATATATGAAATATGTATATGGTATGTTTACTGTTTTAGCTACACACTTTCTATGCTATACAGCTAGTGTAGTTATTAGAGACATGGTCACTTTCCCCATTCATGTCAGAGTGACGGTACCTCCTGATAGCCCACTACCCAGAAAGAAACACCCCAGGGACGTGCGGTGAGGTCAGTGGCTGGTAAGGCACTGGCTAGTATCAGAGCCAGATGCACACAGGTTATATACACCATGAACGTTGGAGCGAGAGCAATAATTCTAGCACTAGACTTCATCTGTAAACTCTTAACATCTAACCATAATGTAGAGTACAGGGGGTCCCCGACTTACGAACACCCGACCTACGAACAACCCCTACTTACGAACGGGGTGCTGCGGGGACCCTCCGCCATTTTTCGGTCATTTTCGGCGTCTTTTGGCCGTTCTGCGCATGCGCGGCCATACGGAGCTTCGGAAAATGCTGGAAATGTCCGTAATTTGCCGCGCATGCGCAGAACGGCAATAGACGGAACATCGGAAATGTCCGGAAATCTCTGTATTTGTCGGTCTGCGCATGCGCGCCGACTTACGAACATTTCCGACTTCCGTACAGGCGGCCAGTCCCTAACGAGTTCGTAACTCGGGGACCCCCTGTATAAGATTCCCTATCATTTGAGCCAACAAAGAGTTAATCCAGCTCTGAGCAATCCTCTTTTATTGTTCAGTGAGATAAATCTTGACAAACAGAGAAAAACTTTGTCAAATCCTCCCCCTTGCTGTGAGTGACAGGTGATTTACATATCTCGTGCACTAGCCTAAGAGACATGCATTATTTTTTAATTCCCTCCCACTCCTTTCTTCTGCTGCTCTGCCAGGATTGGATGTTGCACACTTCAGCATAATTGGGCATGCTGAACTCATGTGGTTACTTTCCTGTCTTTTCACTGGATGTTAGAGATCGTAGCAGAAGTTCAGTGTAAGAAATACACAGGAGATAATGCATATTGACAAGGGGATTGTAGAGGTGGGCGGGGAGTCTACTGACATCACGACTCCACCCACCGAGCTTCAGACAACAGACCCACCCACAGAATCTGCAGTTTTTCGGGTCTCATACAAACAAAGGGGAGACATTTGACAGGTAAAGATGCATGCAGGAGGCATATATATCCTTATAGATAACCACTATGGCAGTAGTTTAGAAAGGATGACATTGGGTTTACATCCACTTTAACGCCTATGGAAAGCTAAGTAACTAAGTTTGGCGCCATTCCACAAGTGTGCGCAATTTTAAAGCTTGATATGTTGGGTATCTATTTATTTACTTGGCCTAACATCATCTTTCACATTATACAAATAATCGGGCTAACTTAAAGTGATTGTAAAGCTTCGATTATTTAAAAAAAAAAAAAAAAAAAGTCCTACTTACCTCCAATGTGCAGCTCGTTTTGCAGAGTGGCCCGATCATCCTCTTCTGGGGTCCCTCTGCGGCTCTCTGGGCTCCTCCCCCACATCAAATAACCACCTAGGAGAAGCGCTCTCCCGGGGGTTACCTTGTGGGCGCCCTCCCAAGTCCAGCATTCGGCGTCCATAGCCGCCGAATGTAGGACTTGGCCCCGCCTCCACGTCACACGTGTCATTGGCTTTTATTGACAGCAGCGGGAGCCAATGGCTGCGCTGCTATAAATCTTTAAAATCAAGAGCCGAGAACCCTGTGGCAGAGGGACAGTGCGTCCCCCCCCCCCCCCCCGGGTTAAGTTCCAGGGCTCAGGTAAGTAAAACTGGGGGGCTGGTCACTGCCATAGGATGGATTAAGGTGAAAAAACACAAGGGTTTACAACCCCTTTTAAAGAGGAAGTAAACCCTCAGAGACAACTTTATCCCTTCTTATAGTAGATAACACAGGCAGCTGATTGCTGCCTGTGAAACTGCACTTACTTGCTTAGTTTCCAAGATATGCCTGTTTTCATTAGGTATGACGTCATGCGCGCTTGCGCAGTCTGTAGTTTATAGATCGGCATATGTCAATGCCGTTTTTCAATGTCCGGCTATTATGCCTCCTGAACTGCGAGACATTCTCCTCTGAACGGCATAGAGGAGAAGTCTCGTGATGTAAAACTCATTCCCCTCTTCCTGACACTCCCCCTTGTGACTGAACAAGACGTCACACAGGGGAGTGAATTGGAGGAGAGAGAGAGACACAGCGGTACGGCGCATGCGCAAGATTTCGACAGGGCCACGCAGTAAGGGCGGAAATGACGTCCGCATCTCTGCCTGGAATCCTTACTAAAAATGGAGCAGCCTAGAACAAGAGGAAAACGGAAAATACAACTAAACAAAAAGGTACTTAGAGTGCTCGTTTTTCGCTTTAGAACAGCTAGCATGATTGGGTATGTTGCAACACATGCAATTATTGAAAAAATAGAATTTTTTGGGGGGGTTTACTTCCTCTTTAAGTGTGTGTGTGTGTGTGTGTGTGTGTGTGTGTGTGTGTTTTTATTTTATATATTCGTGAAAGTTTTTTTCCCCAAAAAAGTGTTTGAAAAATTGCTGTGCAAATACAGTGTAGCATAAAAAGTTGCAACAACCACTATTCTATTCCCTAGGGTGTCTGCTAAAAATATATATATATATATATGTGTGTGTGTGTGTGTGTGTGTATGTGTATATATATATATATATATAATCTTTTGGAGCTCTGAGTAATTTTCTAGCAAAAAAATTATGATTTTTACATGTAGGCGAGAAGTGTCAGAATTGGCCTGGGTGGCAAGTGGTTAATTACCATAAGTATTATACAGATAATTATTATATATTGTTTTTAGGGTAATTTACTATATACTATACTATATTTTGAAAAACTGTACTCAAGCAGGTAGCTTTACGGACAAATTACTGAAGTTTGAAGTTATAACCAGTAATTTTGCAGTAAATAGATAAATAATAAATTATTATGATATAGCATAATATATGATTTAGCTTGATTAAAACGGTACCTTTTCAGCAGGCAGCAGATTCTTATTCTCCCTCCTAACTGTATGAGAAAAACCATGGGACTATGGGGAATTCTTATACCTATGAACCCATGCTTGTTCCTTCTAGTTAAGAGGGCTGGGCTGGAAGGGAGCATGTGTCTTTTAGACACATGCCCCCTTCTATGACAGTGCATTGAGAGGACAGCCTCCACTGCAGCATTTTTATTGGGCAGCGTGTTCCAATGGTGCTTTACCCATTGGTCCAAGGCTCCAAGCTGTCTAGTGAGAGGCACTGTGAGCTCATCCTCTGCTGCACACTGTGTGCCAGCTTGTATTTAAACTGGCCGCTCTGTATGTAGCTTCTGACAGGCTGCACAAGGAGCCCCATATCTCCGGAACTATAGGTGGCAGGAGCCCCAAATTTTGACCAGTAATGGGGTAGGACTTCAGCTACCCAACACCCAAAATATCTGTGAACCCGGGTTGCCGAGCTACGACCCTCAAAGTCCGATTGATTTTTATTTTTTTATGTTCATGGCAGGTGAGCCTCTGCCTCCTCTGACTGCACGTCCCTAATATACCCATAGATCCACGTTCCTGCTTGCCACCTTTCTATTGCGGGAATTGAAGTTTAACCAGGTGGATGATATTACCGCTCCCCTCCCATATAAGGCCCCTTTCACACATGCGGACCGTATGTCCGTTTTTCATCCATCCGTTTTTGGATGAAAAACGGACATACATGCATGTCTATGGGATAGCGGGTGTCAGCGGATGAGCATCCGCTGACACCCGCTATCGTCCGCCTCCGCAATTGTCCGATTCTGCAGACGGAGGAAAACCCTATTTTTTCATCCGTCTGCAGATCGGATGAACACGGAAAGACGGTCCGTGTTCATCCGATCCCCCATAGAGGAGAGCGGAGAACTGACAGGGCGGTCCCTGCACAGCGTGCAGGGACCGCCCTGTCATCAGCCGGCTCAGCGGGGATCAGCTGTGCGATCCGTATTGATCTGCCCCGTGTGAAAGGGGCCTTAGACATCCCAACTCTATTAGAGCAACTGAGCTCTGGTGAAGAGGAGAGGTGTTGAGGGAGTCCACGTCGATGATATACCTTGCCTGGGGTTCAGGGGTCAGGGGACACTGACGCCTTGCCCTAAATGTTCAGCAATGCAACGTTCAATGTCACCTGTTCAGCCTTCTCATTGGATTGCAATGCTGCTTTTTTTTTTTTTTTAAAGAAGTTTTATAGGGACAGCAATGCTACTTTCCAAATCACCTGTTCATCATCCTCCTTTGGACATTGAACGAACATCTGACCCCTGTGAGCCGGGAGATGACCTAGAAAGAAGTAAATCTGACCTGAGACAGTAATCTGAGTGACCCTACTAATAACAGAGGGGTGCGTATCACAGGTTGGCTAGCCAGTAAGGCTAAGCTCAGGCATGTTCACAACCGCACGTGCAGAGCCTGCCAGGAAGTCGCCACTGCGGAGCGCTTATGACAAGCAGTGAGACATTTTCCTGATCTGCGGCTGCAGAGATCGGAAATGTCTCACTGTCTGCGATTTAGCGCTGTGCAGTGCCGACTTCCTGGTGAACACGCCTGAGCTTATCCTTACTGACCAGTATGTTCCCTGGCATAAATCAGTCATTGGAATCCCTGATCCAAGCACCCGCTTATGGAACTTCATAGATTGGATGGTATGTGCAGTGCGGTACAAATCCATAGAAACCTGAAATATATCTATATCACTGGTGGAGAAGTTCCTGTTAATTTAATATCCACATATTAACCTGAAACAATGACTATGGTGTGTCGTATGTACTCAGTGGAACAAAATGCACATCTCTTTCTATAACTTCATATTAAAGACTTTTTTTTTTTTTTCTCCTGTCCAGGTTTGCAGAGAATTCCAGCGTGGGAATTGTACCCGAGGAGAAAATGACTGCCGCTATGCGCACCCAATAGATATGGCCATGATTGACACCAACGAGAATACTGTAACGGTTTGCATGGATTACATCAAAGGCAGATGCTCTAGGGAGAAATGCAAGTACTTTCACCCCCCTGCACACTTGCAAGCCAAAATAAAGGCAGCTCAGCACCAGGTGAACCAAACAGCCGCAGCTGCTATGGTAAGGGCCTGCCTAGTCTTTCTCTGGAGTCTTGCTGTCTGGGGGCTAATTATCATGTACTTAACCCATTGCAGGGCCTGCAGTTATTACACTGCTACTCATGGCTGAAATTGCTTACTGAAGAAACACTGGGGCAGGTTTAATAAAAAGTAGAGGACCAAGAAACTTCTCTATTGCTGATATTTAAAGGGACAGCTGGAATTGAATGGTCCTAGCAATGGAGAAATTTCTCTTCACTTTTTAGAAATTGCTCCCCCATTAAAATTACAGGAGGCATATATAACACTTTTGCAGACCAAAAACAGTCTTCACTGTTCTTTGTATACTTCTAGGCCCCATGCACACGAGACGCTGTTAAACGTGTGTTCAGAGGCAGTTGGACACTTTTTTCAACTGCATGCAATGTTATCCTATGTGTCCATGTACACAGTCTCGTTTTTTCCCGTTTTTATGCAGTTGCGTTTAACCTCGTTTTTCCAGAAGCAAAAAAATGGGTTCAGACACTTTGCTTTTCCACGTTTCAGACGCAAAATGCGGCTAAACGCGGCACCCGCGTTTAGCCACGTTTGCGTTTATAAGCGTTTTTAAAGGAACCCAATTTTTTGGATTAGAAAACTCAGAAATATGATGGTAAACCATAAAAAAAATACTAAAAAAAATTGGTTTAAAATGTCGTAATTACTTTAGTTCATAGTGCCATAAAAAAACTATTTTTTTTGGGTAGCTTAGACAATGAGGAATGCCTCCACTTCTTTGCCCCAACCCTTCATCCAATTTCTAATCTAATCAGTGACTCCACCTAGTCTGACCAAAGCATAGCAATGTCTTTTTTTCACAAAGAAAAACCTGCATACCAATGTCTAGTCAGCCCCAACCCCCCACCATGTTTGTGAAATATCCAACGAACATTCGCTGTGCCATCATTGCTGCCTCATCAAGAGCAACACCAGGAGCATTTCCTGACATATATTCAATATGGGATCCATTTCCAAAAAAAAAAAACACAGAAAGAGAAGCAAATGCAAGTGTACAACTGCTCTCTCTGCTGCTGCTCACTCTGATCAAAATGACAGAAATAGTTAATAATACATGCTTTCTGAGCTTGGGGAGGGTTTATATGATGTTGTCTTTACAAACGCTTATAGACGCAAACGCATGGGGCCTAAAGTGTTCATTTTTTAACCGTTTTTTTTTTCACTGCTCCCTAGGGCCTCTTTTACATGGTCATTGTCAGGGTGGAAAAATCATGCGATGAAGGTGTGTTTTTAATGCGCTTCAGCCACGTATCAAAACCCAACAAAGGCGTTGAATGGCCCATACACAATTTTGTGGCTGTGAAGTTATGTGTTGCTGCAAAAAAGTCAGACATGTCGCTTTCAGCAGGTGATACCACCTGCCAAGGCACCCCATAGACTTAAATGGCACCATTCTGCAATGGCATTGCAACAGCATTTAATAAATGTGGTTGCCGTGCAGTAAAGAGATTTTAGCATGAAATTCCTCCTAAAATGGGGATGTCCCTTCCTGATCTCTTGCTAACCAGCGGCCAGCCGCTGCTAACACTTTTTTTTTTTTTTACTGCAGATCACAAGTCGGCAGCATCCATGTGAAAGAGGCCTAACTGGCAACTTTGTGTATTTTTGTAAAGAGCAGAAATTACCTGGTTTCCAGCCTGTACATGTTTTATAAATGCCTCCAGTGGAATTATGGTCAAACTGCTAAATTATTCCTTAAAATACATATTTACTGCATACGTTCTCATAATACGTACACCTTTTGTTTTCAGATCACTCTGCTAACTCTTGGTTTAGCATTACTGGTCCTTTCTAGAAATTAGTTTGGGTGTCTTCTGAACCCAAACTCCTTTTTTGTACACCAATGAGTTGTGGGCTGGGTCATTCCTAGCTCAGCATCTAATGTGGGTTAGAGCTGTGTCTGAAGAACCCCAAACTCATCTCTACTCCCTAGAACAGCCTATAGTCACTAGATGCAATGCTGATAGACTATGCAAAGAGGAGGCTGCAGGTGAAGAGGTGGCATAGGAAGCTGCAATGCTAAACCAGAAAGATGAAATCCCTCATCAGGAACTATATGTGTCACCCGTGTGCCTGTACAATGCATAAACCACAAGACTGCCTGTACAAAATTACAAATCCCCTGGCAAGTTAGGCCCCTTTCACATGGGGCCCCTATAGATATCCCTCATCAGGAACTATATGTGTCACCCGTGTGCTTGTACAATGCATAAACCACAAGACCGCCTGTACAAAATTACAAATACCCTGGCAAGTTAGGCCCCTTTCACACGAGATCACTCTGCTAACTCTCTGTCCACCGGCTTAGCGGGAGATCTCTCCGTTGATCTCCGCTGATCCGGCGGATGACAAGTCCCTCTCCGCTCACTGAGCGGGGAGGGGCTTGTCCAGCGCCGCTGGTCTCTATGGAGAGATCGGATGAAAACAGACAGCGTGTCCGTCTTCATCCGATCTCACCCGATCCGCGACGGATCTGGACGTAGGGCCATCCGTCTGCTTTTGGTGGTTCGGACTGGGTCAGATGTCAGCGGACATGTCTCTGCTGACATCCGTCGCTCCATAGACTAGCATGGAGCGCCCGTTCAGGTCCGCCGTCAAAACTGACAGGCAGACCTGAACGGGCCGTCAGTGTGAAAGTCTCTCTCTCCACTTATACTGTATATTAATAATATATTGAGAACTCAGCTGAATATCTAACCTGTTATAGAAAGTTTTAAAAGACTTGGTGGGCTACTTCACCCACAACTGTAAAGTGGTAGTTTTGGTGCAATTGAACTTTCTTGCGCTGCTTTGCTGTTTTTTTTTTTTTTACTGCTGCTCAACTGCATTATTGTATAAGACAACGGGTGTTCATATGAAACATTCCCCCCCCCCCCAATAGGACCTGCTGAACCTGAAGAAATGCAACCTGGTGCAAAACAGGTTAAAAGCAGCCCCTGAACTGTAGTCTATATTGCTACATTGAAGTCAGTGGAGTACCATTGACATGTATTTCACACTTGATAAGTGGGCAAACAAAATCAGGACCCCTGCCAAATTCTCATCACTAGATCTTCTATTTATGTCAACATAACTGTAAATTTACCTATCATCAACCTGCCTATTGGCCCCAATCCACCTATAGTTTTGTAAGATATGTTTAAATAAATGTAATGTTTTACATTGCTCTTTAGCATGCCCCAAGTGCTATTGTAACTTGAAGAATCGGGTCTCTGTCCCATAATTTCTAAACCTAAGGTACTGGACAAGGATTACTGGGGTCTAAAAATGGTGAAGGTTAAAGTAGAGCTATAAACAAAATTTTTATTTTTTTTCCATTTCAGAAAGAGTTAAGGGATGAATGTAACCCCTGCCAAATTGTTTTTGTCATCTATGTCCCATTGGGGAGATTTGCCTTCACGTCCTGCCCCATAATCAAACAGGAAATGAGAGGAAATCCTTGCAAATTAGGGGAATCCCTTGGAGCCCCCAAGGTCACCAGAACTAGTGTCCCCAGAAGAAGGTTTCCCCACTATTACTTTCAATGATCATGGCAAACAGGACAGATAGAGAGGGTGAATCCCCCTAAGGGGAACAGACGGCAATAAAAACCTAATAGGTGTTCTAATCCATCTCCACTATTACCCAAAACCAAAAAAAGTTTTGCCTTTAGTTATATTAAAAAAAAAAAAATTATGCTTGCAGTTCCCCATCCATCATCTGTTTTTTGGCGTCCCGGATCAGATAGTCTAATTGGGTCTGCCTGAAAACACTAATCACATTGTTCGTGTAAAGGGGGCCTAATGCTGTTTGTGCTTCTGCTCTCACTCTGGCTCTGAGTGCTGCTGTACAGGGCATGAGTCTGATACTGGTCCAAATTCAAGTACTTACAGTTGTGCTCATAAGTTTACATACCCTGGCAGAATTTATGATTTCTTGGCCATTTTTCAGAGAATATGAATGATAACACAAAAACGTTTTTTTTCACTCGTGTTTGGCTAAAGCCATTTATTATCAATCAACTGTTTACTCTTTTTAAATCATAATGACAACAGAAACTACCCAAATGACCCTGATCAAAAGTTTACATACCCCTGTTCTTAATACCGTGTATTGCCCCCTTTAACACCAATGACTGCTTGAAGTCTTTTGTGGTATTTGTGTATGAGGCTCTTTATCTTCTCAGGTGGTAAAGCTGCCCATTCCTCTTGGCAGCCTCCAGTTCCTGTAAATTCTTGGGCTGTCTTGCATGAACTGCACATTTTGAGATCTCCCTAGAGTGGCTCAATGATATTGAGGTCAGGAGACTGAAGGCCCATACACACGATCAGACTTTTTGACAACAAACATGCAAATTAGCTGTTTTGGACCAACATCCGACCGTGTGTACGCTCCATCAGACCAACTTTTTCAGTTTTCATTGACTTTTGTTGGCTGTGCGAACGGACCAACTTTCTGCCAACAAAAGTCCGATGGAGCAAAGTCCGACCGTGTGTACACAAAACCATCGGACTTTTGTACAAAGTACAAACACGCATGCTCAGAACCAATGCAAAAGATCAGACAACAATACAGAAGTTGACCAAAGGTGGCGCAGGAGTATTCGAACGTCCTCTTTTGAAGTGTCGTCATTACGTTGAAACGTCACTACGTTCATGTTTGTTGCCTAAAAAGTCAGACCGTGTGTATGCAATACCAACTTGAGGCCAACGCCCTTTGTACAAAAATCCACGGGAAAGTTGGTACAAAGTCTGATCGTGTGTATGAGGCTTTAGATGGCCACTCCAGAACCTTCACTTTATTCTGCTGTAGCCAATGATGGGACGTTTTGGATCATTGTCATGTTGGAATGTCCAAGTACATCCCATGCTCAGCTTCCTGGCTGATGAATGCAAATGTTCCTCCAGTATTTTTTGATAACATACTGCATTCATCTTGCCATCACTTTTGACCAAATTTCCTGTGCCTTTGTAGCTCACACATTCCCCAAAACATCAGCGATCCACCTCCGTGTTTCACAGTAGGAAGGGTGTACCTGTACCTATGTCATCTGAAGTTATTTGTGGGTTTTTATTTGCATCCCGAACAATTTTCCTGGCGGTTGTGGCTGAAATTTTAGTTGGTCTACCTGACCGTGGTTTGGTTTCAACAGAACCCCTCATTTTCCACTTCTTCATTAGAGTTTGAACACTGCTGATTGGCATTCTCAATTCCTTAGATATCTTTTTATATCCCTTTCCGGTTTTATACAGTTCAACTACCTTTTCCCGCAGATTCTTTGACAATTCTTTTGCTTTCCCCGTGACTCAGAATCCAGAAACGTCAGTGCAGCACTGGATGAAAGATGCAAGGGTCTGTCAGGAGCCCAGAAACTCATTGACCTTTTATACACACACACTAATTACAAGCAAACAGATCACAGGTGAGGCCTAAATCACCAGGGTATGTAAACTTTTGATCGGGTCATTTGGGTAGTTTCTGTTGTCGTCATGATTTAAAGAGTAAACACTGTTGATTGATAAAAAAAAGGCTTCACCCAAACACCAACTATTAGGCCCCTTTCACACTGGTGCGGGAGCTGTGGCGACGGTAAAGCAGCGCTATATTTAACGCTGCTTTACCGTCGTTTTAGCCGCGGTATTTGGCTGCTCGCGGGGTGGGTTTACCCCCGTGAGCCGCCAAAAAAGGGTTAAAATCACCCGCAAATCGCCGCCGTAGGGGCGCTTTGCGGCGGTATTACCGCGGTGTCCCATTGAGATCAATGGGTAGGAGCGGTGAATACACCGCTCCTATACCGCTCCAAAGATGCTGCTAGCAGGACTTTTTTGACCGTCCTGCTAGCGCACCGCTCCAGTGTGAAAGCCCACCGGCTTTCACACTGGAGTTTATGGGGCCAGTTTTTTCAGGCGGTGTACAGGTGCTATTTTTAGCGCTGTACCGCCTGAAAACCGCCCCAGTGTGAAAGGGGCCTTAATGAAAGAAATGTTTTTGTGTTTTCATTTATATTCTCTGAAAAATGGCCAAGAAATCATAAATTCTGCCAGGGTATGTAAACTTATGAGCATAACTGTATACTGCTTACATAAAAAAAAGTAATGATGTATTAATTACAGGGCTGCATTAGTTTGTGCTTTTATCATAGCATGGAGTTCAGCTTTAACATTACATGAAATTATAGTCCATTTTCTTGTTCACCCTGCAGTTCTGAGTCCAGGGGGTCAGCAGATTGACAGTGATCATTTTTACTGTTTTTTATTATATTTTATAAGAACATATAATTGCACCATGCACTTTGATCTTGTTTGAAATATGTTATGAAAAACTATCTAGAATTTGGATACATATGTAACATGCATTGTGTGTATTCCATTCATTCACATGAAATATAACCCTCTGCAGTTTAAATGCTTTTAGTTGTTATGCATCTGTATAAATTGATTTTTGCACATTCTAAAGCAGCAACCATTATTTACTCCAAGTTCAATTTGCACCATTAATACAACCTATTGACTACCGGGTGTCACATTTAATATAGATAATGATTTTCACAAGAGGTTATAGAATGGTCAGCTGTATTTCCAGCTTGCCCGACCAAGTCCTACATGGCAGCAGTATTGATTTGATTAAAATCAAAAGCATAGGATGACTCAATTCACTAGTAATCGCCCCATTTACCACCGTCTTATGAAATAAGTAAAAAAAATGATGTCATTGGTTGCTGCTTTTTTTGTATAAAATAAAGCTTGTTTTGTTTTAATATATTGCATTAACAATAGTCGCCATTCAACGCATGCTTCGTTTTTAATACATTGTATAATGCATTCTTTTTTTCTTCTTTTCACCTGTCCACAATGTCGCTCTTCTTGACGCACCTCTGCTTGCTGTTTATTTGTTGTTGTGCTTGATCACTATTGGCCCATTGCCCATCATGTGCTCCCTGCCTGCTAATTAAGACTCAGCCAGCTGTTACATCACTGAAGCGACCCCGCAAGGCCACCCTTGACCTGGTACTTGGACCTTTGACCTTCTTGCTTTGCATGTAACCATTGACAAGTGCATGGATTCCTATTCCTACAAATTGCATACATGAATATCTGTTCTCATACATTCATTGATGTCTCCTGGTTTGCAGCCAATGTTTGTGTTTTATGGTATCACTTCTATTGTCCTAATTTAAATAGGTTGTGACATGCCTTTATACAAAATTATTACTTGTGTATTTTATTTTACAAGGAGTGTTGGTATATTGATATACATCAGAGACGGATTAAGGCAGAGTGGGCTCTAGGAAAGGCCCCCTATCCATTGACATTGATAGGGGTTGCAATATACACAGAGAGGCTGCAGCATTTGCATTGTCTGTTCTGGCATGGCTCTATCAGACACTATCTGCCTTAGGCCCCCATGCACACGAGACGCAGATGCAAACTTTAAAAATGCACGTTTGGCTGCGTTTTCATGCCGCGTTTAGCTGTGTTTTACTGCGTTTGCGTCTATAAGCGTTTGTAAAGATTACATCATATAGACCAGGGATATGCAATTAGTGGACCTCCAGCTGTTGCAGAACTACAAGTCCCATGAGGCATAGCAAGACTCTTGACAGCCACAAGCATGACACCCAGAGGCAGAGGCATGATGGGACTTGTAGTTATGCAACAGCTGGAGGCCCGCTAATTGCATATCCCTGATATAGACCCTCCCCAAGCTCAGAAAGCATGTATTATTAACTATTTCTGCCATTTTGATCAGAGTGAGCAGCAGCAGCAGAGAGAGCAGTTGTACACTTGCATTTGCCTTTCTTTCCGTGTTTTTTTTTGGAAATGGATCCCATATTGAATATATGTCAGGAAATGCTCCTGATGTTGCTCTTGATGAGGCAGCAACGTCATGGCAAATTGCGTGAGAGGTCCAGAGTCAGAGCTCATCGATATTGGACCCATCCGTTGATGGCACAGCGAATGTCCGTTGGATATTTTACAAACATGGTGGGGGGTTGGGGCTGACTAGACATTGGTATGCAGGTTTTTCTTTGTGAAAAAAAGACATTGCTATGCTTTGGTCAGACTAGGTGGAGTCACTGATTAGATTAGAAATTGGATGAAGGGTTGGGGCAAAGAAGTGGAGGCATTCCTCATTGTCTAAGCCATCTAAAAAAAATAGAGTTTTTTTTTATGGCATTGCATCAGTGAGTATATATGCTCTATGAACTATCTAAAGTAATTACGACATTTTAAACCAATTTTTTTAGTATTTTGTATGGTTTACCATCATATTTCTGAGTTTTCTGGTCCAAAAAATTGGGTTCCTTTTAAAAACGCTTATAAACGCAAATGCGGCTAAACGCGGGTGCCGCGGTTAGCGTCTGAAACGTGGAAAAGCAAAGTGTCTGAACCCATTTTTTTGCTTCTGGAAAAACGAGGTTAAACGCAACTGCATAAAAACGGGAAAAAACTAGACTGTGTACATGGACACATAGGATAACATTGCATGCATTCAGGGGCAGTTGAAAAAAAGTGTCCAACTGCCTCTGAACGCGCGTTTTAACAAGAGTCTCATGTGCATGGGGCCTTAAAGTCCATCCTTGTGGTGTGAAAGACTGGTAAACAGGCTGGTTCACAGCAGGAGCCTTGAGTTTGTAGCTGGAGCCCCTGAAAGTCCACTGGGCTCTATGCTTCCTTCTACATTGCCTTGATGATGATCCGTCTCTGGTATATATGGAATCCTGTTGGAAAATACAATTTTATTTTTAAAAGGCTGATAGAGATGAACACGGAATGAATGAGCTTCATGTAACCTAATCCTAGAGCAGTGATGGTGAACCTTGGCACCCCCAGATGTTTTGGAACTACATTTCCCATGATGCTCAACTACACTGCACAGTGCATGAGCATCATGGGAAATGTAGTTCCAAAACATCTAGGGGGCGCCAAGGTTCGCCATCACTGGCCTAGAGCAATATTGCCTGCTCTCTGTGTAACTCATGTTCTGTAGAGCATAACCTGTAAAAGGGACACTAGTAAAAAAAAAACAAAGTGTTAAAGCTCAACTTCAGCCAAAACCCATTTTAGTTTTCGTCAGATGTTCTCTAACATTAGTTTGCATTGGTGTACATATTGCATACATTATCTGTCCCCTAAAAAACTGGTGGCTACTTGCAATAGGAGCTAATTTACTCATGTCCGGTGTCCTCTGTCTCCTTCTTTTGCTCTATTTCACCGCTGCAGCCTGTGCCAGTCTCTGAAAGAGGAACTGCAGTCCGCTCACATAATTTGTAATAAAAACATCTTTGCCTTTCTGAAGCTTCCCTCCAACCACTTTGCATATTATATTATATATACTGTGATTCTGTACTTGCCAAATATGCTGCAGAAATCTCCCTCCACTTAGTCTGGCTACAGCCATTTTAACTGTGGGCAGCTGAAGCTGCTGCCCGTTTACTTTCTGAATTTACACAGACACACAGAAGCACGCCTCCAGCTCTCATTGGCCCTCTTATGACTCGTCCCCCCTAACTTCCTGGCAAACTCTCACGAGAGTGCGTGTGAGAGAGAGCTGTGCATGATGTCACAAGCCTAGGCTTTTTTCCGGGCAAGAAACAGGAAGTGGGTTGTATAAGGGATTTACTGGCAGAAAAAAATTTGTTTTACTCTCAGAAGTTAAAACAACAAGGGCAAAAGATTTAATAAATGGAAAGTTGAAAACAGTTCAGTTTTCAGCATTTATCACTTCTGGTGGCATTTGATGTCTGTGTCCCTCATTGTGCTCTCTTCCGCAAGCTGTTTCTCTACAGGATACAGCAGTGTCATAAGGTTAGGAAGATGCAACCACATTGTGTGGCAGGGAACATAGGCATTGGGACTTCCAGAAGTGTTGAATGCTATATAATCTGGCAGAGGCTACAGCACTGGAATGGTGCAAAGGTTTAAGATGTGGGCTGCCCGCCTGGTGAGTATAAAGCCGTGTACACTCCATCAGATTTTCCGACGGGAAATGTGTGATGACAGGCTGTTGGTGGAAAATCCGACCGTTTTGTACACGCCATCGGACAATATTTGTTGGATTTTCCACGGATAAATGTTGGATGGCAGGTTTTAAAATTTTCCGCGGACAAATGTCTGTCGGATTTTCTGAGCGTGTGTACACGAGTCCGTCGGACAAAAGTCCAAAGTAAAAACACGCATTCTCGGAAGCAAGGACGAGCCAGAAGCAGTTGGTCTTTTAAACTAGCGTTCATAATGGAGAATTAGCATTCCTGACATGGCAAATTATGAAATCTCGACATGCAGCGCACAATTCTCTTATGCCCCGTACACACGGTCGGAAATTCCGACCACAAAATCCGTCAGATTTTTTCCGACGGATTTTGTCCGACACTGGTGTTGCATACACACAGTCAGACAAAGTTGTCGGAAAATCCGATCATCCTGAACGTGGTGACGTTCGTTGCGTACGACGGGTACTTGTAATGTGATCTGAGCATGCGTGGCACTTTGTCCGTCGGAATTCGCTACTCACGATCGGAAAAAGTCGGAAAATTTGAGAGCAGGATCTCAAACTTTTTCCGTCGGCAATTCCGACGGAAAACGTCCGATGGAGCCCACACGCGGTCGGAATTTCCGACAACATGGTCCGATAGGACATTTTCCGTCGGAAAATCCGACCGCGTGTACGGGGCATAATTCTTTAATAGGATAATAATGAAGCTGCTTTGTTGGTGATATTGAGAATAATATTAGAATAATATTATTCTTTTTTTTTTTTTTTTTTTTTTTGGGCAAGTTACCACAACACCATTATCCTGTAGTTTTTAAGATCAAAGATACAACTATGTTGGTGTCCCTTGTAAATTTGACATTGTAATTTTTTTAAATGCAACTGCCTACTCCCAAAATGTAATTTGAAGCACATAGCCAAGTATTATTCTACACAATTTTTTTTATTGTGCATTAAAAAACGAAAACAAATAAGATTAACCAAAAAGTGCATTCTATGCATCCAAAAATATAGAAAATATAACAAATCAAATCATTATTATTAAACCAAAAAATAAAATAAAAGCCTCATGCATGTGTCCTGCTTCTTAATATAGGGGGTCAACAATGCCAAGAGTTGGTGAAAGCAGGGGTCCGTCATCCGGAGATAATTCCAAAAATCAACTGGATTATTCTCCTGGAGCTCCCACAGCAAAGGCATATGACATAATTGGTCACGATTAATAAAGCAACCAATTTTTGGTCCAAGAAATCCTCCTCCTCCTGTTCCTGGACTGGACTTGGGTCAAAGCAATACCTCCAAGGACAATAATATATAACATGTTATCTCCTCCAATTCCGCAACATGTCTGGTTGGCAAAGGACCGTTCAGAAACAAACTGAAAAGCACGAAATGAAAAGCACAAATCAACAGTCACCAAACTTCTACTAACACGAAATTAGCAGAGGGAGCCCAAAGGGTGGCGCTAAAGATCTGAAAAACCATGTAGGACGTCACTACGTTCGTGTTTGCTGGCCGACAATTCCTTGCCGTTTGTATGCAAGACAAAATCCAGGCACACGCCTTTGGACAAATGTCTGATGTTTTGTCTGCGGAAAATCCAATCGTGTGTACGGGGCTTGACGGAGCCAGATTAGACATTTTCGCCTGTGTTCCCAGATCCACGTGCCTGCTGTAGCCAAAATAAGATGGTCTTAGGCCCCTTTCACACTTGTGCGACTTCAAAGTCGCTCGATTTTGCCACGATTTCAAGGAATACCTGTGTAAGTGGCATCAAAATCGGACCAAAGTAGTAGTCCAGGGACTACTTTGAAGTCGGAACGACTTGAAGTCGTACTAATATGAATGGCTGTCATTGGAAATCATGGGGAACGACTTGTCATGCTACTTTGCAGTCCCAAATCGTGGGACAAGTCGTATAAGTGTGAAAGGGGCCTTACCTAAATTCTGAGTTTTTATTTTAGATTACATGAAATTCAGATTGAGGGGTCTGATTTCCATGATTGCCGTCACACTGTCACGATAATTTGGCAGACCAGGATACTTCTGTGTAAAGATTTTTTTGTTTAGGGTCCTCAAGTGTTGGCAGAAGCTAGAGGGTGATTCAACCCACCTACACCCACATAAAACTGAAATAGCTTAATTGAGCAGCTGTAATACATCCCATATTAAATATGTTGCTATTTTTCTTATTATAGTTGAAACAGAAAACAAAATATTCCACTGAAACAATGTGATAAACACAATGATTAAGACTTCTTTTGCAATGCAATATTTTAGGGTTATAAAATAAGGCATTTTAACGTGCAGTATAAAATATAAACTGCAGTAATCCATAAGCCCCCGTACACACGGTCGGACATTCCGACCACAAAATCCGTCTGATTTTTTCCGACGGATTTTGGGCGAAACTTGTCTTGCATACACACGGTCGCACAAAGTTGTCTGAAAATCCGATCCTTCGGAACGAGGTGACGTCGAACAAGTACGACGGGACTACCTAGAGGCCAGTAGCCAATAGCTTTCATCTCCAAATTTTTTCTGAGCATGCGTGGCACTTTGTGCATCGGAATTCTCGACACACAATCGGAAAAAGTCTGATCGGATTTTGTTGTCGGAAAATTTGAGAGCAGGATCCGACGGAAAAAGTCCGATGGAGCCCACACACGGGCGGATTTTCCGACAACATGGTCCAATCGGACATTTTCCGTGTGTACGGGGCATTAGACTTCTTTTGCAATGCAATATTTTAGGGTTATAAAATAAGGCATTTTAACCTGCAGTATAAAAAAATAACGTCAGTAATCCATAAGAGCCAATCGGAACATATCTTTTAGGTGTTCTTTTGACATTCCGTAACTCTCATTATTTTAAATGGGATGCTGTCTTTTGAATATCATTTTTGTGCCTTGGACGATTGGATAAGCTCCGTTGAATTGTTTGCCTATTTTTTTGTTTAGATGGAGAACTGTGCTTTATTTAGAGGCATGTTTCATATTCTATTTAGGTTTTTAAGTGCATCTCTGAAGGCTCTCATGTTTTCCTGAACACTATTTGTTATTACACCACAGACATTTTTGGCAGATCAGTTGGCATAGAGAAATACAAAAGGACATCTTGGCTTGAAAGATGGACATCTAAAACTGAATAGGGAAGGGTTTATTCTCATCATTGGTCTTCTTGGCAGCGTGGAAGCACAGCATGTCATTTGGTGTGAAGGAGGTGGGCACCATATTTGGTTTAGTGATGAGGGTGTATCATGCATGAGGCATAATTAAAGCCAATGCTTCTGACAATAATCTATTTGTTGGCATTAATGGGGTCTGGAAAGGTAAAATGCCAGGGTTTTATTGTCGGTTTCACCTTTTTTAAGAAATGTCTCCTTACTTCCTGTCTCAGAGAAAAAGAGTTCGATGGACAAAAAGTGGTGTGACATTTCTGCAATTTGGACAAGCTGCAACAAAAATATTTTAATAGAAGAGTAGGGATAGAACCTCAGACGGGTTTTTATTGCTGTCCGAACCTTAGGCCCCTTTCACACCGGGGCGTTTTTCATGCGGTGCAGCGCTAAAAATAGCGCCTGTTCACCGCATGAAAAAATCCGGCCCCTTTAACTCCAGTGTGAAAGCCGGCGGGCTTTCACACTGGAGCGGTGCGCTAGCAGGATGACAAAAAAAGTCCTGCTAGCAGCATCTTTGGAGCGGGATAGGAGCGGTGTGTTCACCGCTCCTATACCGCTCCTTCCCATTGATTACAATGGGAGACCGCGGTAAAACCGCGGCTATACCGCGGCTACGGCGGCGCTCTGCGGGGGGTGTTTAACCCTTTTTCGGCCGCTCGCGGGGGGGTAAAACCGCACCGCGAGCGGCCGAAAACCGCGGTGAAAACGACAGTAAAGCAGCGCTAAATATAGCGCTGCTTTACCGTCACCGCGGCTCACCGCCCCGGTGTGAAAGGGGCCTTACTGTTTCTAGTGGCCCCTGTTCTCTTTATTTCTGGTCCCGATGTCACACGGCTAAAATAGTTTACAGTTAAAGTGGTTGTAAACCCTTACAAACCACTTGGACATACAGGTAAGCCTAGATTAAGGCTTACCTGTAGGTCAAAGAAATATCTCCTAAACCTACACAGTTTAGGAGATATTTGCCAAAAGACAGGCACCGCTGTCTACGGCGCATGCACCGTAGACAGCGGCGCGCAGGCACACTGAGTGTACCGCTCTCAGCGATGATATGCCGCGAGTGGCGGCTCCCGTGCGCATGTGCGGGAGTGACGTCATTGCTGCGCCGTGAAATGACAGCGCCGGAGCCGTGAGACCCACCAAGAAGATGGAGGCTCCGTACACAAGGGGACAGCGGTGACATCACTGGCTCCTGTGTCAGGTAAGTGACACATAATGGACTACTATGTGATGCATAGTGCGATGCATAGTAGTCCATTACGCTTTACCTTTGCAGGGAAACAAAGAGGAAGTAAACTCATCAGGGTTTGCTTCCTCTTTAATATAATATGTCAACCCAACGGTTATAAACCTTCCTTGCTCTGTTAAAACAAATATGTTTTGCCTGAAGTTGGGCTTTAATGTTGACTGTAATCTTCTGTGTCCTCTGATATATCCAATACATACTGTGTGTGTGTGTGTGTGTGTGTGTGTGTGTGTGTGTGTATATATATATATATATATATATATATGTATATAAAGTGTGTGTGTGTGTGTGTGTGTGTGTATATATGTGTATGTATATATATATATATATATATATATATATATATATATATATATATATATATATATATATATATATATATATATATATATATATATATATATATATATATATATATATATATATATATATATATATAAATAAGTGTATGTGTATATATATATATATATATATATATATATACACACACATACATATATATATATGTATGTTTGTGTGTGTGTGTGTGTGTGTGTGTGTATGTGTGTATATATATATATATATATATATATATATATATATATATATATATGTGTGTGTATATGTGTGTATGTGTTCTATGCTACATGACTACATGTGCACCATAATTAAATTTGCAATATACTCACAGCCTAATCTGTTTTAAATCATTGAGCTGCAAACCAGATTTTCACCCCTGTAATGGTTTTAGTTTTGCATTGCTTTAACTCATGCCAACAACTACTCTTTTTGAAGTGCATCCCTTTGTATTTGAAACATAACATAACTTATTTATCCCTCATCACTATGTGCTGTTCATGTACCAAGTGGCCACAAGTGGGTTTATTCTTTGAGATGCTGAAGTGTTATTGAACACACTTGGCTGCTGAAAGAAAAGCAGTATAAAGTCTTGGAGCAGAAATGTAAGTTTTGCTAATTCTCCAATCAAGCAGTCCGACTACCAGCTCTTAGTTTCATTTGTGTCTGGCTTTCTTTCAGCTAGCTGTTCTGTGTTTTTTATTACAGGGCCTACATTCTGATTTAACTTTTTTTTTTGATCAGTAACTGGGCGTTTTTAAAATGATGCATTGAAAGCAGATCGTAGAAAAGTTTTATTATTTTTTTTTTTATTGAATTTTTAGATAAACACAGAACAGAACAGCCTATTGGGCATACCCAGGCTCAAACACTACTATAAGCTTCATAGAAAAGTTTTTAATTGAAAAGTTGTTATCCATCCACAGGAAAAGCAATTCAAGTGCCCTAGTGTGTGACTTGTACATGTTCAATACATCAGTGTAAAAATGGGTAATGGGTCTGTTTGTGGGCCACAGGATCATGTCATGTATGGGCATAAATGCAGATCTACGGAGACAAAATCTAGCAAAAATTATCTGTTATGTTTTTAGAAAATTTTTGTTTTAAAAAAAAAAAAAAATTAAAATGCTTCTATAGTTGCACAATAAAGTTCAAAACACATGGGTTACCCCCACAGGGTTTTTTAGCATTTCTCTTCCCACCAAGTCATAAGACAATATTTTAACTCTGGCTTGTTATATTGTCTTACAAATGTTAGGTGTTCTAGCCAGACATTGCTTAAAGTCAGCTTCATCTTTTGTAGCAAGGTGCCCAAACCAGGCAAAATGATACCTAAATAGATTTGTATAAAAAAAAGTAAACCTCAATTCTGATTTGGTTGCTATTGACCTTTTTTCTTTCAGATGAATAAATAAAGCCCTATGTCAGTTGATTCGTTTTTATTAATTTATATAGTCAATTTGAAATGTACACCACTAGTCTACTTTGAATTTCATGGTGTCCTGCACACATTAGTATAGATGGCATATTTCATATATAGATTATTTGGAATCTGTGAAAAGCACAAGATTCCTGGACTTTTCCACAAAAATATGGACTAGAGATTGCAAAAAGATATGTGGCTCGTTGCTAAGGGACAAGAGCCATTAAAATGTTTTATCATTTATAATTTAAGGGTATGAATTAGAAGATAGCCAATACTTTGTGCTATCTTATGTACTGAAATTCATTTTAAATTTATGCATACCTTAATTTACATAAGTTTATTTTCTTGGACTTATGTCAGAGCAACTCCAAAAAGATTAGGAACAGGAAAAAACTTTTACACAATAAAACTGACAATTTCTACATTGTAATACCGTGTTTCCCCGAAAATAAGACATCCTCCGAAAATAAGGCCTACTTACAGTTTTGCCTCTCGTTGTAATATAAGGCATCCCCCCGATAATAAGACCTCCCCGATAATAAGGCATCCACCGATAATAAGGCATCCACCGATAATAAGGCATCCACCGAACATACCGTAAGGTACCCCCCGAACATAAGGCATCTGACTCTAGACTCTCGTACGGTAGCGGCAGGCACCGCCGCACAGCTCACTGATTGGCCGCAGCTGTTCAGGCAGTGCGAGGTCTCTTCAAATCAGTGAGCTGCGGCGGGCTCTCTGGATGACGAGCGACGTCCCTGATGTTGCGCAGGGGAACGTCGCCGGTCAGAGAGCCCGTGCCGCCGCTGCCAGACACAGGAGTCGGGCACATTGTGTGTTATCTCGCGCGCCACAGGGGTGACTGAGGTGTGGGGGGGATGTCTGGTGAAGGTGGGAGGGGGGAGAGACTAAACTGTCCACTGGCACAGGGGTGGGGGGAGGGGGGCTTAAAATTACATATGGTGGATTTGAGGGGGGGGAATCAAATCGGCACAGGAGGATCAGAAAGGGGGAATCAAAATGGCACAGGAGGTTCTAAAATGGTAATCCCCCCTCTGATCCTCCTGTGCCATTTTTATTGATTCCCCCCTTTGATCCCCCCCTGAAAAATAAGACATCCCCTGAAAATAAGACCTAGCGCATCTTTGGGAGCAACAATTAATATAAGACACTGTCTTATTTTCGGGGAAACAGGGTAGGATAAAGACAATAATACTTGCAAGGCAAATTTATAACTGAAAGCTGGCTAGCGTTTTTTGAAAGCTTTGTGAATGTTTGTCAAACTAGTGTTTTACAAACTAATGTTAAAAATTTTAGTCAAGGCTTTTGTGATATTAAAGCCCATTAATCTCAGTCTGTCTCCTCTTTTTTTGCTTCTTATGCTTTTCTGTTTTCCCACTTTGGCGGCCTTTGTGCATGTTATTGGTAATTCATCTCTTTTCAACTCTACTGCATTGTTGTCCCACTCTGCCCTCCTATTTCTTTGTGTCACTTCCTATTTGCATATTCCACATACCTGGGTCAAAAGACAACCAACACGGACAAGGGTTTTGAAGTCCAAAGATGTAGCTAACAAGTGCTATTCCCAACACAGAAAATCCAGTTGTCTAGGTTCATCTGCAATCCTCATTTGTAGCCTGTCCAAAGTGTAGTAAATGCATACAAAGGTCAGCATAGGGAAGTTGATGAATTTTAAAACACATTTTTAGTGGGTGTTAGGAAGCAACAGGTGAATCGTCATTGAAATTAAAGTGGATGATGTCATAATGTAGAGAATAATATTTCCTTTCATTTGAGCCCAGTCTTGCCACACAGATTTACTCAAGATCTGAGCAATCCTCTTTTATTGTTCAGTTAGAGAAATCTTGACAAAGTCTTGAAAACGTTGTCAAAAACGCCCCCTTGCTGTGAGTGACAGGTGATTTACATATCTCATGCACTAGCCTGAGACAGGCACATCCTGTGTAAAAAGTTCACAATTCACATCCCCATCCAGCTCTACCAGCTTTTTCTGTAACCAGTCCAGCATTGCTGGATTTTGTATACATAGGACATGGATGACTGTAAAAGACAGGTGTGGTGATTGCCAGAATTGCAGACGCTTTAATGGTCATGAGTCTGTTTGCAATTGTATTAGTAGCAGACTTGAGATGACCAGCTGGCAAAGCAGATAGCATTGACCCCCGGACCAATTTGCAGCCAAAGGACCAGGCCCCTTTTTGCGATTCGGCACTGCGTTGCTTTAACTGACAATTGTGCGGTCGTGTGACGTGGCTCGCAAACAAAATTGGTGTCCTTTTTTTCCCCACAAATAGAACTTTCTTTTGGTGGTATTTAATCGCCCCTGCGGTTTTAATTTTTTGCGCTATAAACAAAAATAGAGCGACAATTTTGAAAAAAATGCAACATTTTTTACTTTTTGCTATAATAAATATCCCCAAAAAATATATAAAAAAAAAATATTTTTTCCTCAGTTTAGGCCGATACGTATTCTTCTACATATTTTTGGTAAAAAAAATTGCAATTAGCGATTTATTGATTTGTTTCCGCAAAAGTTATAGCGTTTACAAAATAGGGGATAGCATTTTTATTAATATTTTTTTCTTACTAGTAATGGCGGCAATCAGCGATTTTTATTGTAACTGCGACATTATGGCGGACACATCGGACATTTTTGGGACCATTTTCATTTATATAGAAATCAGTGCTATTTAAATGCACTGATTCCTATGTAAATGACACTGGCAGTGAAGGAGTTAACCACTTTTTTTTACAGTAGGGGGGCGTGGCTGTACGTCTGACGTCACTGATCGGCTTTCCCAATGACAGGGAACAGCCGATCAATGACAGGCAGTGTAGGAAGCACGGGGAGAGGTTTGTTTACACAGACCTCTCCCCGTTCTTCAGCTCTGTGACCCGATCGCGGGACACCAGCGGCGATCGGGTCTGCTGGTCCCGCGGCCGTGGTCATGGAGCTCCCGACGGGGTCGCGAGCGCGCAGCCGGTGGCGCGCGTGACCCACGGCTGGGCTCTTAAAGGACCACGTACCGATACGTGGTTTTGCCCAGCCGTGCCATTCTGCCAACGTATATCGTCTTGAGGCGGTCGGGAAGCGTTTAAGCAGGGTTTCCACCAGCATTTTCTAGATTTAGAGGATGTGTCAGTTTGTCTTTTTGCTCATATAGAGGTTTCCTAGCAATTGACAGTTGTTGCTCATTAGCTAGTAGTTACACCAGAGAATATGGAGCCTGGCACTGGATTGCTGTTAGATAGATGCTTTCACCACTGGATTCAACCAGCATAAGGTGCCACTTATTCTGACCCTGCAGGGCCAACAACTTTAGCAGCTTTAGGGTCCTTCCTTGTGTGACTACATCAAACTTCACTCCCTTCGCCCACGCATTCCGAAATACAGTATTTCAGAGGGTGGTGTTTCTTGATAGCTGAACAGTGGACAAAGACAATTTGCTTGTTTTTAGCTATATAGATGAACCATGTCTGTTTTGTAAATGTAACCACTTTACAGTCCCCTGGTCTTTATTTTATTTATTTTTTATTTAGATTTTAGCTGCTTATATACTGCTCCCACTGTCTTGGCTATAGCAGTAGGGCTTACTGGTTTAAAGTTGTTACAACTGCTCATACAATGCCACGTGACATCAGAGGAAGGCGGGGTCACCCGTTTACATCACTGGGTGGCCCCGGCTCTCAGCTATACAACGGCTGTCATTGTGAAGAGGCTTCAGTCAGCGGGAGCCTCTCATGGAGGTTTAGTTGTTGTGTTTTTTTTTTTTTTGTTTTTTTTTCTTGGGTCGTCGAACGCTGTGATCGAAGATGAATGGACATCGCGGGACAGTTTTTATTTAAAAAAAAAAGACTTGTCCCAAATTGTCTTCATCAACATAGGGACAAGGTGCTTTGGGGGGGGGGGGGGGCTCAAAGCATCCTCCCCATGATGAGGGCATGTGGCCTGGTATGGTTCAAGAGGGGGGGCACTCTCTCTCCCCCCCCCCCTTTCCTGCGGCCTGCCAGGTTGCATGCCCGGATAAGGGTCTGGTATGGATTTTTTTTTAAATTGGCACAGAGTTCCCCTTAATATCCATACCAGACCTGAAGGGCCTGGTATGGGATTACCCATGTGCATTGAAACGTGAATATGGCCCAAGCGAAAAAATATATTTATCTATGTTTTAATTAGAACTGACTCAGGCCAGTTTGCTGTACAATCAAATATATTGACAATATCCTGTTGCCCACAATGACTTGTTTCTGTTAAATCTTATCTGCCTAAAATGCTTATGTTTTCCTGAACCTTGTCCATTTCTTCCTATACTCTTCAGACATGTTTGTGATTTTGGTTTAATTCCTCTGGTTATAGCCATCAGTTGCTTTTACTTCCTGTCTTTGGCAGTTGATACAACTGCAGGTGATTTCTGATGTATCAGATTTTGTACTTTTACATGCAGTATGTGTTCTTCCTCGGTGTCCAATTTATTGTAATTCCTTCCTCCATTCACAGGCACTGCAGCCTGGAGCACTTCAACCTTTACCAAAGAGGCCAGCACTTGAAAAAAGCAATGGGGCCACCACGATGTTTAACCCCAGTGTTTTCCACTACCAACAGGCGCTAGCAAATATGCAGTTGCAGCAAACTGCATTTATCCCCACAGGTAAGAGAAGTAAAAGAATTATAACCTCTCACCGTCGTTCGTCGTATATCTGCTCTCAGACAATGATGATATTGGAGCCCTGCTTGGCAAATAATCCTAGTGCATTCAAGTGGAACTCCAGCTAAAGCCCGTTTTAGTTTTGAACAGAGTGGGGAAGTATTAGAACCCTTTTCAGGTTTACCAATATTAACCGGTATGGTTTTCTCTCATGTTACCAGCGCAGGAAAAAGAAAAAAAAATCTCTCCAGCGGGGACACAAAGAGCAGCGATTTTAACCCTTGCATACCATGCTGTAATGGGTTATTTTTATGTCGGTGTCCCTGTTTGAAAGATGTCTTCTAACTTTCTGTCCCAGTGACATGGCAGTCTCCTCAATAACAACAATGGCAATCAAAACCCAACTCCTCCCTACGCTATAAAATGTTTTGACTGGAGATTATAAAAAAGAAATTACTTTTTCAAGGGTATTTCTTTCCCTTTAAAGTGGAGGGCCACCCTAAAAAAAGAAGAACATTAATATTCTTTAAAAAATAAAAATAAAACATTTTAAACCTTTTTACCTTATCCGAAATCCCTGTTGCTAGGCAGTCTTCCTAATCTGCCTCCTTCCTACTCCGCGGTGATCTTCAATCTTCTGTCCTCCTCCTGGGTAACGGGGCGCGCTGTGTTCTGGGAACTGTGTGTTCCCTAACACAGCGCGTCTCGTTCACAAAGCGCCACGCGACTCGGGCATGCGCAGTAGGAAACGGGCAGTGAAGCCGTAAGGCTCCACTGCCTGTTTCCCTTAGTGAGGATGGCGGCGCTGGGACCGGAGCGCCGAGGGACATGTCGGCCTCGGCGGCTGACATCGCGGGCGCCCTGGGAGGGTAAGTGTACTTATTAAAAGTCAGCAGCTACTTTTTAGCTGCTGACTTTTAAAAAAAAAATTTTTACAGCTGAAACACCCCTTTAACTGTCTGTTAGTAGCTGTCTGTATTATTAATGTGTTCTATCCACCCATATCAGCCTCTGTCTAACAGCAGTAACTGGGACCGCTAAAAGGGGTTTTGGGGGGGGGGGGGTGCAGCTGCTGTCAAACATGCAAGGTATAACATTTTTTATTAGTGGTTAAAAATGACATGTATATGATGTAGTCTGTCAATAGCTTTAACAGTCTATTAATAGTCAGAGTTTTTCTATCTCTGTAACATTGTTTTCTTACCTGTTGCCAGTAGGTCCATACTTTCCACTACCTTTTCATTTAGACCAAGCTGTACAGCAAAAGTAATGCCCCCGTACATATGGTCGGAAAATCTGTCAGGAAAAGTCCGATCAGATTATGTTGACGGAAAATCCAACCGTGTATGGGCTCTATTGGACTTTTTCCGTCGGAAATTCAGACGGAAAAAATTTGAGAGCAGGATCTCAAATTTTCCGACAACAAAATCCGATCAAACTTTTTCCGATCATGTGTCGAGAATTCCATTGGACAAATTGCCACGCATGCTCAGATCAAGTTACGAGACCAAAGCTATTGGCTACTAACGTGAACGTAGTCCCGTCGTAACGAACGAACGTTATCACGCTTGGAATGATCGGATTTTCCGATAACTTTGTCCGACCGTGTGTATACAACACCAGTTTCGGACAATCCGACGGATTTTGTGGTTGGATTTTCCGACCGTGTGTACGGGGGCTTACAGTTGGAAGGCTAGGGCACACTATTTAACACCATCGGGGGAGCGGGTTAGCTTCTGTTCATATGGTTTAAACTTTTTTTTCTCTAGTCATCTTCCAGGACGGCACACCTGAGAGGATGACTGGTCACACCTGGCAGGAAACACAATTAACAAAGTTTAAAAAGCCCCACCCCTCCCTCTGACCCTCAGTTATTGATTGTGTTTCCCACACGCTGATGGCTGCGAAACCGTTTGTTATTTTTTCTAAGACCTCAGGTCTGGGACCATGGTCGCCCCCTTAATGAACAAACCCAGAGCAGTCAGTGGTGCCTGTGGGGTTCTCTGTTCAAGCATTTTTCAAATGCCATTAAATTAAGGGGTTTTCCCTCTGCTCTCCCTAGAAAGCTGAATGGGAGAGGCTGGGGCACTAGGACAGGTGAGTTGTCCATAACCCCAGGGGCCACCTAACCTTCCCTCTTTTCCTCCCCTCATACCTGACAGTGGTGGACGGTTGGGGGGGGCCGCTGATACACCCCACGTCGGCCGGAAGCTGGGCTCCAATGGCCGAACGTTTTCTTCCCCTTAGGGGGCCGTGCCATCCTTAGGGATAGACCGCGGCGCAGAGCGGCGTCTGTAGCCGCTAGTGCGCATGTCCGGAAGCCGCCGGGCGCCGGTGTGACGTCATATCCGGCGCGCCGGGGCTTCAACAAAATGGCGGCGAGCGCGGCGGTCAGAGCACGAGGCGGCTGTTTGGAAAGAGGGGGCCCAAGGTCCACAGCCTTCACAGTCGATCCATCTACCGGTGTAGAGGCAGAGGATGGAAGGCGGACCAGAGCTCGCGGCATCAGAGGTCGCCACAGGGGGTGAGTGACTCGGCTGGAGCGAGGGGGGGCAGACATTTGGGGTGGCCCTATTGTCCTTGTCCCCCACACTGTATGTGTATGTGATGTGGCTAATGGGGTGTCCCTTTCTTACAGAGACCGAATGCCCTGCTCAGGAGAGAGCCAGTAGGTCTGGGAAAGCCACATCCAAAACTAAACGCTGTGGGTCTTGTAGCTCTAAACTCCCACAGGACCACAGCAAGCCTTTTTGTTACAAATGTATTTACAAATTGGCAGGCAAAGAGACAGCAGAAGTTGCGAAGGAATGCAGGGCACTTCAGGTTGAGATGCTAGCTACCCTTCAGTCTTTTAAAGCCGTACTTGATCAGCGTCAGGGGGATGCCAGATCAGTAAGGGAAAGCTCTCCCTCACAGGAAGATAGATCTACCTTTACAGGAGGGTCTCAAGAACCTGCCCCATACTATTCAGAGGAGGAGGTTTGCAGCTCTGACCTGAGTTCCCAGGAGGGGGAGGACTCAGATCAGGATAGCCATGTAGAGACCAGATCTGGGGGACACCTCTTTTCAGCAGAGGATATGGAGGGTCTCCTCAGGGCAGTATATGCGTCAGAGGACATTCAGTTACCTTCCGCCCAAGTGTCAGCTCAGGATAAGGTCTATAGAGGTTTGGGTAAGCCACAGGCCAGATCCTTCCCAGTTCACCAGTCCCTGAAAGATATTATCTTGAGGGAATGGAAGGAACCTGAGCGTAAACTCCTCAGACTTAAAACTTGGAAACGGAGATGTCCTTTTAAGGAGGAGGAGGAAGAAAAATTTTTCAAAGTCCCACGCTTAGATGCGTCCTTGGCGCAGGTTTCTAAACGGTCGGACTTATCTTTTGAGGACGCGGGTAACATTCAGGATCAGATGGATAAAAAATCTGAGATCCTGTTGCGTAGAGCTTGGGAAGCAAATGCATCGGCCATGAGCCCTGCATTAGCTTCAGCTTGTGTAGCCAGGAATGCGGACGCATGGCTCAACAAGCTGATGGACCATCTCACACGTAAGAAGGAATCCAGGGAGGTAGTAGAATCCCTGGAAGTGGTGGGGAGAGCTGTCGCCTTTTTGGCGGACGCGGCAGTAGAGACAGTAAGGACGACTGCTAAGTCAGCGGCATTACTGAACTCAGCCAGGAGGGCCCTTTGGGTTAAGACTTGGGACGGAGACTTCACCTCTAAGTCCCGACTCTGTGGTATTCCCTTTGAGGGCTCCCTACTCTTTGGTTCGGGTCTGGAACAGGTCCTTTCCCGATCCACAGAAAAAGGTAAGAAATTTCCCTCCAAACCCAAGAAGGAAAAAGGGAGGAAATTTTTTCGTGGCCCCCCGGCAAAAGGCCAGTTCAAGGGCAAAGGGGGACAAAGGAAGAAATGGGGGATCGGAAAGGGCAAAGAAAAAGGTGGAATCCTTTTTTCTGGGTCCGGACCGTCCAGCAAGGATTCTAAATGACGCCATAAAAGTGGGCGCAAGGCTCTCGTATTTCCTTCCCCATTGGGAGAAGATCTCAGAGAGCCCTTATATTTTAGACCTAATAAAACTAGGTTACAAGCTGGAATTTCGGTCACTCCCACCTCAAAATTTTTTGGTTACTTACCTTCCCAAAGATTCTCTGAAGGCAAGGGGCTTGCTAGACAGCGTTCGCATGCTCGCAGAACAGGAAGTGATTATCCCGGTCCCAGTGACTCAGAGGGCTTTCGGTTTTTATTCCCACATTTTTGTGGTCCCGAAGCCATCGGGCAAGTTTCGGTTGATTATCAATCTACGGAAACTGAACCACTACCTGTTGTACAAGCGATTCAGAATGGAGAGCATCTACACGGTCAGAAAACACCTCCAGAAGGGAGTTTTCATGATCACATTAGATCTCAAAGATGCTTACCTGCATGTACCCATTGCCCCGGATCATCAGAAGTACTTGCGTTTCGCAGTACGGACAGAGCAGGGGGTGCAGCATTGGCAGTTCAGGGCACTTCCCTTCGGCCTTGCGGCCAGTCCAAGGATTTTTACCAAAGTCCTGGCAGAGGTAGTATCCTTTCTACACCTTCAGGGGGTAGCTCTGATACCATACCTCGACGATCTGTTGATCTACAGTCCATCCAGAGACCAGCTCCTGAGAGATCGAGAGTTGGTCTTGTCGACCCTGGATTCCCTAGGTTGGATGGTGAGTCAGGAGAAATCCTCCCTGGATCCCTCACAGTCAAAGGTATACTTGGGGTATCAGTTGGACTCAGTAGCCCAGAAAGTGTTTCTTCCTCCAGAAAAGGTCGAAAAAATTCGGGGCGCAGTGACAGTGTGTCTCGAAGCCCCGGAGGTATCTTTGAGAAACATCATGAGGGTGTTGGGCCTGATGGCCTCTTGCATCCCGGCAGTTCCCTGGGCTCAGCTCCACTCACGAGTCCTCCAGGGCTTCCTTCTCTCCTCTTGGGGCGGGAGAAGAGAAACCCTGGAGGAGAAAGTTCCTCTGTCAGAGGAGGTAAGAGGCTCCCTAGTTTGGTGGCTCGATCCCGTCAACCTATCGGGAGGTCGGACGTGGACACAGCTAGACCCAATAGGCATTACAACAGACGCAAGTGCCTGGGGTTGGGGGGCTCATTTAGGAGACCGCTACGCCCAGGGTCCCTGGGATCAGAGTCAGAGCAGAGCTTCCTCAAACTTCAGGGAGCTTCTGGCAGTCGGGAAGGCATTAAGTGTCTTCCGGGACTTGATCCAAGGAAGGGAAGTCCAAATTTTCTCGGACAACCGGGTGGCAGTATCCTATTTGAACCGTCAAGGGGGAACAAGGTCAGTCAGTCTAAGGGCACTGACCCAAGATTTCCTGGGAGAAGCAGAGAAAAACATTCTCTCAATCTCTGCGGTCCACATAAAGGGATCCCTCAATATACAAGCAGACTTCCTCAGCAGACAGCCCATTCTTCAGGGAGAATGGGAGTTGAACGAAGAAGTTTTCGCTCTGGTAAAACGTCATTTCGGAGTACCAGAGATAGATTTATTCGCTTGTCAAAGGAACGCAAAGGTGCGGAGATTCTTTTCTCTCACGAGAGAACAGAGATCCTCAGGAGTAGACGCTCTCGCTCAGAATTGGGACTTCAGCCTGGCATATGCCTTTCCTCCCCTGGTACTCATCCCACGAGTGCTTCAAAAGCTGTCACAGTCGGATGGAGACCTTATCCTGATTGCACCCTGGTGGCCGAAGCGGGTCTGGTTCCCCACCATGTGGAGGTGGTCAGTCGTGCCTCCGCTACATCTCCCGGTCAGGCGGGATCTTCTCTGCCAGGGCCCAGTGCTGCATCCCAACCCGGGGTTTCTGTCCCTGACGGCCTGGCTCTTGAGAGGGAGATCCTCAGGAACAGGGGATGCTCGGAGAAGGTAATTGACACTCTTCTCCTTAGTAGGAAGAAGGTTACCAGACAGATTTATGCAAAGGTCTGGAAGATCTTCTCTAGATGGGCTCAAGCAAATCGGAGAACTATCCAGACGATTCCAACCGTTCTGGATTTTCTCCAGGAAGGGGTAGACCTAGGGTTAGCGGTCAGTACCCTTAGGGTCCAGGTAGCAGCCCTGTCAGTGTTCTTTGACACAAGGTTAGCTCAAGACCCTCTTGTTAAGAGATTTTTGCTAGCCAGGGAAAGGTTAACCCCGGTAAGGACAGTTAGTTTCCCGCCGTGGGATTTGTCCCTGGTTCTGGACGCCCTGACGAAAGGGCCATTTGAGCCGTTGGATCAAATTTCATTTAAATTTCTTTCCCTTAAAATGGCCTTTCTTCTAGCCATTACCACAGCTAGAAGAGTAGGCGACCTACAGGCCCTGACAATAAAAGAGCCTTTTTTGTTGATCCTAGAGGACAGGGTAATCCTTAGACAGGATCCTCTTTATTTACCAAAAGTGACCTCTGGGTTCCACAGGTCACAAGAGATTATTCTTCCATCATTCTGCCAGAATCCGAAGAATGAGAAGGAAGAAAGATTGCACCTTTTAGATGTTAGACGCTGTCTTTTAGTCTATCTAGAAAGGGCAAGGGAGTTTAGGAGATCAAATCATCTTCTAGTTACTTTTGGGGGCCAAAGAAAGGGTCTTCAGGCCTCAAAACCTACGATAGCCAGGTGGATTAAGCAGGCAATAGCATTAGCCTATAAACACTCGGATAAACCGGTTCCATCCCACCTTAAGGCTCATTCAACCAGATCTCTGGCGACCTCCTGGGCAGAAAGGGCAGGTGCTTCCATAGATCAGATCTGCAAGGCAGCAACATGGACGAGCCATAATACCTTCCTGAGGCATTACAGAGTGGAGCTGTTGTCCCCTCAGGACTTGGCTTTTGGCAGGAAGGTCCTACAGGCGGTGGTCCCACCCTAAGGTAGGCCTTAACTTCTTGCTCATCGTCTCAGGTGTGCCGTCCTGGAAGATGACTAGAGAAAAATACCAGTTACACTTACCGGTAACGGATTTTCTGGGAAATCTTCCAGGACGGCAGGCCTACTTCCCTACCCTTAAATGTTGGTGATGTTTTATTCTTCACAGAATGTACCCTCTGACACTGGTGTGGGTGTTTACTTTGTCATAACTGAGGGTCAGAGGGAGGGGTGGGGCTTTTTAAACTTTGTTAATTGTGTTTCCTGCCAGGTGTGACCAGTCATCCTCTCAGGTGTGCCGTCCTGGAAGATTTCCCAGAAAATCCGTTACCGGTAAGTGTAACTGGTATTTTTCCCAAAGGAAAATAAAACCTGTTGCTGCAGCTGCCTAAAAAGTTTTGGCTGGAATTGGGCTTTGATTTGGAGATTTATATAAAGGCTAGATTACATAAAGTCAGTCTTAAGGCCCGTACACACGCTCAGACTTTTTGACAATAACCGTGCAAATTAGCTGTTTTGTGGCAACATCTGACCGTGTGTACGCTCCATCGGACAAACTTTTTCGGTTTCCATCTGACTTTTTTGTTGGCTGTGTGAACGGACAAACTTTCTGCCAACAAAAGTCCGATGGAGCAAAACCATCAGACTTTTGTACAAAGTACAAACACGCATGCTCAGAACCAATGCAAAAGATCAGACAATACAGAAGTTGACCAAAGGTGGCGCTGGAGTAATTGAACGTCCTCTTTTGAAGTGACGTCAGTACGTTGAAACGTCACTACGTTCGTGTTTGTTGCCTAAAAAGTCCGATCGTGTGTATGCAATACAAACTTGTGGCCAACGCCCTTTGTACAAAAATCCATGGGAAAGTTTGTACAAAGTCCGATCGTGTGTATGAGGCTTAAGACTGCTCTGTCTACAGGGTAACAACATTACCTAAAGGAAGTGGGAAAGTGTCAGAAGACGTACTAGCCGGGTCAACAGGTATTAAAACAGTTAGAGGTGACCAAAACCAAAACTGACATGTTAACATGGCAGACTGCATCCAATTCATTTTTTACATTATTCTCATAGTTCCACTTTGAACTATTTCAGAGCATTGCTTTAATTCTAATAATATCTATATGGCACTGGATATTTTGCCAGTAACATATACTTACAATTAGTATAAAAACAGCCAAACCTGCTCTGCAGTTAGTTTTCTTATATTTCGGTAGAAACTGTTACCCGTTTTTATTATATTTAAGCCCCGTCTTGTCTGGTCTTCTCACAGATATGTGTGAAGGTACTATCTTCCGGCCTGCATAGATGCAAGCTAAATGATATACTGTATATTTTAGACATGTGTACTGTCAAAAAAATCTTTCATTTTCGTTTCATTCGTTTTTTTTTTTTGTTTTTCGGGTCATTCGTTATAATCACATTTCATAAATTCGTACATTTGTAAATTCGTACATTTGTAAATTTGTACATTTGTAAATTCGTACATTTGTAAATTTGTACATTTGTAAATTTGTACATTCGTAAATTCATAGTCATTCGTAAATTAGAAAATTCGTACATTCGTAAATTAGAAAATTCATATTCGTAAATTTGTACATTCGTAAATTAGAAAATTCATATTCGTACATTCATAAATTAGAAAATCCGAAAATTAGAAAATCTGAAAAAGTAAATAACTATTAAATTATAGGTATTGTAATTTCCTTTCAAATTTGTCTGTTAGTGAATGTAACAAATACAAATTTATCCAAAGTTACGACTTATCCGAAATAACAATGCCGCATCTAAACAAATGGAAGGGAACAAATTAATAACAAATAATAATAACGCTTTTATTATTATTATTCTTATCTATTATTATTAATTACATTCCATTCGTTTAGATTCGGCATTCATTATTTCAGATCATTCGTAACTTGGGATAAATTTGTATTTGTTACATTCACTAACAGACAAATTTGAAAGGAAATTACAATACCTATAATTTAATAGTTAAGTTATTATTAGGTAATTATTATTTCAGATTTCCGAATTAACGAATTAATGAATGTACAAATTTACGAATGTACACATTTTTTATATATTCAAATTTACGAATATTCGTAAAAATTTGTTAAACGGGTTTTCGTTAATTCGGATATTTCCGAATTAAGGAATTTGTCGAAATTCGTTAAAAAACGAATTCGGAACGAAACGAATTGCACATGTCTAGTATATTCCTAATTACAATATTTTACAGCTATTAATGGAGATTTGACATAAACTCATAAGGCAACACTGTAATGAATTTTATCTTTTGGGAACATTTTTTTAGTGGTTTATGTGGACCTTCAGAAAAGTTGGGCCCACCTTTTTAAGATGGTTTTCCTTCCACGGTTTGCATTGTTAGTTGTGGCCTCCAGGTGGTTAAATTATGTTCCTATTTACAATGCTACAAATGTCAATGTGTGTTTCATAAGAAGTTTTTAGTTTGTAAAAATAATCTAAAAAGCTTGATGTCAAAGCTTACATACCCCTTCCCCATCTGCAGTTAGCATGGCTGAATTTTGCAGTCAGTTGCTTTTTTATTTCCATGTAAAATCCCAGATTAATGATATGTCCCAGCTTTTTTATGTTTTACTTTAATAAAAGGTACACACAGAATTAGGCATACAGGTAAAAGACTAGTGCTTGGTGCATTATCCCAGAGGAACCAATCTGAAATGAAATGTTTTTTATCTCACTTCAATAAGCTGAATGATGATTTGGTTGTTATGAATAACTTCTGTATGCAAATCACTGCTGTTTGGGTCATGTTCTGTTAATCCCAGTATTCAAGTTGTGCACATTTATTCTGGGTCAGCTTATAAAACAAGATGGCTGCATTCATATACCTTTTTAAGGACCAGCTCACTTTATGAAAAGCCATTTAGAATTCCATGGCGGTTAGTACGGTAGAGTGAGGATGGGGGGGGGAGAGGGGGAGAGGGGGGGGGGGGGGGTTTTTTTTTTTTTTGGGGGGGGAGGGGGACGACATCAGGATGGGGGAAAATAGATTTCAGACAGGAAAGGTAGGCGAAATAGCAGAAAATAGCAGCGTTGGCTGGGGGGGGGGGGGGGGGGGGGTGAGGAGACAGAAAATCAGGAGGGGCAGGCGGGCAGGAGCGCATCACGAGAGGTCTGACTAAACACAATCTCTTAGCAGCAGGGACCTGATCATGGCTTAGACATTTACAATACTAAGGGGGAAGGAGAATATCCCCCAGTTTCCACCCTTCTCCACTCTTCTGCCCCATACACACGGTCGGAAATTCTGACCACAAAATCCATTGGATTTTTTCCGACACTGGTGTTGCTTACACACGGTCGGACAAAGTTGTCGGAAAGTCCGATCATCCTGAACGTGGTGACGTTCGTTGCGTAAGACGGGACAACGTAGAGGCTAGTAGCCAATAGCTTTGGTCTTGTAATGTGATCTGAGCATGCGTGGCACTTTGTGCGTCGGAATTCGCTGCACACGATCGGAAAAAGTCTGATAGGACTTTGTCGTCGGAAAATTTGAGAGCAGGATCTCAAACTTTCAAAAAAAGTCAGATGGAGCCCGCACACGGTCGGAATTTCCGACAACATGGTCCGATAGGACAGTTTCCGTTGGAAAATCTGACCGTGTGTACTGGGCATACCTCTTTTTCCAACCTTTCTATTAAAAAGATTGGATATAACTCTATAGAAGATTAGATCTAAAAATAATAGAACAGTTTTGATTTGCATTGGGTTGTGTGTATATATATATATATATATATATATATATATATATATATATATATATATATATATATATTAATGAATATATTGTTAAGGAATGGAAAAAATGTGTATGTAAGCTTCCTTTTGTTAATGTTCTTGTTTGAAATGGTAAAAAGAAATTGAAAAAAATAGAATTCCATGGCATCAGTTTTCATGATTCACAAACCTCAACAGCGCATTTTAGAGTAGGTAATGTAATATCTTTATAAATACATATGTTTTACTCATTTCTACATTGCCCGGGAAAAAAAAAAAACATTTGTTAAACATTTTAACCTTGACTAGACATTTAGTAGACTTGGAGTAATTTGTAAAATGTAGGGATATGGAGTGACCAACACCTAATGCAGAGGTCCAGGATGCTGTCAGATCTTTTGAGACACAACATGTGATTGATCCATTTTTTAGAAGTGGTCCTTTCACAGAAATCCGAAGCAAAAGTAGCATTAGATGTATGATAATCCTAAAAAGGACAGGAAGATTATGATAGAAGTGCAAATTTAGAATTGCCTTAGATCTCCAGTATAGTAGACTAGACTATATCCATAGGTGTTTTGGAATGTAAAGACTGCTAGATCTATGTTGAGCTGTTGCTTTAGGATTGTTCATTTTCTGTCTTGAAAAGCTCCAGTAAGGAATGACACACATCATATCTGTGCTTATAACTGTATTGTGTTTAAAAATGTTTTCGTTTCCTTAATTATAATTAGCTTTTCCCTTTTTTTTCTCTTTTATTTTTTTTTTCTTTTCTTTTCTTTTTTGATAATGCTGTCTTTGCTTTGCACTGTGATTGCATGCTGCTCCCGGTGTAACCTTCATGGTGATGTCACATGGCTTGCTGCTGCGATACCTACCACGCTCCTCCAACCCACCATGTGTTGCTATGGTTACCATTAACCCTCCACCCTCCTGTATGTCGCTTCCATGGTTCCCTCTTGAAAAGTACCCATGATGCACGGTGCTACGCCCACCACTGTGTCTGCAGCAACAACACCCGCCACCAGCGTGCCCTTCGCTGCTACAGCCAATCAGGTTTGGCCCTTTAAATAGCTTTATTTCACATGTAGTATCCTTGCCATATTGTACAAAATAGAAAATGATACGCACCTTTAGAATAGGTGACATGCAAAGTATGATTTTTTTTTTTTTTTTTTTTCTGTTGCATTATCAGATTTAATTATTCTTAGTAATTAGAATTCATATAGCTATGTGTGTTTTTTTTTTTTTGTTAATTACAGGAAGGCTATAATTATAAAGCCACGTTTATCCTAGAGCGGATATATGTTTGTGGTCTATACAGACACTTAAGCCTGAGATCCTGAAGATCACAGGCATATCAATGTGTCATGATGCTTAGATAGATGTATATATTGCAAATCAGAACTTGATTCCTCCTAAGCTGTCAGCAGGGTCATTTTAACATATTAGACACCAGTGAGAACTAGTTACAGTTTAGTTTGTCAATATAGGAGTCAATGTCTATTATCATTCAGACATTAGGCGTTTCCCATTTTAAATGTATAGCACGATAAAATCAAGAAATAGTAGGATAACCTGTTCCAATTTTTCATTATTCAAGCATTATAACATAATTCATATCAGATTTGCATGTTACCATTAGGAGTCTATTTGCTAAGACTGGCATTCTGTGTACTTGTGCAATTTGTGTTAGTTTGAAACTGAACATTACATAGGATTTCTGATCAGTTGCAGAGCTTTCTCAAGTTTAAGTTGCCTCTTCACACAGGTGTAAGCTGTCCTAGTTGGTCTCTATGGTGCAGCTGTCAGACTTCTGCTGTTTTGCTTTGCCTCAGCAGGCAAATGAGACACCTGAGAAAGGGACAACTTACTGGGAAGCTTTGCATGTCTGTGGCTGGGTAGAGAGAGAGTTCATTATAGTGTACCTTGCCCTATGATAAGAATGTAATCATTTTGTGGCCTCTCAAGATTTGTGAGAAAGTACATCTTGGACCCCTTTCACACTGGGGCGTTTTTCGGGCGCTTTACCGTTAAAAAAAAGCGCCTGTAAAGCGATTGAAAGAAGCCTCATCTGCAATCCCAATGGGATAGCCTAAGGCCCCTTTCACACTGGGGGGTTTTTCAGGTGCTTTAGCGTTAAAAAAAAGCACCTGTAAAACGCTTGAAAGAAGCCTCCTCTGCAATTCCAATGTGAAAACTCAAGTGCTTTAAGAGCCCTTTCACACTGCCAGCGCCCGAAAAACGCTCGTAAAGCGCTGCTTAAACTAGCGGCGCTTTACCAGCGCTTTTCGAGTGCTAGTGGGGCGCTTTTAAACCCCTGCTAGTGGCCAAAAAAGGGTTATAAGCGCCCACAAAGCGCTGCTGCTACAAGTGCTTTTCAGGCGTTTTTCAGGCGCTTCCCATTGATTTCAATGGGAAGAGGCGCTTTAGGATCGGTGTATTCACCGCTCCAAAAGCGCTGCAAAGAAGCTGCTTGCAGGACTGACGCCCTGCCAGCGCAGCGCCTCAGTGTGAAAGCACTCGGGCTTTCACATTGGGATTGCAGTTGCAGCTTCTTTCAGGCGCTTTACAGGCGCTTATTTTAACGCTAAAGCGCCTGAAAAATGCCATAGTGAGAAAGGGGTCTCAGTGTGACAGTACTCGGGCTTTTACATTGGGATTGCAGTTGCGGCTTCTTTCAGGCGCTTTACAGGCGCTTTTTTTAACGCTAAAGTGCCTGAAAAACGCCTGAAATACGCCCCAGTGTGAAAGGGGTCTTAGTGATGTCACCTTTTCTACAAAAAAAAAAAGGCAGATAGAGAAACTAGCATTAAAGGGCCACTAAACCTAAAAACATTCTCAAAATGTAATTCTGATAAACAGCTAACAGACATCTACATATACAGATATAGCCATGATTATGCAGAAAATTTGATGATGTTTGTGCATCTCAGCTTGCAGCTGTTCAAATTTTTCTTTCCGTTTTTTTTTCTTTCATAAAAAAAAAAAATCTACAAACTTTGTATTGTCTGGAATTACTGGGCGAATGACAAACAACAAAAATATAATCTTAACCCCTTAGGGACTACAGAGGTTTATTAACCACTTTCAGACCAGACCATTTTGCTGGCTTAAGACCAGACCACTTTTTGCGATTCGGCACTGCGTCGCTTTAACTGACAATTGCGCGGTCGTGCGACGTGGCAAATATCCCCCAAAAAAATATATACATTTTTTTTTTTCCTCAGTTTAGGCCGATACGTATTCCTTTACCTATTTTTGGTAAAATCAATAAGCGATTATTGATTGGTTTGCGCAAAAGTTATAGCGTTTACAAAATAGGGGATAGTTTTATAGCATTTTTATTAATAATTTTTTTTTACTAGTAATGTCGGCGATCAGCGATTTTTATTGTGACTGCGACATTATGGCAGACACATCCGACATTTTTGACACATTTTTGGGACCATTGTCATTTATACAGCAATCGGTGCTATTTAAATGCACTGATTCAAGTGTAAATGACACTGGCAGTGAAAGAGTTAACCACTAGGGGGCGGGGAGGGGTTAACTATGTCCTGCGTGTGTTTTTTTACTGTCGGGGGGTGTAGCTTTGCATGTGACTTCACTGATCTTCTTTCCCTATGACAGGGAACAGACGATCAGTGACAGTCTCACTAGGAAGCACGGGGAGAGGTTTGTTTACACATACCTCTCCCCGTTCTTCAGCTCTGTGACCCGATCGCGGGACACCAGCGGCAATCAGGTCCCACGGTCACGGAGCTCAGGTGACCCACGGCTGGGCTCTTAAAGGACAACGTACCTGTATGTTGATGTGCCCAGCCGTGCCCTTCTGCCGACGTATATGTGCAGGAGGCGGTCATTAAGTGGTTAATACAAAAAAAAAATCTACAAACTTTGTATTGTCTGGAATTGCTGGGCAAATGACAAACAACAAAAATATAATCTTAACCCCTTAGGGACTACAGAGGTTTATTAATAATCCTATTTACCTTTTTCTGGTAGCTGGCATGGAAGGCAAAAGGAGGAAGACTTGACAGTTGGTCGCTTTCTCCGTTAGGATTACTAGAAAGAAAATTGACATCAAGTTTGAAACTATTGTGTCCAAATATATCGCCAGAAACTGTGAAATGATTTTCCTTGCTGTGAAGACCTCTGTTAAATTGGTTAATAAAAATATGTTAATGTATGTTTAGTGGCCTTTTAATATAAATTAGATTCAATACAAAAAATAATTATCAATGTGTGCAGGTAAAGGTACCGGTGTGAAAACCTGTGGTGACATTGTGCTACTATTTCTGACCTTCTGAAAATGTTAATTAGTCTGGCTTCAGACAGTGATCTGCAGGTGAGGTCAGCTATTGCAGCCTTCACACTACAGGTTTCCTTTAAAAATATTTATATACAATTTGATATACACTATATTACAAAAAGTATTGGGGTGCCTGCCTATATACGCACATGAACTTTAATGGCATTCCATTCTTAGTCTGTAGGGTTCAATATTAAGTTGGCCCACCCTTTGCAGCTATAACAGCTTCAACTCTTCTGGGAAGGCTGTCCACATGGTTTAGGAGTGTGTCTATGGGAATGTGTGACCATTCTTCCAGAAGTACAACTGTGGCTCGCAGTCTTCGCTTTAATCCATCCCAAAGGTGTTCTATCAGGTTCAGGACAGTCAAGTTCCTCCACCCCAAACTCACTCATCCATGTCTTTATGGACCTTGCTTTGTGCACTGGTACGCAGTCATGTTGGAACAGGAAGGGGTCATCTCCAAACTATTCCCACAAAGTTGGGAGCATGAAATTGTCCAAAATGTCTTGTAATGCTGACGCCTTAAGAGTTCCCTTCACTGAAACTAAGGGGCCAAGCCCAACCCCTGAAAAACAACCCCACATCATAATCCCCCCCCCCCTCCACCAAATTATTTGGACCAGTGCACAAAGCAAGGTCCATAAAGGCATGGATGGGAAAGTTTGGGGTTGAGGAACTTAACTGGCCTGCACAGAGTCTTGACCTCAACCCGATAGATCACCTTTGGGAAGAATTCAAGCAGAGACTGAGAGCCAGACCTTTTGTCCACATCAGGGCCTGACCTCACAAATGCGCTTCTAGAAGAATGGTCCCATAGATGCACTCCTAAACCTTGTGGACAGCCTTCCCAGAAGAGTTGAAGCTGTTTATAGAGCAATAAAGAAAGGGGTCAGTGGGGCTACCTATGACATGAGCATGCAAGTTACCTAACGGTCTATATACCGTAAGGTATGCCTAGGATTGTGGGAGTAGAAAAATGCGTGGAAGTTAGGATATGACCTCTCTCATAAGGGGTAAAACGCACCAGAGATAATGGGATTGGCAGAGGTGTGGAATAATACCCCTAAACGACCCAGTGTCGTAACTGGGAGGCACTGGGTCGTTTAGGGGCATTATTCCACACCTCTGCCAATCCCATTATCTCTGGTGCGTTTTACCCCTTATGAGAGAGGTCATATCCTAACTTCCACGCATTTTTCCACTCCCACAATCCTAGGCATACCTTACGGTATATAGACCGTTGGGTAACTTGCATGCTCATGTCATAGGTAGCACCACTGACCCCTATCTTTATTTCTCTATTTCACTTGGAGCTCTTTTAGGAGAGTCTCCATTTTTGGGAAGGCAACCACCGTTAACATCTACCTAAGCGCAGCGTTTGTTTTTATTTGAAGCTGTTTATAGCTGCAAAAGGTGGGCCAGCTCCATATTGAACCCTACGGACTAAGACTGGGATGCCATTAAAGTGCATGTGCGTGTAAAGGCAGGTGTCCCATTACTTTTGGTAATTTATTGTATATAGCAAACTGTAATCATGCATGCAATGGCACCTCTGTAATACAATAAAAATATTACAGCACACTATGAACAAATAATTTACCATGTTGTGAGACAGATGGCAGAATGAGCAGATGAAGCATGAACTGCCTTAGCAAATAGACCCCACTTTGTCTCCAATTATCCTTCATTGAACAGGTGACCTAACCACGCATGCCCCAGCCACTCAAAGTGCTAGTCTGGACACATTACTCAGAACCTCCCACAGTAAGCAGAAAGCTGTGACTTACAGGTCACGGGTCTGATTTCACTCACCACCATATAAGGCAGTCAGGGGCGTAACTGTATGTGATAGGGCCAAAGACGGTACTCTTTTTTTTTTTTTTTTCTGCTTGGGCCCCATAGCAGCTGCATGGTCTACTATGACTATAGTTACACCCTTGAAGGCAATCATAGATAGCATTCTCTGCAAAAGAGATTTTAATTTCAAATCTTTTCCACTGTAGATGTCCCTATTTTCACTAGATGAACTGAATAACAGCATGTATGTATCACAGATGTTACCAGTAGAACAGTAAGTTTTGTTTTCATCTCAACATTAAATATTTTGTAACATATATTTAAGTAATGACTGCCCCTGCTTGTATAAGTAGTGATAGGCTATCCATCAGTTTTACTTTTAGCTTATACATGTTATATTTACTAACACAGGTTTTTTTTTTTGTTTTTATGGTGGCCATGCACAGGCAGATCTTTCATTAAAGTGGATGTTACATTATGATGTCATAATGTAGAGAATAAGATTTCCTTTCATTTGAGCCCAGTCTTGCCACACAGATTTACTCCAGCCCTGAGAAATCTCTTTTATTGTTCAGTTAGAAAGATCTTGACAAAGTGCTGAAAACTTTGTCAAAAAACGCCCCCTTGCTGTGAGTGACAGGTGATTTACATATCTCATGCACTAGCCTGAGACAGGCACAGATCCACAGACCAGAGTAAAAATTAATTTATTCTCGTATGTAGTCAGAGCTGGGCAGAGTAGAACATGCAGTGATCTGATGATTGTTATAGTGCAGTGTGTGTGTCTGAGGATACATTGATCACATGATTTGTTATGTGGGGGAGGGGTGGATTTCTCACTTTTTATAATTACACAGGATGTGCCTGTCTCAGGCTAGTGCATGAGATATGTAAATCACCTGTCACTCACAGCAAGGGGGCGTTTTTGACAAAGTTTTCAGCACTTGGTCAAGATCTTTCTAACTGAACAATAAAAGAGGATTTCTCAGGGCTGGAGTAAATCTGTGTGGCAAGACTGGGCTCAAATGAAAGGAAATCTTATTCTCTACATTATGACAGCAACAAAAGTTGGTTTACATCCACTTTAAAGCTGTTTTTATTACATAGCTACAATGGTCCAGCTTGGGGTCCAGTGCCAAGCGCCTGCCCTTCTGCATAGAACCCAAAGGTGGTCGTCCACTTAGCACTTCTGCCATTCAAAGAAAGCCTTGTATTTTTTTCAATGATTGCAATCTCTGATTATATGAAGGCATTCTCTGATTGGATGAAGGGGAGAGGCAAGGTGGTAATGTCACAAACATCTTTACCTCTCCAAGCTTTTATTTTTTTACAACCCTGGGTAAAGTTTCTCTTTAATTTTATGTGTGAAAGCTAAACATGGATCCTCTGCCAAGTTTTTTTTTTTTGTGGCCTCACCCCTTTATTTGTCATAGTGACCATTGTCACCAAGACAAAAAGTTGGTGGAAATCCTAAACTTTAGAGTTGCCATGAGAGTAAGCCCCCGTACACATGGTCGGAAATTCCGACCACAAAATTTGTTGGATTTTTTCCGATTGATTTTGTTGCGTACTACGGAACTACATAGAGGCTAGTAGCCAATAGCTTTGGTCTCGTAATTTGAGCATGCGTGGCACTTTGTCCGTCGGAATTCCCTACACAAGTCTGATCGGATTTTGTTGTCGGAAAATTTGAGATCCTGCTCTCAAAATTTTTCCGTCGGAAATTCCGATGGAAAAAGCCCACACTCGATCAGATTTTCCGACAACATAATCCAATCGGACTTTTTCCATTGGAATATCCGACCGTGTGTACGGGGCATTAGAAGTGATGGGAATCTCCAAAAGGAACATATGTTCTGGTGACAACTGTCTAAAATGGGAGTAGTTCTAACTTTGGGAAGATTTTCTCTAAATTTCCGCTGCGTTTCCAAGCCAAGAAAGTAAAGGGAAATCTCTCCAACAGGGCACAACATACAATAGCCTGATGTCTGATAGGAGTTTTAAAGCTTCCCTACTATATATATATATATATATATATATATATATATAACTAAAAATGTTTTAACTGAAATGTTGATCTCTAACCACCCTGTTTCCATGTTGATAAATCTTACTCAACAACAAGTTGAGTAGCGTGGTTGTGGTCACCTGTATTTTGTGTAGTTTTCATATACAGGGAAAGAAACTTGGGCAGGTTGACACCATGGCTTTGTATAAATGCAACCAATATTTGTTGTGTTTGGTAGAACTTACGCCTTAGTACACATGGGTCGAATGTCAGGCGACATCATGTGTATGGCAGCCGGTCTGAAAGAAGACTGCTTGTCGGCCGTTTTCTGTTGGGCGTGCATGCTGGAAAGCCAGCAGCCGATCAGTGATCTCAGCCAATGGAGTGTCCTAGTGGGGGGGCGGGGGCGCCCCCCTGTCAGAACATAACAGCTCAGTGGAGGAGATTGTGAGGGAGACCGCTGTACTAATGTTGGATTGTTTGTACAGCTGCTCTGACTGACGCTGAGCTGGCTGGGTTGAACGGAAAAAAAAACAGATAGTGTATATTATGTTTAAGTTCCTCCCAAAATATTAGAAAGCTTTATGGTAATTAAACGTATCGGTATCAACTTAGAATTGAGATATCGGTTATTGAGTGAACATTCCCTTTAATCCTTCTATACCAAATTCTAAGAATTTAAAAAGCACCACCCAAACTGAAAAATCATTCTGTCTATGGCCAGCAGGGATAAAGGTTGGGTTTATATTGTTAGTCTTTTTTGGGTAGGTTTGCATTACTCATTAAATAAAATTTGAAATTAGGAACACCAGGGAGCATATAGGAACTTGCGCTGTATTGCTTTAACCATCGCAATGATTGGCTGAAAGGTTGCAACAGTTAAACGCTTTTATTTATCACAACATTGCAGAATGTTGCCTTCATAATATGTTGCTTTGTGTTGCTTTCCATGTAAAAACTGAAATAAGACCTGCTTGCTAGATTCAAGATGTTTTGTTTTAAAACACAGTTTAAGTCGTCATTTACATTTTTTTTACTGTGTAGATGTAATTTTCAAAGATTATATCCCATGTTTGGTCTGAAAGCATTTTGTGTATTCTATGGGGAACGTGCATTGTTGCAATTAAGATATTTATGCCACGACAGGAATCTCACAAATTCTTTTTAACTTAGTATGTGGGAAAATAAAAATTAAAAAAATAAAATTGTGTGTATATATATATATATATATATATATTATATATATATATATATAATTTTATTTTTTTTCCACATACTAAGTTAAAAAGAATTTGTGAGATTCCTGTCCTGGCATAAATATCTTAATTACACACAGTATATCTCAAAAAAGTGAGTACACCCCTCACATTTTTGTAAATATTTTATTATATCTTTTCATGTGACAACACTGAAGAAATTACACTTTGCTACAATGTAAAGTAGTGAGTGTACAGCCTGTATAACAGTGTAAATTTGCTGTCCCCTCAAAATAACTCAACACACAGCCATTCATGTCTGAACCGCTGGCAACAAAAGTGAGTACACCCCTAAGGGCTCTTTCACACGGGGCGGATCAGTGCAGATCTGCCCCGTGGATATCCGCTTGCTCAGCGGGGATCGCCGGAGCCATCTCCGCTGAGCAGGAAGATGACAGGTCCGTCTCTGCACACTGTGCAGGGACGGACCTGTCACAGCGCCGCTCTCCCCTATGGTAGATCGTGCTGCAGCCTAGTAGAGTCTGTAGAGTCCGTAGAGTCCGTCGTCATCCGATCTGCAGACGGATGGAAAAATAGGGTTTTCCTCCGTCTGCAGAAACGGACCATAGCGGGCATGGACGAGATCGGGTGTCAGCGGATGTTCATCCGCTGACAACCGCTATCCCATAGGGATACATGTATGTCCGTTTTGCATCCGAAAACGGAAGGATGAAAAACGGACATACGGTCCGTCCGTGTGAAAGAGCCCTAAGTGAAAATTTTTAAATTGGGCCCAATTAGCCATTTTCCCTCCCCGGTGTTATGTGACTCGTTAGTGTTACAAGGTCTCAGGTGTCAATGGGGCAGCAGGTGTGTTAAATTTGGTGTCATCGCTCTCACTCATACTGGTCACTGGAAGTTCAACATGGTCCTCATGGCAAAGAACTCTCTCAGGGTCTGAAAAAAAGAATTGTTGCTCTACATAAAGATGGCCTAGGCTATAAGAAGATTGCCAAGGCCCTGAAACTGAGCTGCAGCACCGTGGCCAAGACCATACAGCAGTTTAACAGGACAGGTTCTACTCAGAACAGGCCTCGCCATGGTCGACCAAAGAAGTTGAGTTCACGTTCTCAGTGTCATATCCAGAGGCTGTCTTTGGGAAATGGACGTATGAGTGCTGCCAGCATTGCTGCAGAGGTTGAAGGGATGGGGGATCAGCCTGTCAGTGATCATACCATACGCTGCACACTGCATCAAATTGGTCTGTATGGCTGTTGTCCCAGAAGGAAGCCTCTTCTAAAGATGATGCACAAGAAAGTCCGCAAACAGTTTGCTGAAGACAAGCAGACTAAGGACATGGATTACTGGAACCATGTCCTGTGGTCTGATGAGACCAAGATAAACTTATTTGTCAAGCATGTGTGGCAGCAACCAGATGAGGAGTACTGAGAAGTGTCTTGCCTACAGTCAAGCATGGTGGTGGGAGTGTCCTGGTCGGGGCTGCACGGGAGCTACAGTTCATTGAGGGAACCATGAATGCCAACATGTACTGTGACATACTGAAGCAGAGCATGATCCCCCCCCCTTTCAAAGACTGGGCTGCAGGGCAGTTTTCCAACATAACGACCCCAAACACACCTCCAAGACCACCACTGCCTTGCTAAAGAAGCTGAGCGTAAAGGTGATGGACTGGCCAAGTATGTCTGCAGACCTAAACCCTATTGAGCATCTGTGGGGCATCCTCAAATGGAAGATGGAGGAGCGCAAGGTCTCTAACATCCACCAGCTCCATAATGTCATCATGGAGGAGTGGAAGAGGACTCCAGTGGCAACCTGTGAAGCTCTGGTGAACTCCATGCCAAAGAGTGTTAAGGCAGTGCTGGAAAATGGTGGCCACACAAAATATTGACACTTTGGGCCCAATTTGGACATTTTCACTTAGGGGTGTACTCACTTATGTTGCCAGTGGTTTAGACATTAATGGCTGTGTGTTGAGTTATTTTGAGGGGACAGCAAATTTACATGGTTATACAAGCTGTACACTCACTACTTTACATTTTAGCAAAGTGTAGTTTCTTCATCGTTGTCACATGAAAAGATATAATAAAATATTTACAAACATGTGAGGGGTGTACTCACTTTTGTGAGATACTGTATATAATATTATTATTATGCTTGATTTAAATGTAATTAAAGAAAGTTAAAGTTCAAACCAATAAAGTGACTCGAACGATTCTTGCAAGACACATAAAGCATATACCCACCAAATGTCAATGGAGAAATCTTTGGAGACACATTTTTTTTATGTCTTGCAGACTCCAGTGACAAAATGTTGTTCCTAATATAAAAGAAATGGTTAAAGCCTACGGCGGTAGTATGTGGGTGGGTCTAATTCACCGGGCGCAGATCTCTTAAATTAGACACCTTGGCCAGATTCTCCAAGACACACACCTAATTTGTGATGGTTGAGGAGTTTAATATGCCATTTGTTCTACCCTTAAAGAAGCCCTACAATTCAAATTCCCGAAACGTCATTACAACCTGTAATTGGGGTGAAGTGTCGTCATGGCAACACTGCAAAAATGTAATTACACTATTCAAGTCTAACTAAGATTCACATGTTCAATGTCAGTTTTAGCGCCTAAACCTATGGTTTACATTTATAAATTTAATAACTACTTGATACAATAATTGCTACAACAAGGCTTTCCCTCACTCCAGCAGTTACCTGCTGTTTGATTAGAGCAAGAAAGTAGTAAATGATAATTTCATATCTCTTACTAGTTATAGGAAGAAGACATTTCGAAGTTCTCCCCATGTAAATTGATTTGCTTGCTGTGAATGTTTACCCATAAATATTGGTTAAAATCTGAACTCCAGGCCAACTGCTACCCTGTTTCCCCGAAAATAAGACCTAGTGTGATTGTCGGTGATGGCTGCAATATAAGCCCTACCCCCCCCCCCCCCCAAATAAGCCCTACCCTGTTTCCCTGAAAATAAGACCTACAAGGACTTTAACTAGAGCTTATTTGGGGGGGGTAGGGCTTGTATTGCAGCCATCACCGACAATCGCGCTAGGTCTTATTTTCGGGGAAACAGGGTAAGTAAAATAATGAAACCTGTATATATGGGAGATGTTTTACCTGCCAAAGAATGTGTGTTTCTGTCCATTCAGTCCTTAGATATACACAGCCCTCTCACACGGTACACAAGTTAGATTATCCCATTTAAAGTAAAGGAATACCAGGGTGTACTCTCTCCACCACCAGACTGCTGACTGGATAATAAAAGAGCAGCAACAAACCAATGAGGTTATTTCTCTGTTACTTGCTAGCTCTTCTTAGCAGTATGTTTCTTGCCACACATTTGCATGCAGCTCATCTGATTGGCTCTCAGTCCCGCCCCTCCCTCTTCTAGTCTGAAAGCTGCTGTACAAAGGATTGCATGAGGCTGATATTATGTAAGATTCAGTACTTGCACCAGTTGCATTTAAAAAAAATTGGAAAAAAATAAATTGCGCTAATTCAGTCACCCTAGTTCACGTATGTCAAAAGAAGCCAAAATTACATATGTTCCTAAACAAATGTAATACATCACAATATATGTGTAATAAAGAATGTAAAATATGAAAATGAAATTCAATATAAAAACCTGATGTGCTCAAAAGTGAAGAGAAAAAGTATATATATATATATATATATATATATATATATATATATATATATATATATATATATATATATATATATATATATATATATATATATATATATATATTGAAAAGGAAAAAAATTAAATGAATAAAAATAAGTAGTAAATACAAATAAGTAAGTCCATCACCAGTCCAAATCAAAAAAAAAATATCAAATGAAGACACAATATGATCCAGTGGGAAATCCAAAAAATATGAGAGGAAAGCCGCCACCAGAATCCTGTAGATGGAAAAAGGGTGGATATGGAAAGCCAAGGTGTGGAAAGGTCAATAATGGTATATGCACCTTACCAGATTCGGTGGACCCCCTAAATGGCGAGGTCTGATACGCCAGCAGATATAACCCTCTGCATGGGTATATGGGGTTTTCAAATATTGATCGTTCTGAAAATCTGGTTCCTGCCTCGTGGATTCCTTCCTGACGGACGTATCCAGTGACCGGTCGGAAACCCCATATACCCGTGCAGAGGGTTATATCTGCTGGCGTATCAGACCTCGCTATTTAGGGGGTCCACCGAATCTGGTATGGTGCATATACCATTATTGACCTTTCCACACCTTGGCTTTCCATATCCACCCTTTTTCCATCTACAGGATTCTGGTGACGGCTTTCCTCTCCTATTTTTTGGATTTCCCACTGGATCATATTGTGTCTTCATTTGATATATATTTTTTTGATTTGGACTGTTGATGGACTTATTTATTTGTATTTACTACTTATTTTTATTCATTCAATTTTTTCCTTTTCAATATATATATATATATATATATATATATATATATATATATATATATATATATATATATATATATATATATATATATAATATAGTACGTACGTACGTACATACATACATACATACTTTTTCTCTTCACCTTTGAGCACATCAGGTTTTTATATTGAATTCAATTTTCATATGAATCCCACTTTTATATTTTACATTCTTTATTACACATATATTGTGATTTATTACATTTGTTTAGGAACATATGTCATTTTGGCTTCTTTTGACATACGTAAACTAGGGTGACTGAATTAGCGCAATTTATTTTTTTCCAATTTTTTTGACACTATACCGATATTTGTGTTTTTTATTGCAGCTTTTTTCACACTATTCGTCCACTTTTGAGCTCAGTTTTTTTCTCTCTTGTTTATAATTCTTGCATTTAAAAAAATACATTTAATAATTTATTGAAGAATGCAGAGCTGCATTAGTCTGAGCTTTTTATATCTGCCTGGAATTCAGCTTTAACCCTTTGAATCAATTCTATTAATGTGTGTACCAAACCGAGAACCATAGAGGTACTTATATCACACAGTAAGTCAGAATTAAGAATTATTTAATAGACAGACACTTTTTTTAAAGTACATTCTGCTTGCAAATTATTTGATGGAAATCAAATGTATTAATGGTTAGATACCTTAAAGAAAATCTATCTAGAGATCTAGTATTAGTCTCGGGATTCTGTCTGCTAACACCTATTTTTTGTTCTCTCTCTCCTCTCTAGTAGACCATGTTGAAATTCTGAACAGCAGAATTGTGGAATACCAGAATCTCACCATGGGAAGTTATACATGGCCTTTCTGTAAATACCCATTACTGGCGTCCTCCACCACCTCGACAGTAAGCCTGCTGCAGTCTACATGTTAACCAAAAAGAAAAAAAAATTTACATGGGAATGTCTGAAAACCGCACTATGAAAAAAAATAAAAAATAAATAAAAGAAACCATAAAAAAAAGGCAACACTGCTCTATGAAAGCAGATACACACGTAGGATAATATACTAGACTGTTGTAACACATTTACTTTTAACACATGTAACCATTCAGCATGTGCCGCGTTAGATGAGTATACGATGCGGACACTCCTTTTACTGCATATTACTGATGGAATCACAATTTAAAGTGTTATCTTAACTGTTTTTTTGTTTACATCGTAGTCTATTTCATTTTTATGTGTGTACCATTATCCTAAGTATACTGAAGACCATCTTCTTCATTGTGATTTATAACCTGCATTGTTGTTTTTTATGTTCTTAGTATTATGCCAAACAGAGACAAAGTGGTTCTGAAAAAAGGCTCATCAGATTTTTATGAAAAGAGTTGTATGATAGTTTTATGTCTGTGAATCCATTATTATTATTTTTTTTTTTTTGTTCCTCTTAATAATCACTATTGCCTTCATGTAATAATGCAAAGAGGAATGTACAAAGTGTAGTAACCGCAGCAACCACAAAGACATCTCTTCTGACTACTCCAAGCTGATTGGTGCCAAGGATTGCTGCCTATTATTACTCTTTGCACTACTTTTTATATAAGCCCCATTGATCTGTAAATGGAAATGAATTCAATTTAATCTTCATCATAGTTCTGTACAATGAACTGCAGCACTTATTTTACCAAATTGCCAGGAATGTATAAAGACTAATTGTAACGGCACTTCTACGGAGATAAACTACAACCAGAAATTGCTCTATTTAGAAATTTTTGAGCAAAACACATCTGGTATTTGCAGAGAACTACAATACTGGTCTAGTAACAGGTCATGTAAAAAGTATAATAACTGAAAACATATTCCTGTTCAATGTGGCAGTGAAAAGGGCAGTGATGGTGATCTTTCAATTGACCCAACAACCAGTATGAATTCTGAATAGCTGCTGTCATTGCAGTTTGAACTGCCATAATAAATACTTCTGCCTATTAATTGCTCCAATGTAAATGCCAGTCCATGAAAAAGTGTCCAAAGATTGTTTAATATCTATCTGAATGCAAAACAACTGGTTGGGAAGGTTGGATGTATGATGACAACAGCTGGTATGGGTGCCTTAATGGAAGCTCTCAACTTTGAGTTTCAATGTCTTGCTTGGTAGTTTGGTACCCTGTTTATAAGAGAACATTTCTGAGGTTTTCTGTTCTGCTCTTTTTAGCAGGAAGCTAAAGGAAGCAGGAAGAAAAACGTTGCTTGCTATATGAAAATGTGTGAACGTAACATGCTGGCTGGCAGTTTACAATAAAATTTCTCCCAGTTTTTTGAACGACGTCTCAATGCCACAATGTTGTGTCAGAATAGAAGGTGCAATAGAGTCACCCAGCCAGAATGAGCATATTTCAGGCTACAGGTCGACTTTGAGAGAGGCCATTTTCCTTCAGAGATGTTTCACACAGGGGGCGACTCGTCGGGCGACTTAGCTGCCTGACAAGTCGCGTCCCGTTCTGTACTATAGAACCATTCTAATAGGAGCGACTCAAGTCGCTCCGACTTAGAAAAAAGGTTCCTGTACTACTTTTGGGGCGACTTGCATTGACTTCTATACAGAAGTCGTTTTGCAAGTCGCCGCTAAAGTCGTTTGCAGGTCGCCTGAGGCAGTTGCGCTGCAAGTCGCGCTGCCTCCGTGTGAACCGGCTCTCAGTGTGTTAAGGTGTTTGCATTCTCCTTCATGAGAAGAGCAATTGCAGAAAAGTTGCCTTTTTTTCCTGCATTAGAAATTAGGTGATTTGTAAGACTTGTATTCTAAAAAAAAGAACAAAAAAAAAACCTGGAGAAAACAAGCACAGTGCCATCTTAACATAAGGTTAGAGCCGGAAGCAAAAATACTTTTACAACATATGGTGTGGTCAATAAGGAGGTTCAAAGAGTAGAAAATTACAGGCTATGCAGCAAACGGAAAGAGACCTGACTACTTTTCCTGTTCTTTGTTTTTCATATAAGCAAGGTCCTTTACAGTTAAACTAAGAGCCAGTGTTGATGGACTTTCGTCTCTCTCTCTCTCTCTATACAAGTGTATGGGAATGCTGAACCAGGTCAAATGCAAGTCAACTGCACCTGCTGTAAATTCTGAATGAGCTTTGACGCATCTCAGATTAATGTCAGAAGTAAGATGAATTTCCCCATTAAAGCCTATCAACACGGGCCCTAACTGTGCTTGCAGGTGCTTGGAGATGCCTGCACAATAATGCACCTAGCCAGGGGCGGACTGACCATTCGCCCACTCAGGCACTGCCCGAGGGCCCCGGGCCACTAGGGGGCCCCATCAGGGTTGCCAGCCTCAGTAAAACCAGGGACAGTATGTAAAAATCATTTTTTTTTTACATCTGTTTCTGAAATGTCCCTTACCGACATCCTTTTGGTCTAAAAATCCTGAGATTATAGCTGCCCCACCTCTCCAGTACCTTCTCAGCCAATAGAAACATGTCTGTGTATACTGTGTGTACATGTATGTGTATACTGTGTGATTGTATACTGTGTGGCCCCATAATCTCTGATTGCCTGGGGGGCCCCATAATCTCCTATTGTCCAGGGGCCCTATGAGTTGTCAGTCCGCCCCTGCACCTAGCAACCGTGGTCCTCTTTAGGATGGCCCTGTAGTTGTCCATGGTAACAAATATTGCTTTCCTCTTCAGACGAAACTGTATGGTTGCTTAATTCAAATCTGTTCCCTTTCGCTTTTATACAGCACCCGTAACGGAGTATAGAACACAGATGTATCATGTATACCATCTTCTAATTGTAGGAACTTATTGCGAAACAGTTTTCATTGTCCTTCAAGTAAATGTAGAGGAATGTGAATTTAGATAGTTATTTACCAAATAACTATGCTATTTCTTAATGTAAAACTATTACACATTTTAAAGCACTGTCCTGTCAACAATTTGTTCCAATGTATACATTAGGGATGTGATTTTAGCACTTATTCGACTACTCTCCGCACACCCAGTGAGTAAAAGTAATCGGGATAAAATAAATGGGGTTTCATGAACGTGATAAGGCAATTTCTGTTATGATGTGCACAGGGAAGAAGTGATGACAGTTTGTTTATTTGGGCCTGCTCTGTTCAGCTAATTAGAAGGTCAGTAAACCCAAAATTCAGATTAGTTTGCTGTAATGGGTTTACTGACCCTTTTTTTTATTTTTTTTATGCTGACTCATACAGTCTTATTAAAAAAAGAGCCGATTCTGGTCGGACGCAACGTCTGCCCTTCTCTACAGGACATATATGTGTGAGAAAGCTTGTGGCTGTTCCTCAACTTTGTAAGAACAGACTGCAGTGTGAGGGCAGGAATAGTCATTTTTATGGCGAGCAAGTAGGGATGAGCTCCGGCGTGTTCGCATGCTCCACGTGCAGGGCCCGCCAGGAAGTCGGCTCAGCGCTGCGCTAATCACAGGCAGTGAGACATTGCCCCGATGCGCGGCTGCAGAGATCGGACAATGTCTCACTGCCTGTGATTAGCGCAGCGCTGAGCCGAATTCCTGGCGGGGCTCTGAACGTGGAGCATGCGAACACGCCGGAGCTCATCCCTACGAGCAAGTAGTAAAGCTGGTACACAGATTTATTTCATTCAGCCTGTGGGTCGAACTAAAGAAATCCAACAAGTCCTACCATTGACCTTCCTACATAAACTGCACGGATGGATGAATCTGCCGCTGCCGCTATTGTATTCTTACAGCTGGTGCCACCATCTGATTGGATGCAGGTGCTGTTCGGCTGACTATTTCCTGCCCGGATCCTTCAGTTTTTTTTTATTGGAAGGATGTTGGGTGGAGTGTTGCTGCTAGGGCCACCCACTGAATGATTTTTTTGCCCAGTTTATTAAGAACTGGCCAAAATTTGTTCAGTGTCTGGCCCGGCTTAATATTAAGCATTTCCAAACAAATAATCACAAATCATAACATATACAGACTATAAAGAGCTAAAAATGAACAGACAACCAGATAGGACTCGCATGTGGATTCTCGGTTACATCTGGTTATTTGCTGGCGTTGTGGCTGAACATGCCTTGTAGAGACTCGGACGCCTCTTTTCTGGAAAATCAATGTCAATATCTTCAACTTATCAACCTTTTTTTTTTTTTTTTTTTTTTTTTTTTTTTTTTTTTTTTTTTTTTTGCATAAACTCGGCACCTTAGACATAAGAACAATCATAAATGTTTCATGTGATTAGCTTTAAGAACCTGATGTTGCACTTGATTAGAAATAGATTTGTTCCAACCACTTTGGCTTCTGTTTTTCAAAATACTGCCACAATTACTGATAATATGGACAAACGAAAGCTATTTGCTTTGTCTTGAATGATCTTTGCACAGTGTGCCAGTGCCTCAACAGTGAGAAATGTGACTGAAGATCTGATACATGTATATGGTATATGGCTTTATGAATCTGAACGATGTTGGAACTGTCAGTGCTAAATAGTTTGACTTTTATTTTGTATATTCTGACACCTTATTTTAATCTTTTTTTGTATGTATAAATATATATATACATATACCTTAAACATCTGGTGGAAATGTATATAGAATGTAAACTTAGGGGTTAATTATTTTTAAATCCATTTCATGGTCATTTCTTTCCAGTTTCAGCAAACGGAAGCATAGGATTAAATAAAAAAAAAAGAACACTCAGACCTAATGCAGCCCTTGTTCATTAAATAGGCTCTCTGTGAAAAATAGATTGCTTCCATTGCAGCTTCGAGGGCCGTGTGAAGTCTGATCTTTACCTGAAATCAGCCATGCTAAAACAGACTGGCTTTAAGAGGGGACGCTTCTAGTCTAAATATGTACACTGTATATAGCAGCATCTCCTTTAACAACCAGGCTGTCCCAGCATGGTCGGTTTCAGATAAGGGCTCGCTCAGACATCCTATAGCCTTCATCTCTCCAGTGGAAGCTTGTAAGCTGCCTAAACGTCTCTACTTTGAGAATATGTAGAAAGACTTGAACTCTTTACTGGAAAACCTCTTTAAAGCAGAACTAAACCCAATGATTTAGGCCCCTTTCACACTTATACGACTTGTCCCACGATTTGGGACTGCAAAGTAGCATGACAAGTCGTTCCCCATGATTTCCAATGACAGCCATTCATATTAGTACGACTTCAAAGTAAACCCTGCACTACTTTGGTCCGATTTTTATGCCACTTACACAGGCATTCTTTGAAATCGCGGCAAAAATCGTGCGACTTTGAAGACGCACAAGTGTGAAAGGGGCCTAAACGTGTGTCCTGCCATTGAAGAACAATGGAAAAGACAAAAAAATTGACCTAAAGTAAACATCTGGGCTTTATGTAATTATTCCATCAAAGCAGTCTGTGTTTTATGACCTACGAAAACACACCATCGCATAACCTGATTAACTGATAAAAGCTGATTGGCTGCTCTCATGTACAGTATACACAGTACAGTATGTACCATTTTTTTGCCTAAAATTACCTAATAAGCACCTTTTTTAATTGTGATACTCCCCAGTAAAATAAGCTGTTTATATGAACTTGATTCCTCACACAAGCACCTGTGTATGAAATCATATATGGGTTATAAACAAGTGTTTGTCACTGTGCAAATGCATTTCAAGTGTCTACAAACAGACCTACCAGCCCGATAAGTGAGCCCAATAATTGCTCAAATTTCAAGGTAATGGTCTTAAAAAGAACAGTACATTTCATTCAAATCAAGCTGACTTTGGTAGAACTTCATTGCATGTGTGTGTATTAGTAAGCATAGTTCATATATTTTAACAGTGTTATGCCCCGTACACACGGTCGGAAATTCCGACGGAAAATGTCCTATCAGACCATGTTGTCGGAAAATCCGACCGTGTGTGGGCTCCATCGGACTTTTTCCGACGGGAAAAAATTTGAGATCCTGCTCTCAAATTTTCCGACAACAAAAATCCGATCGTGTGTAGACAATTCCGACGGACAAAGTGCCACGCATGCTCAGATCAAATTAGGAGACCAAAGCTATTGGCTACTAGCCTCTACGTAGTTCCGTCATACGCAACGAACGTCACCACGTTCAGAATGATCGGATTTTCTGACAACTTTGTCCGACCGTGTGTATGCAACACCAGTGTCGGACAAAATCCGTCGGAAAAAGTCCGACGGATTTTGTGGTCGGAATTTCCGACCGTGTGTACGGGGCATTATTCAACAAACCTATAAGGTTGAGTTTTTTATTTTATTTTATTTAAATTGTTTAAATATGAAGACTGGGGATGTATGTTTCAGGCAATGAACCAAACCCTTATGATGCCTTCTAGCTATTTAAAGGCTATAAAATCCAGCAAACTGTTTTCTCTGGCTGGCAGTGCATTATGGGAATAGTAGTTTAAAGCCCAACGTTTGTAAACTGTTGGCCTGATAAATTAGAATGTTACACCCAAGTAATTGTAATGCTTGTTGATACGTTGGCTTCAGGGTGGAGCACAGCGGAATCAGACAGTGCCTATATGCATAGTTATTGCTCACTAATACCTACCAAACATTTTGGACAAGAGGCTGCTGGCCAGATATTGCCTGGGCAGTTCATAGTAAGAGGCTAAGGGGTCTAAAACTCGTATACGTTTGGTGATCATGCCTAATCTGGGCAATTATGTCTATTTTTACCTCTTCAAACACCCCTGGTCAGTCAGCTTTAGGCCCCTTTCACACTTATACGACTTGTCCCACAATTTGGGACTGCAAAGTAGCATGACAAGTCATTCCCCATGATTTCCAATGACAGCCATTCATATTAGTACGACTTCAAGTCGTTCCGACTTCAATGTAGTCCCTGCACTACTTTGGTCCAATTTTGAAGCCACTTACACAGGCATTACTTGAAATCGCGGAAAAAATTAAGGCCACGAATCATGGTGAAATCGGGGGAAAAAAGGCGTGACTTTGAAGTCGCACAAGTGTGAAAGGGGCCTTAGGGGAAGAACTCCTAGGTTGGCAAAATCCAACCTGCTAATATCTTGCTGAGATTAGGCTTGTGTTGTGCATTTGCACAGTACATAAACTTGAATGCTTAGTATCGAATATGGGTGTTTATGCACTGCTCATTGCAAATAACAGTCTACAGCTCACTCTCCTGTCCACAAGCACCTTAATATTCATCATAGATGGACAGATCTCTCACCAAGAATAGCCGGTAGTGGCATATCTCCCCCATGTTAAAGGAATGATCGTCAATCATATTTCAAGCACCCTGGAAAACATCTGCGTTATAACAAGCATTTACAATGCTCAAAAGTAATCATTAATGCTCTATAGAAAGCAAGGGCGGCTGTATCTTTCATTTATCTGGTTGTCTATAGCCACTGTAATGCCCCGTACACATGGTCAGATATTCCGATGGAAAAAGTCTGATTGGATTAGGTTGTCAGAAAATCCGATCGTGTGTGGGCTCTAGCAGACTTTTTCCATCGGAAATTCCGACGGAAAAAAATTGAGAGCAGGATCTCAAATTTTCCAACAACAAAATCCGATCGACTTTTGCTGATCGTGTGTAGGGAATTCCGACGGACAAAGTGCCACGCATGCTCAGATCAAATTATGAGACCATAGCTATTGGCTACTAGCCTCTACGTAGTTCCGTCATACGCAACGAACGTCACCATGTTCGGAACCATTGGATTTTCCGACAACTTTGTCCGACTGTGTGTATGCAACACCAGTTTCGGACAAAATCCGTCGGGGGGAAAAAACGGACGGATTTTGTGGTCGGAATTTCCGACCGTGTGTACAACCTAAGACAACCTACCTTTTCTGATCATCATGGCATGAATAGCTATTTGTAGGTTATTGGTAATGATATCTGAGTGGCTCTTGTTGAATACATTTACACTGGTTACATAATTAAACAGTTATAAATAATAATCTATGTATAAAATTCAAACCACCAGCTGAAGCGCATACCACAGCAGCTTGATTGTACACTTTTGCCTACATGGATAAAATCAAAATTAGAAGAAAATAGAATGCTTATTTCGTCACACAGAATAACACCACTGTTATGTAAAGCTATACTTAATTTCCTTTAGTTTTAAAAAAATTAATTTGATGTTATCTATAAAATGTAAGAATTTTTTATTTTAATTTTAAAATTTTTAATGAGAACTCCTAAAATAATAAGCAAAGGAACCATTTTCACACATGAGAATAAAATTACTGTTCTACACATATATATTCTAATTAACCAAGGAATGAAAAAGTCATTTTAAGGTAGCACTATAACTATGTGTTGTGCAATGGCTGAAATACTATATACATACAAAAATGTCGACAGACTCTAAATATCTTAGTAACCTTAGTTTTTTTGTTTTTTCTTCTTCTTCTCTTAGTCACATAATCAGTGACTCTAAACAAATCCATAGGTTTTTAGTTGATATGCTATGTCTACAAAAAAATAAAAAATAGAAATGGAAACCACATAGCTCACGTGTTCAAGTGCACCTCTAAATCTGTGTGGCCTGCCAAATTAGTAGAATTCATTGACACGGTTGATGCCACATTGTATCATCCTTTTTCCTTCTGATGTTGGAATGGATGTGGGGACACACCCACAGAAAAACAATTTAACAAACAAAGACAGCAGAGCAGGCCAGCCGAGGATTCCCTACCTTTTGTAGCAAAAACGGGCTCTCTGGAGTGGTCCGGGAAGGTCCATTATGCTGCAAACAGAATTGACCCAAATCAAAAACTACAAAAAAAAAACATTAACACAAAGACAGCAGAGCAGGCCACCGAGGATTCCCTACCTTTTGTAGCAAAAACGGGCTCTCTGGAGTGCTTCTGCAGACTTACAGGCATTCCAGAGCCTGAAATCTGTCTTTCCCCTTTTAAATTTGCCGCCTATCGTGACGTCATCAGCGCGACGGCCACGATGCTAGTGCGCATGCGCGAATACCGCTACGCGCATGCGCGAACCAAGCCTCGTTCTCGCGCTGGCTCTGCGCATGCGCAGAACGACCGCGCGGCGAACGAGGAAGGGACTCGGCGGCTGGAACGCACAAGGAACCAGCCGCCATGATGACCAGACACACCGCACCAGCGGTGTATGGGGACACAGGCAAAGCACAAAACAACACTGCCACAACAACAGAAAAAGGCTGCCATGCAGAACTCACCCCTCCTGTGAACGATCGTTTGGCCGAAGGTAGGAAAGACTTACATGCCGGACTTTGTAGGGGGAAACAGTCACCTGCTAGTAGCCAGGATTAACGACCAAAACGCGGTTCTGCCTTGTCAGTGACCAGGAACACAGCTCTTCAGCGCCTCTTCCATATGCCCCTTTCCATACTCCGCTAGTAGCCAGAGCTTATTGGAAATGTGCGACTCCCAGTCGCTCGGCCAGTCCGTATCACAGGGGGGAACGATAATCTTCAGGTAGAAAGACATAGTATAGGTCCTTCGGAGGAGGACAAAAAAAGAACACGGCCTCTGGCAGGGAGCAAAGATTTATGGGAGTAACGTCCTATAGGGTAGTGGAGGCGGGACTAAACCCACACGTTGGCTGCCATGGAGTCTGTCAGGAAAGTCATTTTAAGGTAGCACTATAACTATGTGTTGTGCAATGGCTGAAATACTCTTTTTTTTTTTTTTTTTTTTTTCAAACAAAAATGTCGACAGACTCTAAATATCTTAGTAACCTTCGTTTTTTTGTTTTCTTTTTCTTCTCTTAGTCACGTAATCAGTGACTCTAAACAAATCCATAGGTTTTTAGTTGATATGCTATGTCTACAAAAAAAATAAAATAAAAAACAGAAATGGAAACCACATAGCTCTCGTGTTCAAGTGCACCTCTAAACCTATGTGGCCTGCCAAATTAGTAGAATTCGTTGACACGGCTGATGCCTCAGGGTTTCTTCATTTAGTGCAATTACTATAAAATATTGACACCTTTTGCTCCCACTGGGCCTGATTCTTTAATGTGTTTACTACGGATGAATACCGTATATACTTGAGTATAAGCCGAGTTTTTCAGCACATTTTTTTGTGCTGAAAGTGCCCCCCTTCGGCTTATACTCAAGCACTTTTCTGCAGCAGAGAATGACATTTTCCGACCCGACTTTGGGGTTCCTAGCACCATGTGGCCCCGAGATACGGGGCCCCAAAGTCGGTTCGGAAAATTTCATTCTCTGCTGCAGAAAAGTGCTTGACATTTTCTGACCCGAATTTGGGGCCTCGTATTACGGGGCCACTTGGTGCTAGGAACCCCAAATTTGTGGAACTAGCACTACAACATATCCAATTTGGGGTTCCTAGCACCAAGTGCCCCCGAGATACAGGGCCCCAAATTCGGTCAACTGTGTCCACCTGCAGCAATGTTATTTCGGGACCCAAATTGGCTGAAGCTAGGGGGTATTTAGGAACCCTTAACTACCAAGTTTGAAGTTTGGGGGACCTATGGCTTCAAATGGGCACAGTGAGACATTCAAATGGGCACAGTGAGGCTGCAAATGGGCATTGTTGACTCTTTTACACTTACAGTAGCTGCGCATTTCTCACCCTAGGCTCATACTGGAGTCAATAAGTTTTCCCATTTTTTTTGTGGTAAAATTAGGTGCCTCGGCTTATATTCGGGTCGGCTTATACTCGAGTATATACGGTAATATAATTGTTGCCACAGGCTTTATGTTGCTGTAAAGCAGGTTTTATGGTTGCTCTCCCTGGGTTTTTGATAAATGATAGATACCTGACACTTTTTTTGTATAGCTGGTAGTCTAGCAATGTGTCCACCTTAGCTCGCTTTTCTGTCACCACTATGGTTGTTCAAATATGTTTCAGATGGCTCAGGGTATTCCCTACCACAAGTTACCCAGGAAAAATTGCAAGGAAAGTCTAATTACTGGGTTGAGCTTGAAACCAAGTTGGTGTAATGGCTACCGTGGGGGTATAGGAACTAGAAACTAAGCATGAGAAGCTCACCTAACAGTAGAGGGAAATGTTAGTGCCGGCATTCTATATGTTTGGTACTAAGACAAAGAGTTTGGATGTGACAGGATTAAATCTTTAAAGACCTATAAAGCATTAGCTGGCAAGAACCCTCATTCTGTTGGGCTGTCGTTTAACAGTGACTCCATCTTAGAAGTCACACGATTGGGTAACAATGTATGATGCCATCATTCCTTTACATTCTAAACTTGCAGGGACCATACTTTTGCTAGGTTTTTGATGAAGGAAGTGGTCACCAGAATCCTCAACAAGTACATCGCATTGCAAAAAAGTATGGAAACCCATTCAGTAGTAACAGTTGGAGTCACAACCCTAGACCCGTTTGGATTCATAGTCATGAGTGTGCATTCCATGTTAAAAAAAAAAAATGCTCTTCACACTGTCGTTCGTTTAGGCATGTTTTCATTTTAGCATAGTGAAAGATATGCTGAGGCAAATGCTCTTCACCATATATGAGGTTAGTTTGACCCATTTTCAAGCACAAGTGAACCCTGAGGCTTCAGTAAGTGTTAATGTCTCAGCCTGCAAAATGGCTGACTCCACTGTGTGGTGTCACAATATGTACACTTTAAGAAACCTATGCTTTTTGTTTTTGTTTATATATATATTTTTTTTTTTATTATTTATCCAAAGTTGTTTCTGTTAGTCCATTTCTATCAGCCTTATGCAAATATTATGCAAGAATGATGAAATTTGGATATAACGGGTCTCTAGAAAGTTTGTACTCTTAACATGTTAGGATGTTGGCTTTTAAGATATTTTCTTCTGAATGATAATTTAGTTAGCTGTAAGGGTGTGAATGAAAAAAATGGAAAATGACAAAAAAAATAAAAAGTACAGTTTTCTTTATTTTATTTTTTTTATTTGTGAAATAATATGATTTCATAATCAGCCGTGGTATTTTATTTTAGTTTATAAACTGATTTCTACTTGCACCAATAAATTAGTGTGGACTGTAATAAAACATACTAGCAGAAAGACAAGTTAATAAACTAGTCTTTAAAAATAAAATCCTTACTAATTTCATTTTAGAATTTATAAATTGTAGCGAACTTTTGCAGGATAGTTCTGATTTTTTTTAATTTCATTTTAAATTGGGGTTGGCATGTTTGGCGCAATGTTTTTGAAGTGTTTAGAGAATATAAACTTTGGTTTTCATACTTTTTGCCTCATCAGCAAAGATCCTTTATGATTTAACATCTCTATTTTAGCTAAATATTTTATGTCACTACATTATATATAACTACATTATAGGATATTTTTATGAGATTGCGTGACCTAAAGATACAGACATATTTCAGTCTAGATGTCAAAGAGGCTCTTAAGGTCTCCCATCCTAAATTACATTTTTTAGGCCCCTATCACACGTGCAATCCAATCAGGTCTGCCCGCCAGTTTTTCAGATGGACCTGATCGGAAAGGTCCAAGCATTCCTCTGGACAGGCGTGGGGAAAACTGACTTGTGTCCCTCCTACTTCCCGGTCCGATCTGGTCTGCTTAAAGTGGTGTTTCCCCCCAACAAAAAAAAATTGCTTAAAATTCCTAAAAAAAAAAATTACAAAAAAATATGTGGAAAAAAATTTTTTTTTTACATACCTCTAAATGCCTGTTGCTAGGGGGTCCCTCGTAGTCTGCCTCCTTCGGTGCCTGGGCTGGTGACATCACTTCCCCTCGGCGCAGGAAGGGCTCCCCAGTCATCTGGGACCTGTCACGTGTCCCAGATGACTGTGCGGCCAACCACAGCCGGGTGCCCACAGTTGCCGGCGCCGCGGGAACGGGGGGGGGGGGCGAGCGGAGCTTCGACCACCCGCATCGCTGGACCCTGGATCAGGTAAGTGTCCGATTATTAAAAGTCAGCAGCTGCAGTATTTGTAGCTGCTGACTTTAAATTTTTTTTAATGGATACACCTCTTTAAAGGAAAAAAAAAAAAAAAACGGGATCCGTCCTCTCCTATTTAGGCTGAATCGGAGGGATAAACAGACAGCAGTGTCTGTTTTACTCCTGGTGCCCCATAGAACAGTGCGGGCTCTGTCCGTGTCTGCTCTGAAGAAACTGAGCGGAGACAGTTTTGTCATTCGCCCGCTTTGCTCCGATCACGCGGGAATCTGTGAGCTAATCCACCCCAACCCCCCCCCCCCCGCTGATCGGAACTGAATCTGGCCCATATAAAAGGGGCTTGATTCACACTTTTCTGTTTAGCACAGAATAGAAGTTATAACAGACCTTGCATTTAGATCATATTAAAATGTTCTACCATTAGCTGTATGACTCAGGACTAACAATAGCCTTTCCAAGCCTCTAATATTGATATTGTGTGTACATTTATTATATACAAAGCCATGACTGTGGTGCATTGGGCAGCATATTTCCGATTTACGGCTGAGACTGTAAAGTCCAGACTGAGACTGGCTAGGTTCTTCGCACATCGGTACAAATTTAAACAAGTTACAAATTTAAACAAGTTCTGTAATGCCCCGTACACACGGTTGGAAATTCCGACGGAAAATGTCCGATCGGACCATGTTTTCGGAAAATCCGGCTGTGTGTGGGCTCGGAATTAAGGCCGTCGGAATTTCCAAAGGGAAAGATTGGAGATCCTGCTCTCAAGTTTTCCGACAACAAAGTCCGATCGGACTTTTTCCGATCGTGTGTAGAGAATTTCCGACGGACGTGCCATGCATGCTCAGATGAAATTACGAGACCAAAGCTATTGGCTACTAGCCTCTACGTAGTTCCTGCAACGATTGTCGCCACGTTCAGAATAATCGTATTTTCCGACAACTTTGTCCGACCGTGTGTATGCAACACCAGTGTCGGACAAAATCCGTCGGAGAAAATCTGACAGATTTTGTGGTCGGAATTTCCGACCGTGTGTACGGGGGCTTAGTCTTGAGGCCTATGTGCAAGTACCTTGGAAGGTAGCGTCCCTTCTGCAAGGCAGTTTAGGTGTGCATGCATCATTCTGAACCAAACCTGAAATGAGATTATTAACCCCCCAGACTAAGCTAGGAAATGGTGCTGAGCACTGCATGATTTTAGACTACCTATTAGCGATCAGCCCAGCATGCTGGACTGGTTGGATATGGGCATCCTGATCATGTGTGAATTTTTCATTCTTTATAGCAGGCACACGCTGTTTTTTTTTCTTTTCTACTTCTTATTGCTAAATATATTCTCAGACACATCTAGAGCCATCTGTTCTTTAAGGGCACATTTAAACAGGCACTTTGTGTGTGCTGTTAGCACCAGCATTTACCACATATGAATGATACTCTCTGAACCCCAAGCAATCCTACCTGTCTGTGTAAATGAACATTGTGAGTGAGTTCCAGGCAGAATTAAGTGTCAAAGCCTTGTGATCAGCTGTAACTCTCATCATCCCCCAACATACTGTATGTAATGACTGTAGGTATCAGTTACATCCTGCTAAGGAAAGCAAGGTAGTGTACTTGTATGCAGACTAGTAAACCTTTTTCCTCAACTATTGTTGGAGGTTTAGTGATTTTTGAACCCTTTGTTCATTATTTTCAATGGCGTACCTAAAGCTGTGTGTACTCAAGGCTCTTACCAGAAATCAGTCATGCTAGTTGTTGATAGTTAAAGTGGATGTAAACCCGCTCTCATCCTTTCTAAACTAATGCAATATTGGTTATCTAGAAGGATATACATGCCTCCTGTATGTATACTTATCTGTCAAATGTCTCCCCTCTGTCTGCTATGAGACCCGAAAAACTGCAGATTTTGTGGGTGGGTCTGTTTTCCAGGGCTCAGTGGGTGGGGTCGTCAGTGATGTCAGTAGACTCCCCGCCCACCTCTACACTCCCCTTATCAACATGCATTTTCTCCTGTGTATTTCTTACACTGAACTTCTGCTATAATCACTAACATCCAGTCAAAACCCAGAAAAGTCCCCACATGACTTCAGCATGCCAAATCATGCTGAGGTGTGGAACAGCCAATCCTTGCAGAGCTGCTGAAGAAAGGAGTGGGGGGTGGGAATTAAAAAATAATGCATGTCTTAGGCTAGTGCACGAGATATGTAAATCACCTGTCAATCACAGCAAGGGGGAAGAACGGACAAAGTTTTCAGTTTGTCCGTTTTATTTCACTGAAAAAAAGATGAGGATTGCTCAGAGCTGGATTAACTCTGTGGCAAGACTGGGCACAGATGATCTGAAATCCCATACTATATATTGTGCCGGACAAAAAAAAATAAAAAATGTCGGGTTTACATCCACTTTAAGGTGCTGCTATAGATACTAGTAGAACTGTGTAGGTATTCATAACAGCATCTCCCTATCTGCAGCTTGCTTCCTGTAGAAGGTAATGAGCTGAGTAAACTATTAAACAGCCTTGCCTTTTGATAAAGTGGAGTATGTTTAACTCTTTCTTTATTTAAAGTGACCCTTACACTTCAGGGTCAAAACAGCAAAAAGGCATCCCTGTAAATAGAAGAGGCACTAAACCTACTTTTTTGGTAGCCCATATCTAGAAATGCTGCTCTCCAGCTGTTATTCCCCGTACACACGGTCGGATATTCCGATGGAAAAAGTCTGATCAGATTATGTTGTTGGAAAATCCGATCGTGTGTGGGCTCTAGCGGGCTTTTTCCATCGGAATTTCCGACGGAAAATATTTGAGAGCAGGGTCTCAAATTCTCCGACAACAAAATCCGATCAGACTTTTTCCGAACGTGTGTAGAAAATTCCGACGCATGCTCAGATCAAATTACGAGACCAAAGCTATTGGCTACTAGCCTCTACGTAGTTCCGTAGTATGCAACGAACGCCACCACGGATTTTCCGACAACTTTGTCCAACCGCGTGTATGCAACACCAGTTTCAGACAAAATCCGTCGGAAAAAAATCCGACAGATTTTGTGGTCGGATTTTCCAACCGCGTGTACGGGGGCTTACAGGTATTTAGCACTTCTGGGTGTGTCGTTATTTGATACCCCTGCTACATACAATGGTCCAGCCTATCAACTTGTACATCAATACAGGTTTTATAGGCTGACAGAATGAACCACTGCATGTGGAGGGGAAAATGGGTATTCAAATCATCTCACCAGTTGAAAACTCAAAACATTACAGTGGTGTTTCAAGACATGGGCCACCAGAAAGGAAAGTATAATTCCTCTTCTTTTACAGGGGTGTGTGTGTGTGTATATATATATATATATATATAAACATTTTTGACCCTGTAGTGACAAGGCCACCTCAAATGTGGCTAAGAAAATTTAAGTTTTCTAAAGAGCTTTTTTAAATATGAACATATAAGATTAAGATACATTTGCATTGAGGCAATATACTTTGAAAATCAACGTATGTCAGTATTGCTCGATTGAATAAACACAACCTGTTGAAAACCAAATAATATTTTGGAGACGTTTTTGAAAACAAAAGGCCAGAGACAAACTGAATAGCATGAGAGATGTCTATTTATGAAAACTTTGATTTTTGGAAGTCGATCTCTGACTATCTAGGCATAGTTGCTACAGCTTGTGCTAAAAAAGATCTTTTCAATTTCAGAAATAAGCTGTTTTTATTTTTTTTGTGTTTTTTTTTTACAGCACAGACTGTGGTGACCATGTCAATTGTTTCTGTTTTTAATGTAAATATAAAGATATATATTAAATATACAACTGCATTACTGTTGGACATGAGTTAGATGATTCATATCACATCCATTCTGTATCATGGAATTTCTGTTTCGTTATATTCAGTTTGAAGCTTTTTTAGTTACTTACGAGTTTAAATGACTGAATTACTTTATTACATATATATCAAACTCCATTTAGTTGAATTACCATGTCCACAATAGGCATGACGTGGATTGATTATACTAGATCATATACAGTTTACTAATGAGATCATCCTAAAATCCTACAATCGTAGATTTATTATGAAAGTATATTAAGTTGTTGCTGTAGCAACAAGTCTACAACATGGCTACCTTTTGTATACATTATTTTTTACATTTCCACATGTAAATTAAATGAAGTGTATTAGTATGAGCTTGATAACGGTACAGTTTCATACGGTCAAAAAAAACAAAACAATTTTCTATTAAAAAATACATTTGAATATAGGTTTTAATCTGAATTCTGGCCAAAATGAAGTTTCAGTTTTAGGTGTATGCCAACACATTCAAAGCCCCTGTGAGCTGTTTGTGATACTCTTGAAATCCAGTGCAATCTCTAGAACTCTTGGCTCGTGTCCCAAACTCCTCCTCATATATTTCTCTACTTTTCCCTGTAGGCAGTTCAGCTAAGGAGTCTGCCCAGCTTGCCTAGCCTGAAGACAAGCCTTAAAGTGGATGTATGATGTCATAATGTAGAGAATAAGATTTCCTTTCATTTGAGCCCAGTCTTGCCACACAGATTTACTCGAGGCCTGAGCAATCCTCTTTTATTGTCCTGTTAGAGAAATCTTGACAAAGTCTTGAAAACTTTGTCAAAAACGCCCCCTTGCTGTGAGTGACAGGTGGTTTCCATATCTCATGCACTAGCCTGAGACAGGCACATCCTGTGTAAAAAGTTCACAATTCACATCCCCCTCCCCTCCAGCTCTTCCAGCTTTACTGTGTTTTGACTGGATGTTTCTCATCATGGGATGCAGTGAACAGTCAGCAGACTATAGACAGACAAGTGATTTAGGGGACATGTATGTAGTCAGAGCTGGGCAGAGTAGAACATCCAGTGATCTGATGATAACCTGTCTCAGGCTAGTGCATGAGATATGTAAATCACCTGTCACTCACAGCAAGGGGCCGGTTTTGACAAAGTTTTCAAGACTTTGTCAAGAATTCTCTAACTGAACAATAAAAGAGGATTGCTCAGGCCTCGAGTAAATCTGTGTGGCAAGACTGGGCTCAAATGAAAGGAAATCTTATTCTCTACATTATGACATACAAAAAAAATTTGGGGTTTACATTCACTTTAAGCCTATGGCTGTAGAGGGATAGGGAATTAGCACTGGAGTCTTGGAAAGCCGTGAGTAGTCACTAGGTTCTTCAATCCATTTATAGCCAACCACAACTGAAAAAGTCTATTGTATAAGGGTTGTTCCTGTCACAGTAGATATATCCAGGCTCTGATTCATCAGCAGTTGTTAGTCAGGTCAGTGGGGTTGATTTACTAAAAATGGAGAGTGCAAAATCTGGGGCAGCTCTACATAGAAACCAATCGGCTTTCAGGGTTTTTTTTTTTTTTTGGTCCAAGCTTAATTGAAAAAGCTGAAGTTGGAAGCTGCTACCATGCACAGCTGCACCAGATTTTTCAATCCCCAGTCTTGGGACATACTGGGGTTGATTTATTATCAGCCTATTTTACCACAAATCCCCCATGCTCCACTCACATGCAAGTAGCTCTAGATTGATTGTGTTGCTAGTATCAACACAATGCTACCTGAATACTTTCATGCTATTGGCTGTTGTTGGATAAATCCTAACAAGCTAAGGAAAAAAAAGAAAAATAGCCATTTTTAACTTGGCCCAGTCCATGTAGTAACATGGAAGGTTTTCCAATTCTCACAGCCTCTATGTAAATAACAATGGGACCCCTGTAGCTTGCAGTTCTTAGAAACTAGTGGCTAACCCAGGGGTCTCAAACTGGCAGCCCTCCAGCTTTTGCGAAACTACAAGTCCCATAAGGCATTGCAAGGCTGACAGTTACAAGCATGACTCCCTCGGGCAGAGGCGTGATGGGACTTGTAGTTTTGCAACAGCTGGAAGGCCACCAGTTTGAGACCCCTGGTCTAACCCTTTAAAATGTATTTCCAGTTTTGTCATCACATTTGAGAAAAACCTATATATTTATGTGTACCTATTCACGCAGCAAACCTAAAAAATAAAAAAACTTATTTCTTACCTTTTTTTAGATGTTTCTAAGGAGAAGGTGTCATGACTGACTGCAAGCATTGCTTCACTTAGCTTAGCATGATCTGTCCCACTAGATGGGCTGGGGACTGGCTGAGTCCAGTTCTCATTCACCTACAACGAAGAGGTCAAGTACCTAAACCTTTAACCTTTTCTTAAAGCCCCATAGAACATGGGCAGAATATCGGGCGACATTTGCCCGTACAAAAAAAAACGTCCGACGTTCTGCCCGTGTGTATGTCGGCCTGTCCGAAAGAAGCCAGCCATGCATGCTGGAAAACAGCAGCCGACCAACTACTGATCAGCTCTCTCAGCCATTGGCAGAGAGCATTGATCAGAGTGTGCTGGTGGGGGGGCAGTCCCTCTGTCATAACGGGGGAGATTGCTGTACTAACCTTGCATGGTTAGTACAGTGTCTACGACTGAAGCTGACAGTTTTTTTTTTTTTTTTTAAGTACAGCTAGCTGGGTTGCACAAAAAAAACTAAGTGTGTACCTGGCTTAAGACTAGCACAACTTATGAGCTATCTGGCTCCAGACAGGTTTAATTATGGTAAACACAACCCCCTAATAACAAAGGGAATAAGTTATATTTTTGCTGGAATTTAAAGAAAAGGGCATCTTAAAAAGGTAAGCTGCAATTTTTTTTTTTTTTAAAGGGGTTGTAAAGGTAATAGTTTTTTCACCTTAATGCATTCCATGCATTAAGGTGAAAAAACCTGACAATACCACCCCCCCCCCCCAGCCCCCCATTTTTCTTACCTGACCCCTCAAAAGTCCCGCGCTCGCCACCGAAGTCCTCTTCGCCGCCCACCCTGGCCGTTGATTGGCTAGAGTGGTTGGATTAAAATCAGCGCAGCCATTGGTTTGTGCTGCTGTCAATCACATCCAATGACGTGGCGCGCCGGGGGCGGGGCCGAGTCATACAGCGAGCGGTTATAGCCGCCGGCTGTATCACAGGAGTGCGCCTGCAAGAACTCCTCACCATGCGAGGGAGCTCGCATTAAGGTGAGCAGTACTTGCGGGGGGGGGGGGCGAGACAGCCGCCGAGGGACCCCAGAAGACCAGGTTCGGGGCCACTCTGTGCAAACTCGTTACCTGCACAGTGAAGGTAAGTATAACATGTTTGTTATTTAAAAAAAAATTTAAAAATCTCCTTTACAACCCCTTTAAGTTTTGCTATGTGAAAGGGGACCTGTAACAGAAAAATACTGTATTATCCCCATATAGCTGCAAAAGTGGAAACGCCCTTTAAAATACAGCAGTTGTCATTGCATGTTACAGTTGTTTCTGACTGCAGGCTTTCATTAGAAAAGTAAACCGGTGACAGTCTAAGTGACATATACTATGTCGGTCGTTCTACTTTTGCATAGATTTGGGGGAGTGGGGGGGTAGGCATATAAAATTTCCATTTTTTCTTCAACTGCCCTATAATAAGAAAAAAGACTACGCTACTTGGATGAAACGGGATTGTGGCCGATTATGTTCTTTCATATTAGAAAATTTCAGGGTTGTTACAATTTACTCTTGATGGCTTGAATAGAACCCTGCCTGATGGATCTATAGGGCTTCTGCAGCTTTCATAATTGTATTGAAGTTCATATCTCGTCCTTGTCCTTGGTGTTGTATTTCTGTAACTCCTGGAGAGATGTAAACGTTTTATTGTGATTTCCCAATTAAGCCATTTTGTGTAGTGTTGAACAGGCGCCAAAGATGTCGGGTTAAAAGAAAAACTGTTTTTTGTTTATGTGGTTATGGTTATTCCACAGTATTTGAAGAATAGAGAGTGGGGGCAACTTATACTAGGCCTTAAATCCATTTCATCTCATTTGATCATAAATTTAACGTAATCACTTAAATCACAAAACTAGTTCAGCCTACAAAATAGTAATAAGGATTTACCAAAAAAAAAACGCTGGGATATTTTAGTACTAATTTATATAAGCAAAGTCTGTAAAATCATGTGGAATGACCTTTTCAGCTGCATTTGGTGTTAAGAATTTCCCTTTCCACTTCTGTTCAATCAACGCTGCAGTTTACTGTGTTCATAAATGGCACTTGTGTAGTCACTGCATTGATGATTTTATACATTGTCTTGCTGTCAAGGCTACTCAACCTTCGTCTTTTCACTTGTAGATGAACTCCGGGTCCAAGTATGCTTTTAAAAGCCCTGAGTTGATGTGTTTTGAAAAGCAATTGAAGAGCCTCTGGTTAGACTACCTGCTACCAATGGCTGACCTTGAAAGGCTGTTTTACGCACATAACCTTGGAGAATGTTTTACCCATGTTACAATATAAACTACAGACTTTATTTAATAACATAGTGCAAGGTGCAATAATGGGCGCTAATACATAGCAATTCTTCACATGTTATCTTTTGATTATCTGCAGAAAGTAAGCACTCTAGTTGTTGCTAAAATTTACTCTACAACTTTTATTTTTGCACTGTGTAATGAAATAAAGTTCATAAATGCCATTCTGATAGTTGACGCAAACAGCTTTTGAAGGCTACCAGAGTCGGGCTACATTATGCATATATTGTTCTTAGACATAGGTGCTAGCAAGGGGCTCTTAATTAAAGCGGTTCTGCACCCATCTCCTAAACTTACTATCAATCTATTCTCCATCATGTTAGATTACAGAATTGATGGGTCAATTCTGCATCTTGGAAGCCTACCTTGAATGCTGGCTTCATCTTTGGTGTTGTCCCTGTGGGGGTGGGCGGGGTCTGTGCAGGGATCCTCGTCATGCCGCACTGTCTCCTGGGATCTGGTGTCATTCATCCCAGGAGTCAGTGCGGACATCCGACCCGAAATCTTGCGAGATTTGCGGACATCGACCCGAAATCTCGCGAGATTTGCAGACATCCACACGCGAGATTTCAGGTGGGATTTGTCCGGACGTTCTCGTTGTAACAAGGAAGTGACTGCTTGTGGGCTTCAATTGCCCACAAGCAAGATGACATTGGCCGTCATAGTTTTTATAAACTATCGATTCTATATCAAAACGGACAGAGATAATGGGCAGCGTCACTACAAGTAAGGATATTATTATCAAGACATAATTTTTAAACATTACCAAAAAAAAATAAAATAATTGAATAACGTCAGTGCAGAACCGCTTTAACCTGCGCTTAATGGACAATGTTACGTGTAAGTGTACGTGTGTGTGTGTGTGTGTGTATGTTTGTGTGTGTATATATATATATATATATATATATATATATATATATATATATATATATATATATATATATATATATATATATATATATATATATATATATAGTGTGTGTGCATGTTTGTTTGTATGTGTGTGTATGCACACACACACACACACACACACACACACCATAAAAGAAAGGAATCCCTGGGACTTGAGACCAGATGATGACTAGCCAACGGGAAGCCTGCAGCCTTTCCCAGAGAAGGGATCTGAAAACTGCTGTTAGAAGGCTATATTCCATTTTGTACAATGCAGTGTATTGGGGTCACCTGCACTCTCCATCATAAGCAGTAGCAGGTCCCCCACCCTGCTTTTTGTTCTATTTATTCAGAGGATTAAGATTTGACCTTTTTGGATGTCCACAGCTTTCACAGAGATTTGTATATGTAAATGGTCGGGATGCAGGATTGATAGGCATGTGGTGCTGCATTAGAAATGTGAACGAGTGAAGAATGTGCGTATGTTTGTGCGTGAGTATTACCACATGGTGGGGTCAAATTTTAATTTAGCTCGGAAAATACCATTTCCCATGATGCCTCATTCTGGTCATCCTAAAAGATGTAGTTTAACACAAGCTTGACTTGTGACGCTTGCATAAATCCTGAAGGATTGCTGTTTATGGTTACTCTGAAGGATAAAAAGGAATGTATTATTTCCATTAATCGTGTACTGCAATCACTTGTTCTTAATCAGCCCTAGGGAAGGGATAGTCTTTTACTTTTTATTTTTATTTTATCCCTAAACATGATATGCTGCTTCAACAGTGTTGAAGATACAATATGCTGCAGTTAAACTGATTCAGTTAGTGTACGAATGTGTGAGACACACCTTTTTTGCACTTATGTACATAGTCCAAGAATGGAAAAAAATATAAAAAAAATTAAAAAAAAAAAAATGAACTTGGAACATATTTTGAATATAAAAGTCCATAAAAAAAACACAGGAAAAGTTTGTAAAAGATATAGGTATAACTAAGGCTTTGAAGAGAAGGCGTTTTGCTATAAAAACTTTAAAAAAAAATTCAAAAAGCATGTTGTTGCTTTGCTGTTGCAAAAGCTTTGTAGGTTGCCATAGCTTAATATGCAGCACCCAGTGAACTCCAATTTGCAGCACCAAACATGCTGTGAAAGCGATATTCTTATTATGGAGATTAAAGCAAATTAGTCTGGTAAAGTGCTGTCTGCTTAAGTCATAGCTTTGATCTTCTGTGTTTAAGTAAAAAACTTGTTCCATTTAGAAAGTATCAAACGATATCCAAGAAGTTTTATTTAAGGTAGAACTCCGGGCTAATAGCATATTGCAGAGTAAAAACTGATATGTGTGAACTATTTTACCTATTACCAGATTATTCATTCTGTTTTAGCTGGTCTTGTGACATATACATCTCTTTGCACTGCACAGCCAAATGGCTTTGCTGTCCACTGGTTAAGCAGTAAAGCTTCATGCATCTCCTGCTTGTTGGACAATATGGGCTAGTTTACACTGGCATTAGCCCAATGAAGCGTTTGTGTCAGATTGCTTTTCAGAGGGCATTTGACAGGCAATGAGGAGATGTTATGTTGCCTCCTCACAACCCCTAAAACCCTTTACCAACAAGCTGCAACTGTGTGTTTTCTATGCAGTTGCAGATCAGCCCTATTAAGTTGAATAGGGAATGTTCGGCGGGCAGTACTGTCCTCATGATGACAGGGGGCTGTGGCATGTGTACACCCCATCCACTGCCTTAGCACCTTAAGGGGGAGCAGTTAAAACGTGGCCAGTGTAAAGGAGGCCTAAAACAGAAGTGTGGTTATGCTAGTTCAGGGGGTCTCCAAGCTTTTGAAGCAAAGGGCCAGTTTACTGCCCTTCAAACTTCCAGGGGGCCAGATCCGTGGCCAGTGGGAGTAGAAAATTCCCTGGCATTATTATTGTGACGCAACGTCCCTACACTCCGATTGAGTGCTTCTGTCATATACCACTTCCTCCCAGTCTGAATATAGATATCAGATATTCCAAACACTCTCAAGCACAAAACAGGACGAGACTTGCTTAGTGCTATCATGGACTGATTTATTAGAACCAAAATGACAAGTATTTATAATACAGTAGAAGAGGAGACCCCCCCCCCCACCCTCCTGCTCATATTACTCTAACAATACACCTGTAACAAATTAACTAATCCCTTTAAGCAGCCGATGTGACTCTGTGCCCATCAGGATTTCACTACAGGTCAGACTTGTTGTCACCGAGCTTCACACAGTAGATTATACATTATCATAAGTACAACCACAAGACATGTTGTCACAATAGCAGGAGCGCCACTAGGAGTCGGCTCCTACATTGTACAGAGGACAATGTGATCAGCTCTCTCAATTAACATCTTGAGTTCATCAACAAACTAAGAATAGTCTTTACAAATATCATGGGAAATATTGTGGATAAATATTACTTACATTTTAAGTAATCCAAGATATATTTTCTCACTCATCCTGTGCCAGGTGACTTAGACATAATAGGTGCATGGGGAGCTGAAACATGGGTTTCCCAACCTTTCCGAGGGATTCTGGGTTCCATGTGCCCTCCCGTCACAATTATTCAGGATTTATATAGCGCCAACCGTTTGGGCAAGACTTAACAAAATGAAGACAGGACATTAGTTACATTACAAGAGGAATCCGAGGACCCTGCTTGTTAGAGCTTACAACCTGGTGGGAGTAAACCATGCCATAGGCTTGGTGGTCAGTAGGAGTAAACAAATTACATCATTGATATCAGTGGGAGAAAATGTACCCGATCGTTGGTATCAATGGAAGCAATAGTGCCCCAAGGGCCAGACAAAGCCAAGCATAGGGCCATATTTAGCCCCACGGGCCACAATTTGGAGACCCCTTGTGCTAGTTGATTGGCCAGTGACATGGGAAGTTGAAAAGCTGCAACTGGAAGTAGTATTGTCCCCTGCCTGGCTATGCTGTGTGGAGGGGTATGTGAAACCCAAGAATCACTGAACAGAATGACAAATTGTTCACATAAATATGTATGTCAACCCGTGTAGTACCAGTTTAACAAACGCAATTCAGAAATCTAGAACACATACCCTCATTATCTTGCAAGTCCCACTAATCCATATGCATTCCCTAATTTTATCATTCGTAAACTGTGTTCTAGAGCAGCAGACCAAGGTTTGCTTCAAGTGTATGACTAAAGTGGCCTCAACGTTTTTTTTTGCATTATGCAGAGGAGCTCTGGACCATTATGAAAGAGAGTGCATAGTGCCCTCTAGAGGATAAAGTATAATGTTTCTCCGGTTATGCACTAAAATAGAAATGAACTGCTTTTTACACAGACCTAAGATCTCTGCTGTGTATCAAGACGGCTACATCTCCATAATAAGGAAATGTTTTCACTGTGTTTGTTTCAGAATGTGAAGGAGAGCAGATAAGTGAAGACCGCTGGCAAGCTTTTGATCGATTTGCTGCTGTATTATCAAGAGTAAATGGAATTTGCTTGTACATTGTAAATCTAAATATTATATTTTTAAAAACTTTTATATATTTGTAGTGCTTTTTTTTTTTTTATTTTTTTTTTCTCCTACCAAAAGTCCTAACGGCAAGACAAATATGTTTTAATTGGATAGAAGATGCATCTTACTCATCAGTCTGATTAACATGCAGACATGTTGGTCACAAACAAACCAATGCTTTCTTGTCGTTTGCTATATAATTTAGATACTTTTAACATAGAAACTTGCCTACTTCTGTTGTAAGTGGCATCGCTTATCTGCCACATCGAAATATTGTGCCTATCAGTCTAGCCAAACACTTCCCAATTCATCCAGACGCAACCAGGAGCATTCATGTTAATGAGCACTACAAAATCTATGCAAATTGCTTTACTTTTAAAAATAGTTATTTGATGGTTGTCATTATTTTTTTTTTTTTTTTCCTTTTTTTTATACCGTAAATGGCACTTATTTCCTAATTTAAGGATATAGATTTACATGGAATCAAGCCTTTTCCTTGTAAAAGTATTTTATATTTTGCAGTTGCAAAAGACTGCATTTACACCCAACGTCACATGACAATCGTATTGCACTATTTTAAATGTATGCATTTAAAGCGGCCTGTTTCTCTTCTAGCGGTCTTCACTGTTCCTCTTTTCACAGATAAAATAATGTCCTATTTTGTTTTGGAAGTTGCAGAAACCACGTTTTTTGACAGTACAGCTTCATTTAACTTTGTCCTTTATTTTTTTTTTCCTTTCGTAACACACAAATAACATGATGAAATAACCTGACACAAAAATTCTACTGTACACAGGAAACCACTCTAACGAACTGATGGGAGCCATTTTGTTGCCATGGCTCTCTTATAGTCTAGCAGATGAGGGGATGAATATAAAGGTAAACGCATACGCCATGTTTCAGTAGATGATGAATTTTAGTACACATAAATGCAGAGAATAAATCTTTTGATCCAAGCAAGTACATAATGGTTGTTGATTCTTGTTCCAAAAATAAAATGTGTTGGAGTTTTTTTTTTTCTTTGACTCTAAATAGAAGGTGACTACCAAGACTTTGACAGCATACAAGCCCACCAAGCCCATGTTTTCCTAGAAGTGCCCACAGGATGACAGCTGCAGTTGCTTACGATAACAATGTCATTACTTAAAGCGTTTGTAAACCGCTGACGTTCAAAAAAACCCGCAAGGCAATGGCACAATGTGCTAATATGCATCACATACTAGCACATTATGAAATACTCGTAACAAAGCCCTCCAGCGCTGTAAAGTCACTGCTGAGAGGGCTGACAGGTTCCCCATATCTGTCTTCTGGGTTCGTGGGCTCCGGCTTTGTGATTTAGATTGTAATTCCACCAGTAGGGATATTTGGTTGCCAATCCCAGAGATTAGTTTGAAGAAGAAAGACACAAAATACCCCCCAACATGGGTATTGGGGACCTTTAAGGCAACAGAGAAAAAAAATGTAGACCTAAATTGTCTTGATATTAATCTATTTATTTGTATCTAAAAATAGTTGTTAGATTGCGATGCAAACATCACCAGAAAAAATATATAAATCATAAAAGCAGCAAGTCATTTATGCATAGTATATGTTCAGCCCGACGCGTTTCAGGACACTGTGCAGTCCTTTCATCAGGGGCATTCAGAGTGGATTGAAATTAACATAGCATATTCTGAAAACAAAAAGACAAAAAAAAAAACAATATTGATAATAATAATGGAAATCATAATGATAAAATAGATATGTACAAGTATGCACATAAACACTAAACACATAGTGCCCACATGTGCATAGATCTATACATCTAAAAAAAAAAATTATAATATATATATATATATATATATATATATATATATATATATATATATATATATATATATATATATATATATATATATATATATATATAGGTATATATATATATATATAAACACACACATATACACACACACACACATACATATACATACATACATACATACATGTATAATCCAGGTATCTGCACCCACTTCCGGGACTAGCTAGCCGCAGCTGCCCCGCCCCTATCCGCAGATGCCGGGCCCCCCCGTTGTGTCTTGGGAAACACAGTTCCCAGGACACAACGGGGACCAAAAAAGACGCGCATGCGCAGTAGGGAACCGGGCAGTGAAGCCGTTGCGGCTTCACTTCCTGATTCCCTGACAGAGGATGGCGGCGGGGCAGCCGAGAGACGAGCGGTCGCTCGTCATCTTCTGCCGATACTGCTGGAACAGGTAAGTGTCCATTTATTAAAAGTCAGCAGCTGCAGTATTTGTAGCTGCTGACTTTTAATATTTTTTGTGCAGGTGGACCCCCTCTTTAAGTTATCTGCTGCAATCTTTCATACCACATATTGCCACCTTATTCTGCCAAAATAACAGCTGTCCAATGATGGTCATTTATTGGCCACTCAGTCCAGTATGAGAGTCAGGAAGCATTTGCTTCCACAAACCACAAGATACTATATATGCATTATACAACAGATACATGATTACATCTAGACGAGCCATTGCACATCAGAGCTAATAAATAAAGTAGGACATGAACATATGGGACTCGGTGGGTTTGTATGCATGGTCAATCCTTAGTTTTTTCTCCAGCACTAAAACATCTTACACTATAAAAGGAGAAGAACATGTTCAGAGTACGTTTGACACAACAGAAGTATCCTGTCTGTTTTTCTTCTACAAAGCAAGGCCTGGATCACTTCACTGTCAAAGGCCTACTTTCTCTTGCAGTGAAACAGTTCAATATCTTAACTGCTACTGCATGCTCACTGTGTACCCGAACAGGCTACTGCTATTACTACCTTACTCCTTGATCCACAGCCTTAGATTCTGCTCAGAGGAAAGGATTGTTGTGACAGCTCAGTTCCGTTTCTCAGCTGTAGAATGTAATAAAAGAAAATCATTCCCTCAACTGTTACCAACAGGATGTACTTTTTTCACTTTACTTTTTTTCTTTGCCAGATTATATTGCTGTAGTGCTTGTATGTGCTTTAGAAATGTGCATAATGCTACTCATTTTAGTATGTTACTTCTATATTGTTGTTTATTTTTTGATCTTTTAATAAAGTATATAAAATTCTTGGTTAAACTGTGTTCTCTTTCTTGTGTCTGCCGTTTTTGCACAAATTATCGTAAAGAAAATGGTCGCCTTTACCAAGTTTAAAAAATTACATCAGGTAAATATAAAGAACCACACTGTAGCACAGTTGTATAGTAATGCAGAAAACCACTAAATGTATTTTAAAGGGAAACTGTGTTGCAAGGTGCCCCCCATGGGCAGGTTATGCACCCACCGGTCATTTCAAGTAGCACGTCACGCCACGGTTCTTTCAAGGCACTAACCGCTTCACGCAGAAAGCCCAGGGACACTCATCTCAACCTCTTATTCATACAACTCTAGCATTTTAAGAGGGGAATGCTGAACATGATCGGCTCTTCCCCAACCTTTCATGTCTCACCTTGATGCTATATCTCTTACTCATATGCAAGGTTTTCCTCTTGTGACCCATAGGCCAGGTTCCCAGGCTAACCCTGCACCGCAGCAGGAGACCGAACCTCAAGGTGAGGGACACAAAGCACACCACGGTACCCTTCCAAGATCAGTGCTACTATCACCCGCTGCAGTTATACTCCTTCTGAACCAGCTGGCTGCTATTTCTTGTATTACATGTGTGCCAGCCCAGAAGGTTTAAGCTGTTAACCTGGAGTGTTAAATGGTTTAAACTCCCAGTATTCACATATTCATTTTTGTAATACACCATGACGTCACACTCAGATAACCTCTCCTTCATAATGACATGGACACTGCTCTTTACTATTCTGACAAGTAAGAGAACTTTCAATTATAAAGTATACAGTTTACATTCATGGGTGAATGATTCCTCTCCATACACATGCGATCACACTAGACAAGACCGATGGGCATACACACGGTCGGAAAATCCGATGAAAAGCTCCCATCGGACTGTTTCCATCGAAAATTCCGACCATGTGTACGCGGCATAAGATGACTGGCTGTGCCGTTTAGTTATTATACTGTCCCTAGCAGTACAGAGATTGGTGTATAGAAAACTGGTGCTGCCCATACTGAAGTTATGTGTTCATAGTAACAAGCCCATGTCACGTGGTTACCCTACAGAACAGGACTTATTGGAGGGAAGACCGCTAGAAGAAGAATTCCATCACAATACCAGTCCTCAGATATACCCCCCACTGTAGACTCTCACACAAGGTTGGCTCCCCTATATTTATGCCCTCCCCAAGGGGAAGTGACATGCAGGGGAAACTGTCATACATGACCCAATCCCTATAGCCATAAATTTGTAAAGTAGCAGTACACAAAATTGTATACACAGGCAAATTACCATGTAAACCCAAACAAAATTTAGGCACCTGCCTACAACTGCACCTTCCTTTTAAAAATCAATACTGCAAGCAAGGTTTTGTAAATGTTCAAGTTTCAATTAATTGACTGCACTTCAGTTCATCCTGCCCACATGTTAGCCACTTGGTTGGTAAAGTTTCCTCAGATGCATTGAATGCTGGGACTTGTAGAGCGCAAGATTCATTTTTACTGTGTACGCTTTCTTCCACAGGAGCCATTTTGTTTAAATCTGGCAACAGAGTTAAAGGATAGGTTCGCCTTTGGGATAACGTTACATATCCCATACGTTTTTAGGGTAGTACATGTAACGTGTTCCCAATGCTGCAGCTGCTCCCTGCTGCCTTCTCTCCTTGTGACAGCCGTACATATTAGTTTCCCATAGCTGGCACTTTTTGAAAACCGCATGGCCGTGCCCACAGGGCTGCGCCATTCATTCACAGAACTCTGTATGAATGAACTACAAGTCCTGACATCCTTTGCGGCTGTCGGCTTGTAGTTCTCAATTAACTACCAAGGCGCCGTTGAGTGCTGTGATCGTTAATTGAGACTTCCTGTCGGTGTAAAACTGTCTAGTCCAAACGATGTACGGGGCAGACAGCTTACACTGACAGTCTGTAGGAGACCTGCATGGCATTAGCGATCTGGTGCAATGCTTTCCAGGCTCCTAATAAAAAATAGTAAATGCACATTTTATTACCAGCAAAAATTGTGCATTTATTATTATTTTAATAAGTGAACTTTTAAGTTATGCAGACCATGGCAGGTTTTTGTTTGTTTTTTTTTTTATTTTTTTTTATATATTTTATTATATATATATATATATATATATATATATATATATAATATATATATATAAAAAGGCATTTTATTGGCATTTTGTTTTTTGCCATAATGACATAACGTAAGACATAAAACAATTGAGAAATTATATTCTGGTCAAAGGTAAAAAGACCAAATGGCAAGTCTAGTTATATAGGATTGAAGGGGGGGGGGGGGGGGTGGAGAGAGTGGTATCATTCAATAGTTGAGCTGAGAGTGGTCTCGGTCAGGGCCCTCAACATGAAGGGGTGCTTTGGGGGGGGCTCATTCCCCCCAAATAACCTTGTCCCCATGTTGATGGGGACAAGGGCTTCTTCGCCCAGATCCTGGCTTCCCTTTGTGAATATATAGGGGTACCAAAAAAAAAGTGTAGTGTTAAGAATTCCAGTAGGCATTTTTTGACAATTCCTGTAGGCCTTCTTGTCCACATCAGTGCCTGACCTCACAAACGTGCTTGTGGAAGAATGGTCAAACATTCCCAAAGACACAATCCTAAACCTTGTGGACAGCCTTCTCAGAAGAGTTGAAGCTGTTATAGTTGCAAAGGGTGGGCCAACTCAATATTGAACCCTGCGGACTAAGACTGGGATGCCATTAAATTTCATGTGCGTGTAAAGGCAGGCGTCCCAATACTTTTTTGGTAATATAGTGTTAATGTGTGTGTTCTATAAAGCCAAGCTGTTGATATCTTTTGAAGTCATACTGAAGCCAGAGAATAATTGGGGTATAAGGACCCATGTCCTGGATAACTTTCTTCTAGAAGCAGATTTGTTACGTTGCTCTGTATACTTGTACTAATCTGTTCTATGGATTGCCAAGATGCACTAAACCAGACTTTTTTTTTTTTAACCATGGTGCCTTCAGGTTTTTTCAGGGGTACCATGACAAAATGCCTAAAAATTGCCCTAAAATTATATATAAAATAGCAAGTGGATGAAGCCTGCCTTTTAGGTACACAAAGCCAAAAGGTATTCCTTGTGCACCATTACAACCTTCCACCTGTCAGCGTCCTAACAACCAATGATGTCATCGGCTGATAAGGAGGATGTTGGGCATCCTTGTTGGACCCTCCCCTGCCCTCTTCGTCAGCACTGGGGTCATGTTACCTGAGGAAGAGAGAGAAAAACTGGAATGCTAGGTAGTACCGTTCTGCAAAGGTGTATTTGCTTTGGAAGAATAAATCACCTCTAAAATTGGGGGTCCTATGTGTGTGTTTAGTTTATTACATTTTAGGCCCCATGCACACGAGACGCTGTTAAACGCGCGTTCAGAGGCAGTTGGACACTTTTTTCAACTGCCCCTGAATGCATGCAATGTTATCCTATGTGTCCATGTACACAGTCTAGTTTTTTCCCGTTTTTATGCAGTTGCGTTTAACCTTGTTTTTCCAGAAGCAAAAAAATGCGTTCAGACACTTTGCTTTTCCACGTTTCAGACGCAAAACGCGACAACCGCGTTTAGCCGCGTTTGCGTTTGTAAGCCTTTTTAAAAAGGAACCCAATTTTTTGGACCAGAAAACTCAGAAATATGATGGTAAACCATAAAAAAATACTAGAAAAATTGGTTTAAAATGTCGTAATTAGTTTAGATAGTTCATAGAGCATATATACTCACTGATGCATACATGTTTGTGAAATATCCAACGGACATTCGGTGTGCCATCAACGGATGGGTCCAATATTGACAAGCTCTGACTCTGGACCTCTCACGCAATTTGCGACGACGTTGTTGCCTCATCAAGAGCAACATCAGGAGCATTTCCTGACATATATTCAATATGGGATCCATTTCCAAAAAAAAAAAAAAACACAGAAAGAGAGGCAAATGCAAGTGTACAACTGATCTCTCTCTGCTGCTGCTGCTCACTCTGGTCAAAATGGCAGAAATAGTTAATACACGCTTTCTGAGCTTGGGGAGGGTCTATATGATGTTATCTTTACAAACGCTTATAGACGCAAACGTGGCAAAACGCGCAATTTTAAATGCAGGTTTCTGCTTTTTAAAACATGCGTTCAGCAGAGTTTGCATCTGCGTCTCGTGTGCATGGGGCCTTAGAGTGGACTGCCTTAAGATTGTGCATAATTTTAAAGGGTGCCTTGACTGAGAAAAGGTTGAGAAAGTCTGCGCTAAATGACCAAGTAATGCATAATGGATCAGGTTGACATATATTGAAAAGTATATACTGTACATTTCCTAAACTCAACACCTTGCCTGGAAAAAGAAAAGAAAGAAAAAGGGAAAAAATCTGGGGGTTGGAAGCATGTTTATGTATGTGAACGAATTTTAACAAGCCAGATGGAAAAATAATGGAGTGATATTGCTTCCAGCTCGGTGCCATTGCCGGACCAAAATGAGTAAAGACTGCAGTGGATTTTATTGCTCTATTAAAACAGTGCTGATTGAGGCTAAGCGGACCACAGGAGCTTTCATCACCTAACAAATTAGCTGACTAGACATTAACTGACAGATTGGAAGTCTGGGGTTAGCGCAGAAGAGGTTTAATTTACACCGATTCCAACCTTTGCAAGACTACTAAATGTTTAAAATATATGTAAAATACATCAACTATAATCTCAAATGAAAATAATGTTCGCTATTTTCAAGATTACATCTCTTATTAAAATCTGATAGAGGAAGGCATGTGAACAAAGTGTATCTAGATTTCGCTAAGGAATTTGATATAGTATCCCATCTAATGCTAATGCTCATGGATAGAAAACTGGTTGCAAGAACACGTACAGAGAGTAGTGATTAAAGGGGAGGTCCACCCTAAAAAAAAAAAAAAAAGCATAAAAAGGCTCCTAAAAAAGAAACATTTCACTTACCAGAAATGGCTATTGCTATGAAGATCGTCCTAATCTGCCTCTTCCTATTCCGCAGTGATCTTCGGTCTTCTCCTCCTCGCATTGTCTTCTGGTAAATGGGGCGCGGTGTGTTGTGGGGACTGTGTGAAACGCAGTTGCATTGCGGCTTCACTTCCTGGTTCCCTACTGTGCATGTGCGAGTCACGCAGTGAAATGAGAATGGTCCACGCTGTCTCTGGGACCCGTGTGTGTCCCAGCAGACAGCGTGGCGGGACAGGAAGAGGCAAAGACTCCCGTGGGAGTCTATGCCCGGAAGTGGGTGTAAATACCCGTCTTAAACAGGTATCTGCACCCCCCTGAAAGGTGCCAAATGTGGCACGGGAGGGGGGGAGGGTTCTGAAAAGCGGAAGTTCCACTTTAGGGTGGAATCCCGCTTTAAGAAAAGATTTATGTCCATCCTATCATTCAAGCCATATGGTTTTCTAGTATTGAGGGTATGGATCCACCACACTTCACATTTAAGCAGAATACGATGAGTGTCACCTCCTCTTGGGAGTTTTTTAACCTGTTCAGTGCCAAAAAAAGAAAAGGTTTCAAGATTGCCATGGTGTACTTCTTGGAAATATTTTGACACATTTGAAATATTATTATATTTAGCATTAGTATTTGTAGTGTCATTCACATGTTCCCAGATTCTAACTCTCAATCAACATATTGCAGGTTGCAGGCACTTTGAATTACATAAACCACCGATTTAGAATTACAATAAATATACTGTTTGATGTCTTAGGAGAAAAGGAAAAAAATGATGTCTATGGCACTGCCTGCAGGTATTATGGCCACACACGTGGGATCCTATAGTGGAAAGCCAAGTCTGTGGTTTGTTTTGCTTCTGAGAGCAAAACAAACTAGGTGACAGCATACTACATAGACTGGGGGCCATTCTACTAGAGCAATTACAACCCCCTTAATGACACTATACAGATCCTTGTCAACATATAGGATGGGAAGATGTTCTTTAAGGCCCCTTTCACACTGGGGCGGTTTTCAGGCGGTACAGCGCTAAAAATAGCGCCTGTATACCGCCTGAAAAAAAACGGCCCCATTCACTCCAGTGTGAAAGCCGGCGGGCTTTCACACTGGAGCGGTGCGCTAGCAGGACCGCAACAAAAGTCCTGCTAGCAGCATCTTTGGAGCGGTGAAGGAGCGGTGTATTTACCGCTCCTATACCGCTCCTTCCCATTGAAATCAATGGGAAACCGCGGGGATACCGCCCGCAAACCGCCGCTGCAGCGGCGCTTTGCGGAGGTCTTTAACCCTTTTGCGGCCGCTAGCGGGGGTTAAAACCACCCCGCTAGCGGCCGCATACCGCGGGTAAAACGATGGTAAAGCAGCGCTAAATATAGCGCTGCTTTACCGTCGCCGCCCCGCACCGCCCCAGTGTGAAAGGGGCCTAAGAATTGCAACAATTTTGTTGTAATGTAGTAACAAAATTAACTTTAATTTTTATTAAAATCACTACACTGCGTTTGTTTGTACTACTATTCTGAATCATCTCCGCCCGATCTCTGTAAAGAGCTATATGTTTACATCTAGCTATTGTTCGTGTGTTATAGTCCCTTTCTTTAATTCATTTTTGAATTACTGTACATTCTTGCAGAAAAACCTCCTCTGTAGAACAGTTCCTCCTGGCCCTGATGAATTCACCAGTGGGCAAAGATTTAATGGTGTGACAGCTATTAGTCAATAAAAGGGAATTCCCTGCACAGGGTTTTCTAAAAGTTCTAGAAGTCACGGTGTTGCTATCTGAATGCTCAGAGTCAAATCCAAATAGTCTATTTGGGTTGGGTGGTGCACTCAGATGAACTCCAAATTTAGAGAATTAGTATTAAGATATTTCATAAATTCACCTATGGCATCACCGATCCATGCCATACTACAATCAGGTCATCAATGAAGCGTCCAAATCAGGCGATATGTTTTTTTTTTTTTTAAATGGATTACTGTGAGCAAATAAAATTATTCTTCCCACCAGCACATATAGAGATTCACCAAAGAGGGAAAAAATTTTGCCCCCATGAATGCACCTTGACTCTGAATATATTATCGTTCATCAAACATAAAAAAATTATGTATCAACAGGAATTCTACTGCTCTACAATAAACTCAGGTTTATTGGAACTATAAACACTGTAACGAGAAAGATGGTGTTTGATGGCTAACAGTGCTAGAGAGTGGGGAATGCAAGAATACAAAGATCTGACATCTATTTTATTTTTTTATCCATTGGCTCATTCTAGGACCTACCCCCATTACTTCCAGCGTCTTAATCATGTGTCCCCAGTCTACCCTGTCAAAAGCTTTCTCAGCATCCATCGACAGGAATAGACTGGGGGACCCACTCGTTTTAATGACCTGGAGGAGAAGCAGAGCTCGGACTCCGTTGTCCCTCCCTTCTCTACCGGGGATGAATCCGACCTGGTCCGGATGTACCAGGTCGGTCATCCTCTCCTTCAACCTTTTTGCCAGTACCTTTGCATACAGTTTAGTGTGCATTTAATAGGGCTATTGGACCGTTTTTTGATCTAAAACACCCATCTCCTTACCTTCATCCAAAAATAAGTGTAATATTTTTTTTTTGAATGGTTGTTGTGGGATCAGAACTAAGAGGGTGATATGTAGTGCAATCATCCAACTGCCTCAGTGCTTCCTGCTTATAACTAGCAGTATCTAGGATCACTACAGATCATTTCTCTGCCTGGCGAATCACTAACTCAGATCTCATTTTTAAAGTATTTAGGGCTATGGTTTCTTTCTTGGTCAAATATTTTTTTTTTCTAATGTTGTGTTGCTGACATGATTCCTGCAATTTAACCAGTTCCAATTCCACAATATTCTGAAGAGAGTCCACAATGTCACTTCTAGTTTGAGCGGGGTAAAAATATTTATCCCTCATATTAATGCTAAATTTCTGTATCCCAAAAGATCCTTCTTCAGATTCTGCTTGCAGATTTTCTTTTTTTTTTTTTTTTTAAATTTTTTATTTTTCACACAGGAACAGGGCCCACATGGACCAACAGGTTACAACATAATGTGCTTGCAATACAAATACAGAAATAAAAGTAAACTTCACATTATGACACGCGTAACATAATATCTTGAGTCTTAAATAATACTTTTTTGGCATCTAACAGATATATAATGGTGTCAGATACCAATGTTGCCTTGTGTAATGTAGTATCTGTCCTGTTCTGCTTTGGAGCAGAACAGGTTATTATAAGTGCGATCTTTATAGTAAGCCTTTGTTCGTATATGAGGAGTTTGGAGCGTATCTCGTCTTTGAGTGCAATCTATGTTTGTCTATTTGCATGTCCCGATTTAGGCGTGTTGGCCCCACGGGCCCGGCTCCCTTTTTTCTATTTATCTTCCCCTTTGGGGGGGGGGGGGGAGTCAGCATAGAGAAGAAATTTAGGTAGTTAGAGAGGGGGGAGGAAGAAAGGGAGACCATAGGGGGGAAGAGAAGGGGGGAGGGGGGGGGGGGTGGGGAGGACATGTGGGGAAGTACACCCCACGACCATGGTGCGCTGTTAGGGTAATGTCAGAGAGTGAGATCAATTCTGTAGTGTCGTATACCTCATTCTCCAAGGGGCTCGACTATCAACCCGTTTGTTCAAGTGACGTCCCCCGACCTCCTAAGAGCCTGCCCTTCCTCTGAAAGAATGAACATAGACCAAAACTGCCACGTCTTGGTGTATGTCTCCTGTCTCTTCTGTTCAGTTAGAATAAGGTCCTCCATCGTCCTTATTTCCTCCACTTTCTGAAGCCAGAGGTCAATGGACGGTGGAAGAGCAGATTTCCAACAGAGTGGAATGCAGGCCTTTGCTGCGTCTAGAAGATGGCGAATCACCGAATTTTTATATTTCCTGTCAGGGGTGTCAGTTGCATGGAGGAGGAAGATTGCCGGGTCAGCGGGTATAATTCTTTCTGTCATTTTTTGTATTGTCTCGTGTATTATCTTCCAAAAGTGACTCAGTTTGGGGCATGACCAAAAGATGTGCAGTATGTCTCCTTTCTCTGTCTGGCAGCGCCAGCATCTATCTGTTGTTGTTGGGAAGAATTTGTGAAGCATGGTTGGGGTTCTGTACCAGCGAGACAGGATTTTGAAATTCGTCTCTTGAGTTTTGGCACATATTGAAGATTTGTGCGTGTACTTGAGGATTAACTGCCTCTTCGCGTTACTAAATTGGAGCCCTAGGTCTTGTTCCCATTTAAGTAAGCCCGGTGGGACAAAGTCCTCCGGCGGGGTAATCATAAGCGAGTATGACAGTGAGAGCGTGTGTGGTAGTACTCCTGAGTCATTACACAGTTCCTCAAGTAATGTGAGTGGTTGGTTATTACCTGTCGGGGGCTGTATCGTGTTTAGAAAGTGTTTCAGTTGCAGTGCTCTCATAAAGTCAAGTTTATATGGGCCTGTGGGGTCAGAAAGTTCAGCTATCGTTTTCCACCTCCCCCTGTCGCTAAAGTGTGATGCCTGGTGTAGTCCCGCCCCTAACATGGACCGAAAGGGATCGTCATTAATACCCGGTGTGAAGAGGGGGTTTCCTAGTATGGGGTATATAGGGGAGTTCTGTGAGGAGAGGGAGGACTGGGAGATGATACGTGCGCAGATCTGGGCCGTGTTACCTACTAACGGGTGTTGTTTAATCTCCGGCGGCAAACCACTAAAGCACCATGGTATGCCTCGTAGGGGAACTAAACACTGTGCCTGTTCCATCTGGGCCCAGAGTTTGGAGTCCTGGTGTCTGCACCAGTCAAGAAATCTCCCCAAGTGCGTCGCTTGGTAGTATATTCTAAGGCTTGGTAGGGCCAGTCCACCATAGCGCTTGGGGAGGACAAGCAGTGAGTTGGCCAGTCTAGGTCTTTTCTTTGCCCAAACAAAATCTGTAAATAATGTTTGAATTTGTTTAAAATAGTTACTTGGGATTCGGATGGGCAGGGCTTGCATCAGATATAGAAATTTCGGGAGTACAGACATTTTAAGTATGTTGCAGCGCCCCAGCCACGAGTGCAGACCGGATTGCCACCCGTTCAGTAGCATTCTTACCTTCTTAAGAAGGGGGGGAAAATTTAATTCGTACAGTTTCGAAAGTGATTGAGGGATGTATGTTCCCAAATATTTTAAGGCTGTATTTGTCCATTTCAGCTGAAAGCTGGATTGGAGATGCATAAGTTGGGCTTTTGGTATGTTCAGGCTCATTGCTTCTGATTTACTAAAATTAATTTTAAGATTGGAGAGCGCTCCATATATAGAAAATTCCCGTAGCAAATTTGGGAGGGATACCGTTGGATTGGATAGTGAAAACAATAGGTCATCCGCATAAGCCGACACTTTATAGTGGATTTGTTTTATCGCGATCCCTTCAATGTTTGGATTGCGCCTAATATGACACAGGAAAGGTTCCAGGGATAAAGCAAATAAGATAGGTGAGAGTGGGCATCCCTGACGTGTTCCGTTTGTAATCGTAAAGGGATCTGAAAGGATCCCATTAGCCCTGACTCGTGCCGATGGTGTTGTATAAATCGCTGAGATCCAATTCATCATGGTCTGCCCTAGTCCCATGTGCTGCAGTGTGGTGAACATGAAGGTCCAGTCAACCCTATCAAAGGCTTTCTCAGCATCCGTGCTGAGAAAGACACTTGGTGTATTGGCCAGAGTAGCTTGATGGAGTAGATTTAGAACTTTCGTGGTGTTGTCTCGAGCCTCTCTAGACGGTACAAAACCTACTTGGTCTAAGTGAATGATTTGTGTAATGTGGGATTGTAGTCTTGAGGCCAGTATCTTGGTGAACAACTTAAGATCCGTGTTCAGCAAGGATATTGGCCTGTAGCTCCCGCATTGGGCCGGGTCTTTCCCTTCTTTGGGGATCACCGCGATTTGAGCCTGTAGGGAAGTGGTGTGTAGTTTATTCCCCTTACCCAAGTCGTTCAAAAGGTCGATGAAATGGTTGCCTAGTACTGGGAGAAAGGTCTTGTAATAATGGATGGTGAGGCCATCTGGTCCTGGGGCTTTCCTCTGTTTAGTGTTCCGCTTGCAGATTTTCTAATGCAAACCTTGTTAAAGATAATCAAATCTGAAGGAGGTAGTCTCATCTTGAACATTATGGCACACTGTGGATTCACTATGAGAAGGTATATCCTTGAAATGTTTCCTAAGCATTATTATTATTATACAGGATTTATATAGCGCCAACAGTTTGCGAAGCGCTTTACAACATGAGGGCAGACAGTACACTTACAATACAAATCAATACAGGGGGGGGGGGGGGGGGATCAGAGGGCCCTGCTCATTAGAGCTTACAAATCTAGAAGGGACGGTCAAGTGGAAACAAAAAAAGGTAATAACTGTGGGGGATGAGCTGATGGAAAAAATTAAAATACAGTTGTTAGGTGTGGGTAGGGTAGGCTTCTCTGAAGAGAAGGGTTTTCAGGGATCGTCTAAAAGCTAATAATGTAGGAGATAAGCGGACAGATTGGGGTAGCGCATTCCATAGAATTAGAGAGGCTTTGGAAAAGTCCTGGAGGCGAGCATGGGAGGAGGTGACGAGGGAGCTAGAGGGCAGGAGGTCTTGAGAGGAACGAAGAGAACGAGTAGGTTGGTATTTAGAGACTAGGCTAGTGATGTAGCTGGGGGCGAAATTGTGGATGGCTTTGTACGTATTTGTTAGCAGTGATGTAAGTAACCGAGTTAAAATAAACGGAGTTACTTAACGCAGTTACTTTAGAGGGTAACGAGTAATCTAACTGATTACTTTTCCCCTCATGGTAACTCAGTTCCCATTACTTGGGCGGCATTACCACAATTACATCTACCGCCACTAGATGGCAGTAGCTTAATTCCGGTGTCCTGACGAAAAAGTTCCCCCGCCGGATAAGGACTAGGATAGGCGCAGTACGAAGGACTACGGAGCTTACGAAAATTGCCGAACCTAAACAGCTCTGAGTGAACTCTACACCACGCAGGCGCAGTTAACATGTAATTGTACGAGGCGATGCCGCACACACCCGATGCTCATGCTACTCTGCAAGGGGCGTCTATCGTGTAACTAAGGGGCGGATCTAGTATTACTGTAACCAAGGGGTGCATTTATTATTATTGTTATAAATCGAGCTCTGCCCATTAATTTAACATTCGCCCTCTTCTGTAGCCATCCGCCCCTTACACGATATAATAATAATAGACCCGCCCCTTGCTTACACGCTATAACAGATCTGCCCCTTGGTTAGAGTAATAATAGAGCAGCCCCTTGGTTACACGATATATAACAATAATAATTGTGCCCCTTGGTTACAGTAATACTAGAGTTACACGTATAGAATATAAAAAATAAAAAAGTCACAGTTACTTTGCTGCGTAACTAATTACTTTTCCAATGTAGTAACTGAGTTACTAACGCAATTACTTTTTGGGAGAAGTAATTTGTAACTTAACTAATTACTTTTTTAAAGTAATTTAAAATATATATATATATATATATATATATATATATATATATATATATATATATATATATAAAAATTGAAAGCTCGGCTACAATTTTTAGCTTAAAGTGGTGTAGGGATATACCTAGGTTTTAACAGTGAAACAAAGAAAAAAAACTAGACTGTAGTCGTTGGTCCAGATATACATTTTTTTTGTCACAATTAGAGAATCTATCAGAAGTTGACAGCGAATGCTTTTCAGAAGTTATACACAAATCCTCTTTCATTAGAGCTTTAGTTTCCAGTACAAGAGAAGTCTGGATCAGTAGTTATTCATACTTGCTGTGTCAGAGGCACATTTTGTTGAGATGTCTTGCAGCATGACAAAGGGGATTTGCTTGTATCTCCTGAAATGCATTGCCTGTTAACTTTTGATATACTCCTTTTTTGTGACAGATAAAAAATGATATTGGAACCGACCTCTATGGTTTGGCGCTGTCATTCTTTTACTCTGTATAAAGAGTTCCAACAGGCGTTAGAAGAGCTGACACATAACAATAACCATTTTACCTATTCAAAAAACTCCACAAAGTTTGAAGTCTGTCTATTTATATATATATATATATATATATATATATATATATATATATATACACACATACACACACACACACACACACACACACATATACACACATATACACACACACACAGGGCCAGATCTAGCCAATTTGATGTGGGAGTTCAGTAAAAAAAAATGTCAGGGGTCAGAGGATGCAAGGTCAGCAGGGCAGTGTATAGGATGCAGTAGGGAGGTGTACAGGGATCAACAGTGCAGAGGATAGGATCAGCAGTTTGTAGGGCAACAGTGGCAGCTGGTGCTCAAAATTGTTTGGGGGGGAGACGCAAACAAACTGAACATTTTTTGAAAAAAAAACATCAATTGCAGCCACTGTGCCCATCAAACGCAGCCTCTGTGCCCATCAAACGCAGCCACTGTGCCCATCAAACGCAGCCACTGTGCCCATCAAACGCAGCTACTGTGCCAAACACTGCCAGTGTGCCCAACAATCGCTGCCAGTGTGCCCATCATACACTGCCAGTGTGCCCAACTGCCCATCAAATGCTTCCAGTGTGCCCAACTGCCCATCATATGCTGCCAGTGTGCCCAACTGCCCATCATATGCTGCCAGTGTTCCCTTCAAACGCTGCCAATGTGCCCATCAAATGCTGCCAGTGTGCCCATCAAACGCTGCCGGTGTGCCCATCAAACGCTGCCGGTGTGCCCATCAAACGCTGCCGGTGTGCCCATCAAACGCTGACGGTGTGCCCATCAAATGCTGCCAGTGTGCCCCCTGCCTGCTCGCCGTCTGCCCAGTACTTACCCTGTGTCTGTGGGGCAGTGGGTGACGGCAACAAGTGGGGTCCTTCATGTGTCCCCTGCCTCATCTCCCGTCCTCTCCTCCTGATAGGCGTCCAATATCGGTGCCTGTCGTTTCAGACAGACAATCAGGTGACAGGTAACAGACCCAAGCACCCGATTGGTGGAGAGAAGCGGTTCTGTGTGAGGAAAGCGAATAGTCATTCGCTTTCCTAACACAGCTGAGCGGACTGCGAGCGCCAAGCATGGCGCTCACAGTTCACCTATTTTGCAGCTTACCAACTCCGCTCGGGCTGTGCGTTCCACGGAGCTTCTGTCGTCACTTCCGGTTTACCACCAGCACAGGGAAGCCGGAAGTGACGTCTTAACTCAGCAGACAGGCAGCACTCACAACATGAAAGAAGATTTTTCAAATAAGCTTATATTGAATTTGCAAATATATCTATTGTTTGTATTGCTATTAAGCCCCATACACACGGTCGGACTTTTTCATGGATTCTGTCCGATCGGACAATGTTGTTGAAAAATCAGACCGTGTGTATGCACCATCGGACAGTGTACGTTGGATTGTCCGACGGACAAAGTCTTATCTCCTGCTGGAAAGATTTGCCGACAACACGGTCCGATCACACCAAATCCGATCATGTGTACGGTTGTCCGACCGGACAAAGTGCCACGCATGCTCAGATCACATTACAAGACCAAAGCTATTGGCTACTAGCCTCTACGTAGTCCCGTCGTAGGCAACAAACGTCACCACGTTCAGAATGATCGGATTTTCCGACAACTTTGTCCGACCGTGTGTGTACGTAAAACCAACATCGGACAAAGTATGACGGACAGGATCCGACCGACCTGGTCCGCGGATTGTCCGACCGTGTGTATGGGGCTTTACAATGCTGATGTTATAAAAGGAAAATGTATGGTGTGGTCATAGATTTCCATTAACACCTAATACAAACTGCTATTATTAGAGGAACGAGGAATGGTGATGTCAGTTTGGAAGAAGAAGTGTTATTCCCAGAAGTCTAATCACTTTGCTATATAATGTCTTCCCTACCCATCAAAGCATTCAGTGCTATGCTGAATCAGCTCTCTACCAATATTTAAAAAAGTATTCCTCTTGTAGGGAATGGAGTTAATGATATTAGCCATGTAACCCTTGACATTTATGTGTAGCCAACAACAAACATGGTGGCTGAGGATAAAACAGATTCTTCCTATTAGCTATTGGAAAATAATATCATAGCACTGCAATAAATAATAACTGGATATACTGAAGTTAAAATGCTTTGTGAACAGCACTAACTTAAATCTGGCATTTGAGAATTATTACCTACTGATAAAGATGAGTGAATTATTCAGTAAACTGGTAGATCTGATGAATCACAATACTCTCAAATAGACAGGTGCCAAATCTGCTGAAGATTCAACAAAATATGATGCAGCAGGAATATGGTAGCCCTGTCAGCAGTGACAGCTTGCTGCTGGAGGGCTTTGTTCTAAGGTAAGTATTTCATAATGTGCTAGTATGTTTTTTTTTTTTATATATATTTTTTTTTTTAACTGGTTCCCGACCGGCGTACAACGCTATACGTCGGCAGAATGACACGTACAGGCAGGAGGGCGTATATATAAGTCCCTCCTTAATGCCGTCCGTGCCATCGGGAGCACGCCGGGAGCGGCGCGCTCCCACGCCGGTCGGGACCCCCCGTGAGGCCGGTCGCGGGTCCCGCGGACTCGATCGCCGCGGGGGCACCCGCAATCGTCTCACGGGAAGGCTGAACGGAGAGATGCGGAAATACACAGCATCTCCCCGTTCTGCCTAGCAACTAGTGACGCCGATCTCTGCTCCCTGTGATTGGAGCAGAGATCAGCATTCACTAGCTGACAGCCACGCCCCCCCACAGTAAGAAACACACCCCTAGGCATACTTAACCCCTACACTGCCCCCTTGTGGTTAACCCCTTCACTGCCAGTGTCATTTATACAGGAATCAATGCATTTAAATAGCATTGATTGCTGTATAAAATGACAATGGTCCCAAAAATGTGTCAAAAATGTCCGATGTGTCCGCCATAATGTCGCAGTCACAATAAAAAAAAAAAAATCGCTGATCGCCGCCATTACTAATAAAAAAAAATTATTAATAAAAATGCTATAAAACTATCCCCTATCTTGTAAACGCTATAACTTCTGCGCAAACCAATCAATAATCGCTTATTGCGATTTTTTTTTACCAAAAATATGTAGAAGAATACGTATCGGCCTAAACTGAGGAAAAAAAATGTTTTTATATATATTTTTGGGGGATATTTATTATAGCAAAAAATAAAAAAAGAATGCGTTCTTTTTCAAAATTGGCACTCTTTTTTGTTTATAGCGCAAAAAAATAAAAACCGCAGGGGCGATCAAATACCACCAAAAGAAAGCTCTATTTGTGGGAAAAAAAGGACGTCAATTTTGTTTGGGAGCCACGTCGCACGATCGCGCAATTGTCAGTTAAAGCGACGCAGTGCCGAATCGCAAAAAGGGGCCTGGTCCTTTGGCTGCTAATTGGTCCAGTCTGAAAGTGGTTAATGCTGCGGTTTACTACTGCTTTAAGTAAAAGGGAAGTGCATGCATGGAATCTGCGCTATGTGCATGGCGTGACCGTTACTGGGAGTGAGGTAGCGGTAATACGCCTCACAGGTGGATGTGGGCAAGGCTCAGTGTGTCCCTCCTAAATGCAAATTACAGAGAAGGTGCACATTGTCACAGGCACCTGAAAGTTAACTGGAGGACCATTATGGTGCAAGTGTACACGGTATACGTTCATCTCTAAAAGCAAAGGCCCACTTTAAGGTTAAGTATTCCCCTATGGCAGCCTCAGCCCTGTCCCAGGGCATTGATGAAAATGGCACAAAAGTAAGGGTACCCTATGTGAAGCAGAGTGATCCTGTTGCAGGTGCCTATTGTAACTAGACATGTGCACAACAAAAAAAATTGTTTATTTTCGTTTCGTTTTTTTCGTTTCCATTGATTCGTAAATTCGTAAGTTGTCGGTGTTGGTATTCGTATTTTCGTTAGAGTTATTTTTTCGTTGATTAGTTTTTCCATTAGTTCAATTTTCGTTTATTCGAAATTTGGACACATTCGGATTTATTCGTACATTTGTAACATTCGTAGATTCGTAATCGGAGCATAATTCATAATTTTATGTAATGTGTATGCTATTATTACATTTTAAGAGACACGGAAAATTACGAATCAAAAAAAAAAAAAGTTACGAATGTACGAATTTTTTCGTTCAATCCATTCGAGGCACGTTAAAGCGGAAGTAAACCCTTTGATTTAAATAGTTAAAAAAAAAATGGCATGCCGGAAATGCTACCTGTCACACTGACTATGCTTTCAACCAAACTGTCAAACCATCCAATGGCTGGTGTCATAACTGATCACATGTGCAGCATCATGGCAGTTGAAGATTGAACAGAGGCCAAGATGGCAGCTTCCTTAGCTGAAAACGATGGGAGGGTTTACTTCCACTTTAAGCAGCGCCATTGTAAGGGACACGGAAAATTACCAATTCAACAAAAAAAAAAGAAAGGTACGAATGTACGAATTTTTTCATTCATTTCGTTTTCGTTTTACGGATTTTCTTCTTTCGTAGATTTGTTGTTTCTAATTTGTTTTATTCGGATATTCGTTGTTTTCGGATTTGTTCGATTCGAACGATTCGTTAAAATTTTTACCGAATCGTTCGTTCATTCGTACGATAACGAAAAAAAACAAAGAAAACGAAACGAATTGCACATGTCTAATTGTAACCCAGAAGAACCCACCCCGGGCTAGGCCTCTCATGTGAGCCTTGCTTGGTGCACAACAAGGAGAGGAAGATGACCACCACAGCACCCAACCCAGGCTGCAAGCTGGAATAATTACAATGCAAGTTCTACTTTAAAATGTGCAGGCTCCCTCCCTCCTGTAAAAATAATGTCTTTAAAAAAAAAGGTACAGTACATTTTCAAAAGGACCTGAAAAGAACAAAAGTTAGATTTTAAAATTGCCTTACCCCCATCTCCCTCATTGACAGGTGTAACATCACTATCCTTCTAATAAAATTCCTGGGGAAACATAAGTAACTCAAATCTCACAAGAAGACACTCCAGTCCAGTGCAAAAGAGTCATCTCACAAGATCTGAGCTGCTCTGTTTTTCCAGAATGTCACCAGAAATCGTGTGACTTCACTCTCGCCTATTAATTTAATTAATAATGAGTGGGATTGACAGAAGTGAAATGGCACCAGGTCTTAAAACTGCTAGGACAGATACTTTAATTGTGCTTTCTCCTTACCGTACGAGGGACTTTCAATGCGCCAAATAATACATTTTGCATATTAGTAAAAAAAAGACTAACTTTTAGTACCATATACTGTATGTCATAACATGAGCACCTCGATTACCATTTTTTCCCAACCAACATCTTAAATAAATACGAAACACATTTCTTGGATTTAAATGGCCATAGCAGCCCTTTATTAACAACCATAAATAACATTATAAACTTTTATTCCATTTTACTTCCATTACCACTTCACCCCCGGACCAATTGGCAGCCAAAGGACCAGGCCCCTTTTTTGCGATTCGGCACTGCGTCGCTTTAACTGACAATTGCGCGGCCGTGCGACGTGGCTCCCAAACAAAATTGGCGTCCTTTTTTTCCCACAAATAGAGCTTTCTTTTGGTGGTATTTGATCGCCCTGCGGTTTTTATTTTTTGCGCTATAAACAAAAATAGAGCGACAATTTTGAAAACAATGCAATATTTTTTGCTTTTTGCTATAATAAATATCCCCAAAAAAATATATAAAAAAAACATTTTTTTGTTTTTTTTTTTTTTTTTTTCCCTCAGTTTAGGCCGATACATATTCTTCTACATATTTTTGGTAAAAAAAAATAAATAAAAAAAAAAAAAAAAAATCGCAATTAGCGATTGTTGATTGGTTTGCGCAAAAGTTATAGCGTTTACAAAATAGGGGATAGTTTTATAGCATTTTTATTAATATTTTTTTTTTTTACTAGAAATGGCGGCGATCAGCGATTTTTTTTGTGACTGCGACAATAATGTCGCAGTCACAAAAAAAATCGCTGATCGCCGCCATTTCTAGTAAAAAAAAAAATATTAATAAAAATGCTATAAAACTATCCCCTATTTTGTAAACGCTATAACTTTTGCGCACATCGGACATTTTTGACACATTTTTGACACATTTTTGGGACCATTGTCATTTATACAGCAATCAATGCTATTTAAATGCATTGATTCCTGTATAAATGACACTGGCAGTGAAAGAGTTAACCACTAGGGGGAGGGGAGGGGTTATGGTGTGTGACGTGTTGTGTTTTTTTACATTAGGGGGGCGGGGTTGACGTCTGACATCATTGATCGGCTTTCCCGATGACCGGGAACAGCCGATCAATGACAGGCAGAGTAGGAAGCGCGGGGAGAGGTTTGTTTACACAGACCTCTCCCCGTTCTTCAGCTCTGTGACCCGATCGCGGGACACCAGCGGCGATCGGGTCCGCTGGTCCCGCGACCCACGGGCAGGCAATTAAAGGGCCGCGTATATATACACACACGTGATTTTGCCTGGTCGTGCCATTCTGCCGCAGTATATGCGTGAGGCGGTCGGGAAGCACTTAAACAAGAACTTTTACAACCCAAATTATCTGAATGAATCTATGTCTCAGGTTAATGAAGGAAGGTATTCTATCGCAACCACTTTACCATCCTGGCCCCTAGCTGCAGTTACACCGGCTCAGGGAAAAACTTTAACAGTTTTTACCCGATGACCGATAGTTCCTTACTTTCTTAGTAGGGAAGGTACCCATACTGAGATAGCCTAAACCCGTTCCACTCCACGTACTGTATTTGAACATTCCGACCTTCACTAAACTGAGACCCCTGCCTACTGCTATGACAACCCCACAATTTTACACAATACCATTAACGAAAATCGACTCATACATAATCCCCAAATGAGAAAAAAAAGAAAAGCAAACAACCAACCAATGTAAGGGGAGGAAGGGAGAGAAAAATGTCTCCTTCTTGCTGCCGGGCTCTAAACTGACCCAAAAACGTCTCTTCCCTTACACTGGTACCCACTGCCACACCCTGCTACCCATATTACCCAATTAGGGCCGGTGTTCTGTCAAACTATGTCCACCTATCGAATAGTGTCCGCCCCGTACTGCGCAGGGCTTGCGCAGTACGGAGCAAAAGGAGATTCGGAAAATCTCCGAAGATGAAGGGCGCCTGCGCCGTGAATCCAGATGCAAGCCCCACCATCCAAGTGGACATAGGGCTGCACAAAGTTAGAGGGCCCCTCGCCACGCTTCGGGCACGGCCTCGCTGCGCTCGGCTCTTTTTTATTCTGACTCTATGTCCACTTGGATTGTGGGGCTTGAACCTGGACTCACGGCGCATGCGCCGTTCATCATCGGAATGTGCTTGGCATGTGTACTGCGCGTGCACAGTACACATTGGACAGTATCCGATGGGGGACACTATCCGACAGGACACCGACTCCTGGTACTTTATTGAACAACAACACCTCCCTGTTCTAGCCTACCCAGTGACTCCACTTATGCTGGGCATGCAGTTACTGGCCTTTTCTTGATAAGTAGGAAGTAGAACTTAGGGATTATGACAGTGCCAATTAAGTGTTTGTCAACAATGTAATACTTTTTTTTTTAAATAAAGTTTATTTCGAAATTTTAAAAGCATAAAATTAGATTTTTACATATAAAAAACACAAAAATAAAGTAATAGACCCACATAACACTTTACTTTATTTTTGTGTTTATATGTAAAAATCTAATTTTGTGCTTTTAATATTTCGAAATAAACTTTATTTAAAAAAAAAAAAAAAAAAAAAAAAGTATTACATTGTTGACAAACACTTAATTGGCACTGTCATAATCCCTCAGTTCTACTTCCTACTTACCTTTATTATAATATAGGGATGAGGTGCTGCAACGTTTTGGACCCTCTCAACCATCATCCTCACCGGCCTTTTCTTGATGTTAGGCATGACATTTCACCTTTTTAATCCTTCAGTCATCAAACCATATAAAGGCTGTTCTCTTTATAAAAAGTGGATCTATATACAGTTGTGCTCATAAGTTTACATACCCTGGCAGAATTTCTTGGCCATTTTTCAGAGAATATGAATGATAACACAAAAACTTTTCTTTCACTCATGGTTAGTGTTTGGCTGAATCCATTTATTATCAATCAACTGCGTTTACTCTTTTTAAATCATAATCACAACAGAAACTATCCAAATGACCCTGATCAAAAGTTGACATACCCCAGTTCTTAATTTTGTGTATTGCCCCCTTTAACATCAATGACAGCTTGAAGGGGACATACTAAAACATTTAAATGTGAAAATGGCTTAATGTAGCCTAACGTGTAATAAAGGGCCTAAACCTCATTCAGTTGCCATGAAAAATTGCACAGCCTAAGTTTATAACTTTCCAAACCTATCCTAGAAGTTTCATGCATTCCGATGTTCCACAAGGCAAACTAGGGACATTAAGCTTGTTTTTTGGGGAGCTTAATGTGGCTTAACATACAAAAAAGACCTTAAATGTTATTCAATTTCCCCCATACTTCACAGACTCTATCCACGCCAACATATTCTGTAAATATCAGCTTATTTGGTAAATCACACCAAAAGTTATTCACATTAAGCTATATTTTATAATGCTAAAACATTTAATGTGAACAGCTTAATATAAAGAGAGCTTAATGTACTATAAATGTGCCTAAACCTCAACCAATTGTCTTGAAACTTTGCACAGCCTAAGTTCTCAACTTCCCGAACCTATCCTAGAAGTTTCATGTATTTCGGTGTTCCACAAGGCAAACTAGGGACATTAACTGATTGCTGAGTACCTAAGTACCTGTCAGTCCATCTGAGTACCTGAGTACCTGTCACAGTCCATATGAGTACCTGTCACAGTCCATATGAGTACCTGTCACCGCCCTTCAGAGTACCCGAATACCAGTCACCAGGCCATCAGAGTACCCGAGTACCTGTCACCAGCCCATCACAGTACCCGAGTACCTATTTGCAGCCCATGCCTCATAGAATATACTTTGGGGTGTTTGCTTTCCAAAATGGGGTAATTTTGTGGGTAATTCCATTGTCCTGGTGCTCCAGGACCTTCAAAAGTGTGATAGGCAAGAATGAAATGAGATGTGTAATTTATGCTCGTAGAACGCCTGAAGGTACTACTTCAATGTTCGGCCAGGCTGTGGTATCGCCATACTCAGAAAGAGTAGCAGAATGTGTTTTGGGTGTAATTTTTGCTATACACATGCTATGTGTTAGAAATATCTTATATATGGACAACTCTGTGTAAAAAAAAAAAAAATATGTTTTAATTTTTTTCCACATTTTTCCAAAAACTTCTGGAAAAAAATGAACCGTTCAAAAGACTCATTATGCTATATATATATATATATATATATATATATATATATATATATATATATATATATATATATATATAATATTATACGTTGGGGTGTTAGCTTTCCAAAATAGGGTCATTTTGTGGGCAATTCCATTGTCCTGGTGCTCCAGGGCCTTCAAAAGTGCAATAGGTGGTTGTGAAATGAGATGTGTAATTTTTGCTCGTAGAACGCCTGAAGGTGCTACTTCAATGTTGGTCCTCTGTATGTGGCCAGGCTGTGTAAAAGTCTCACACATGTGGTATCGCCATACTCAGGAGGAGTAGCAGAATGTAGTTTGGGGTGTAATTTGTTGTATGCATATGCTGTGTGTGAGAAATAACCTGATAATATGACGATTTTGTAAAAAAAAAAAAAACAAAAAAAAAAAAATCTTCATTTGCAAAGAATTGTGGAAAAAAAAAAATGACAACTTAAAAAAACTCACCATGCTACTTACTTAATACCTTGGAATGTCTACTTTCTAAAAAGGGGTCATTTGGGGGGTATTTGTACTTTCCTGACTTGTTAGTGTCTTAAGAAATGAGATACACCTGATGTACTGAAGGCCTGATCCGAAGTGATACATTTTCAGTGATTGGCACCACAGTTTGTAGACTACAACTTTCACAAAGACCAAATAATATACACTAATCTGGGTTCTTTTTACCAAAGATATGTAGCAGTATAAATTTTGGCCAAAATTTATGAAGAAAAATTACTAATTAGCAACATTTTATGACAGAAACAAAGAAAAAGGCATTTTTTTTTTTTCACAAAATCTACTTTTTTTTTTTATTTATAGCACAAAAAATAAAATAAAAACACTAGTGATTAAATACCACCAAAAGAAAACTCTATTTGTGTGGAAAAAAGGATGCAAGTTTCATATGGGTACAGTGTTGCATGACTGAGTATATGTAAGTAAGTGCACTGTATAGATAATAAGGTCGTAACTAGTGCACTCAACCTCACTTTAGCGAGATAATGTGAAGCTGCCAACATATAAGTGATCTCACACAGTATAGGTAAAATATGTTAAAATGGTATGTGGCGCTAACCACTATAAGAACTATAAGAAAAAAAGTCCCTGAATTAATAAAAAATATTGATCAATACGATGGTGCTCAGAAAATAAAAATGACTAAAAAGACTTCCTGATAAAAAACCTGTTAAAGATAAAAATTGGTGTATACTAAAGCGCTGATATATATATATATAATTTAAAAGCCCCAAATCTAATAGAATAAAATAAGATTACTAAATGAAATGCTGTAAAATGACTGGTATAATAGTGCAAATTTCTATATCCTTATGTGTAAAACACAAAACTGTGCAATAAATAATTAATAGAAAGTGCAAAATTAATACTCTCAATAAAAAGTGGCGACGGTGACCCAGAAGCCCAGGACAACGCTAGTAAAAGAGCTGGAAGAAGATAGCGGGAGAAGAGGCTGGAAAGCGCAGACAGACCCCCGAAGTCGGAAGAAGACCCCCTGAGCTGCCTAATAAACTACTTTAAAAACCTGTCTAGTGTGATTTTTTTATTTACTTTTTTTTCCCCTAGATGAATGGGTAGTGGTACCATGTACCCCATACTCATTCACATATGGTGGGGGGCCGGGATCTAGGGTCCCCCTTAGTAAAGGGGTCTCCCAGATTCCGATAAGCCCCCCGCCCGCAGGCCCCGACAACCAACGGCCAGGGTTGTGGGGAAGAGGCCCTTGCCCCCCTCCCCCAAAGCACCCACCCCCCATGTTGAGGGCATGCGGCCTGGTACGGCTCAGGAGGGGGGGGAGCGCTCGCTTGCCCCCACCCCCTTTCCTGACTGGCCGGGCTGCGTGCTCGGATAAGGGTCTGGTATGGACTTTGGGGGACCCCCACGCCGTTTTTTCGGTGTAGGGGGTTACCCTCAAAATCCATACCAGGTGACGGGGCTTGCGAGGTGTCAATCTCGCCGATGAAAGCGGCGAGATTGACTTCCTTCTCTAGTCCCGTCGTACCTCGAGTCACGTTCAAAATGAACGGACTTTACTCCGTGTGTGGGCAAGTCCGTTCATTTCGAAAGGCCGTCGGACCTGCATACAGACGGGCGGACTTCCCGACAGGAACTGGGTCCAGCGGGAAGATTTAAAACATGTTTTAAATCTAGGTCCGGCGGACTTTTGGGAAGAAAAAGTCCGCTGGAGCCCACACATGATCAGAATGTCTGCCGTACTATGGTCCGCCGGAAAGTCCGATCGTGTGTGCGCGGCATAAGTAGTCAGACAGAGTTCTAAGTCCTGTATTTCACTATAGAAACTCAGTTTACTGTTATAAATACATGTAAAATGCAAAACTCCGGTGGGTGTAACAACATGACCGCTTTCCCCCTTCTTAGTGTATCCTTACTGTGGACGAGTGTGGGGTGTAGCAAGATGGCGGCGACGGAACGTCACTTCCATAGCAAACTGCGATAGGTCGCCGAATATGTCGTTGCACCGCCACCATTTATAGTAAGGGGACCTGGCAGTGAAGCCTTTCTGCTTCACAGCCGACTCCCTACTGCGCATGTGCGAAGTGTGCTGCACTTTCTGAATGGTCTATGGTGGGGGAAGGAGGGGGTACCTCCTCCCCCCCCCGAAAGGTGCCAAATGTGGCACCAGAGGGGGGAGGAGGCGGATAAGCGGAGCTTCCACTTTTGGGTTTAATAGAAGATAAAATTTAAATCCTCACATCATAATTTAACAAAATACACACAATACCCCTTATTTTACACTTACAGTTTGGGGGGGGGGGGGGTGGAAAAAAATAGGCAGTTGAGCCATGTTTTTACCCCACCCATTCAAGTGAACTACTAGGCTCATAGTTGCAGTGTGTTATTGCCATTCAAAAACTTAGTTTAGCTGTACAAAAAAACAAGCATTCAGGAGGCAGCTCCTGCGCCTGCACCGCTCTCTGCAAAGCAATTCACTGTGGATCGCTCTTCAGAGACCATCACAGGTGTAAATGAGCCCTAAAAATATTACAACCAGAACATAACTCCTTCTATGTGACAACATATCATAGATGTACTGTACATAACAACACAAAAAACATCATTGTTAAGGTGCTGTTCTGTAGTCAGTGTCCCCCTTCCCACAGAGAATCAGAACTCTTGCCAGTGGCGGTGCCTCCATAAGAGCGCACGGGCGCCACCCCCTTTCTCCAGCCACCCCCTCTATGACCAATGGATAGATTCATGCATAGCATGAATCTATCCATGGCCGCCACTGCCACCCCCTATTCAGGCGCCTGCCCCCTTTTCGGGGCGCCTGAAGTACAGCAACATGGGTGTGTTTTTGAAACACCTGATTAGAGCCATAGGCTCTAATAGGCATCAAAAAAGGGGACCTGCGAGCGCCGTTCTTGGCGCTCACAGTTCACCCACGTGTGTTAGGAAAGTGAATATTCATTCACTGTTCTAACACTGAACCGCATCTCCGATTGGTTGAAACGACAGGCGCTGTGATTGGACGCCTATCAGGAGGAGAGGACAGAAGGAGAGGATGGGAGGGGATGCATGGAGGACACTGCTCGCTCTGGGGGACACATTGGCAGCATTTGATGGGCACAGTGGCAGCCTTTGATGGGCACAGTGGCAACCTTTGATGGGCACAGTGGCAACCTTTGATGGGCACAGTGGCAACCTTTGATGGGCACTGGCTGCATTTAATGGGCACAGTGGCTGCATTTGATGGCACAGTGGCTGCATTTGATGGCGCAGTGGCTGCATTTGATGGCACAGTGGCTGCAATTGATGTTTTTTTTTTTCAGAATTTTTTCAGTTTGTTTGCCCCCCCCCCCCCAAAATTTTTTAGCACCAGCCGCCACTGACTCTTGCAATCTGATGGCTTTTGACAGATTTTTAGATAAGTTTACTAATTATAGTAAGACAACAAATGGGAAAGGTGCAAACACCTAGAGCATTACCCAACAAATATTTTATTCGGAGACAATAAAACCAATAGAATGCATACTCACAAAAGTGCGGTGTAAAGCCGGAAGATGCCATATGGTGTAAGGTTCAAATGCTCCAACAACCTCTCCTGTACTATCAAGCTGATGCGTTTCGTGGGCGCACCCCTTCCTCAGAGCTGCTCAGCATTTGAACTATGTACCATATGGCATCTTCCGGCTTACATGTTGTTTTAGGCCCCATGCACACGAGACGCTGTTAAACGCGCGTTCAGAGGCAGTTGGACACTTTTTTCAACTGCCCCTGAACTCATGCAATGTTATCCTATGTGTCCATGTACACAGTCTTGTTTTTTCCCGTTTTTATGCAGTTGCGTTTAACCTCCAGAAGCAAAAAAATGGGTTCAGACACTTTGCTTTTCCACGTTTCAGACGCTAAACGCTGCACCTGCGTTTGCGTTTATAAGTGTTTTTTAAAAGGAACCCAATTTTTTGGACCAGAAAACTCAGAAATATGATGGTAAACAATAAAAAATATAGTTTAAAATGTCGTAATTACTTTAGATAGTTCATAGAGCATATATACTCACTGATGCAATGCCATAAAAACCTCTAGTTTTTTTAGGTAGCTTAGACAATGAGGAATGCCTCCACTTCTTTGCCCCAACCCTTCATCCAATTTCTAATCTAATCAGTGACTCCACCTAGTCTGACCAAAGCATAGCAATGTCTTTTTTTCACAAAGAAAAACCTGCATACCAATGTCTAGTCAGCCCCAACAACCCACCATGTTTGTAAAATATCCAACGGACATTCGCTGTGCCATCAACGGACGGGTCCAATATCGACGAGCTCTGACTCTGGACCTCTCACGCAATGTGCAACAACGTTGCTGCCTCATCAAGAGCAACATCAACAAATAATATATGCTTTCTGAGCTAAGGGAGGGTCTATATGATGTTATCTTTACAAACGCTTATAGACGCAAACGCGGTAAAAACGCAGCTAAACGTGGCATGAAAACGTGGCAAAACGCGCGTTTTTAAACGCAGGTTTCTGCTTTTTAAAACATGCGTTCAGCAGAGTTTGCATCGGCGTCTCGCGTGCATGGGGCCTAACACTGCACTTTTGTGAGTATGCATTCTATTGGTTTTATTGTCTCTGAATAAAATATTTGTTGGGTAATGCACTAGGCGCCTTCCCTGTTTTTTGTCTTTGTAGTGTCACATTGGATTCCCCCATCTGTGGTGGGCTGCATTCGCCAAGCATTGGGCCGTGTGTGGACGTGTCGCCTGTGTAGCCATTTCTCCCTGTGGAGGACCTCTGAACGCCGGGAGTGATTGCTTTTCTTTTCTCTAATGCCGCGTACACACGATCGGAATTCTCGTCGGAAAAAACTCTGACGGTTTTTCCGACGGAATTCCAATGGAATTCCACTCAAGCTGTGTTGCCTACACACGATCACACCAAATTCCGACGGTCAATAACACAGCGGCATAAAACATGTTCGACAGCACTATAAAAAGGGAAGTTTAATGCTTCCGAGCATGCGTCGAATTGTTTCCGAGCATGCGTCGGAAATTTTGCGTGTCGGAATTGCATACACACGATCGGAAAATGCGATAGAAAGGTTTTCCGTCAGAAAAATTGAGAACAGGTTCTCAATCCAAAAGTCCGTCGGAAATTCCGACAGAAAAAGACCGTTGGGAATACACACGGTCGGAAAATCTGATGAAAAGCTCCCATCGGACTGTTTCCATCGGAAATTCCGACCGTGTGTACGCCGCATTACTAATTCTAGTAACTGAAGTTGTTTTTGAAAACTCAAATGTTTATTGACACCATATGAAACACGGCTTTGGAAATGTTTTGAAGAAAACACATTTTCGTAGTATTCCTTCCAGTCGGCCAAAGCCGAGAGATTGCGTGTTACACATCCTACACTGACATCTGCTGACAAGATGTGATGCTGTGAAAGGAGTACTTCATTTCTCCTCTTCCCTGAAGATCCTCAGACTAGAAAAGATGAATTAGATGTAATGTTATTTCTACAAATAAAGAACTCTCTTCCTTAATTAAACTTTAGCTCTAGTGGACAATTCCTTGCGTTACTCTAGACCGCTCTGCTTCTATTGAGTGATGTACGAGAAGCAGCCTTCGGACTACGATCAATATGTTATTTCGCCGCTCATTATTACAGAAAAACCTTCGCCAAAAAAGAAGAATTAACTGAAATTGATTTTGTGCAGTCAATTAGCAGATTAAATATTCATTACCATTAGCAAAGCTACCCTGCATTTAGGACTATAAATCCTTCCATGTACTTCTGCTGGCAGTAAACAGTGAAGCTGACTGGGATTCTTAATACTATTTACGGTTTTAGCTTCAGGTATATAGACATGTGCACAACAAAAAAATTAGTTTATTTTCGTTTTGTTTTTTTCGTTTCCGTTGATTCGTAACGATTCGTAAATTCGTAAGTCATCGGTGTTCGTATTCGTAACGATTCGTATTTTCGTAAGAGTTATTTTTCTGTTAGTTTACTTTTCGTTTATTCGAAATTCGGACGCATTCGTATTTTCGTAGATTTAGTTACATTCGTACTTTCGTTAGATTGATTTATTCGTACTTTCGTAACATTGTTTTTGTAGATTCGTAATCGGAGCATAATTTATAATGTTATGTAATGTGTATGCTATTATTACATTTTAAGAGACACGGAAAATTACGAATCGAAAAAAAAAAGTTACGAATGTACGAATTTTTTCATTCAATCCATTCGAAGCACGTTAACCGCTTCCCGACCGCCTAACGCCGATATACGTCGGCAAAATGGCACGGGCAGGCAAAATCACGTACCTGTACGTGATCGTGCATGTGCCTGCCTGTGGGTCGCGCGCGTGCCGCCAGCGGCACGGTCGGGAGCTCCGTGACCACGGCCGCGGGACCAGCGGACCCGATCGCCGCTGGTATCCCGCGATCGGGTTACGGAGCTGAAGAACGGGGAGAGGTCTGTGTAAACAAACCTCTCCCCGCGCTTCCTACTCTGCCTGTCATTGATCGGCTGTTCCCTGTCATCGGGAAAGCCGATCAATGACGTCAGACGTACAGCCACGCCCCCTACTGTAAAAAAAAAACACAACACGTCACACTGACTCCTCCCCGCCCCCTAGTGGTTAACTCTTTCACTACAACTGTCATTTACATAGGAATCAGTGCTATTTAAATAGCACTGATTTCTGTATAAATGACAAATGTCCCAAAAATGTGTCAAAAATGTCCGATGTGTCCGCCATAATGTCGCAGTCACAATAAAAATTGCTGATCGCCGCAATTACTAGTAACAAAAAAAAATATTAATAAAAATGCTATAAAACTATCCCCTATTTTGTAAACGCTATAACTTTTGCGCAAACTAATCAATAATCGCTAATTGCGATTTTTTTTACCAAAAATATGTAGAAGAATACGTATCGCCCTAAACTGAGGAAAAAAAATGTTTTTTTTTATATATTTTTAGGGGATAGTTATTATAGCAAAAAGTAAAAAATATTGCATTTTTTTCAAAATTGTCGCTCTATTTTTGTTTATAGCGCAAAAAATAAAAACCGCAGGGGTGATCAATTACCACCAAAAGAAAGCTCTATTTGTGGGAAAAAAAGGACGCCAATTTTGTTTGGGAGCCACGTCGCACGACCGTGCAATTGTCAGTTAAAGTGACGCAGTGCCGAATCGCAAAAAGGGGCCTGGTCCTTTGGCTGCCAATTGGTCCGGGGCTGAAGTGGTTAAGCAGTGCCATTGTAAGAGACACAGAAAATTACCAATTCAACAAAAAAAAAAAAAAAAAAAAAAAAGTTACGAATGTACGAATTTTTTCGTTCATTTTGATTTTCGTTGTTCCCGTATTTCGGATTTTCTTCTGTCGTAGTTTCGTTGTTTCTAATTTGGTTGTTTCGGATTTTCGTATTCGTTCGTTTCGAACGATTCGTTAAAATTGTTAGCGAATCGTTCGTTCATTCGTAAGATAATGAATGAACGAATATAACGAAAAGAAAAAAAAAAACGAAAAAAAAAACTAAACGAATTGCACATGTCTAATAGAAGTACCAGTCTATTTAAAAATATTATATACAGCCAATTACCACTTTTACCTACCCTCTTTGGAATAGGTACAAATATGCCTCCAATAGAATATTGTGAAATAGTTTATTTGCATACAAAAGGCCGAAACTAAAATTGGGATAAACTTGGCCAAGTCAACCTGAGCATATGTGAGAAAAAAGTCTCAGCGAAGGCTATTGTCAATGTCAAAATATTTTGTCGATGTTACTGTATATGAAAATCACGACTGTAGCGGTGACACTTTTACAAGGTGTCCGCCATGTTTAAATTTAGTATTTTTCTCTCAGAACAGTAAGAAGGTTAATTATGTAGGTTAACTTTGGCATCAGTTTGGCTGGGCTGTGTAGGGGTTCTGCCTGGTCATGTGTACCGTTAGGTGGACATGACAGGCTCAGAACCAGGCCTGGTTGGACCGTTTGGGTATCAACATTCCCCGGAGCCAATCAGCGGGTGCGTCTGGCCCTGCTGAGGAGTCTGGGGGAGGGTACTTAAGATGCTGGAGTCACGTGTTCGGGGTTAGTTCGGCCGGAGCTGCCTGTTCCTGGATCTGGACCGGGCTAGCTCCGCGAGGGGTCACGGAACAAAGGCCGCAACATGGTCAGCTTGGCTAAGACCCTTCTTGTAGTTAGTTACCAGGCTTGCACACATCTATGGGGGGGATTTTGGTCCACTCTTCCTTACAGATCTTCTCTAAATCATTACGTATTCTTGGCTGTCAGTTAGCAACTCAAATGGCACGTACACACGATCTGACTTTTCGGCCGGACTGTCCGGCGGACTTATGCCCCATACACATGGTCGGAAAATCCGACCAAAAAATCCATCGGACTTTGTCTGACGGATTTAGTCGGACACTGGTGTTGCATACACATGGTCGGACTTTGTTGTCGAAAAATCCGATCATTCTGAACGTGGTGACGTTTGTTGCCTATGACGGGACTACGTAGAGGCTAGTAGCCAATAGCTTTGGTCTTGTAATGTGATCTACGCATGCGTGGCACTTTGTCCGTCGGAATTCGATACACACGATCGGAATTGGTGTGATTGGACTTTGTTGTCGAAAAATCTATCTAGCAGGAGATAGAACTATGTCCGTCGGACAATCCGATGGAAACTGTCCGATGGTGCCTACACACGGTCGGAATTTCCGACAACATAGTCCGATAGGACAGAATCCATCGTAAAATCCGACCGTGTATTTGGGGCTTTAGAGCGGGACAAGACACCGAAGTCGGAAGAATACCCCTGGACGACAAAGAAGAAAGCCGGGCTCCTCCGCTAGTAAAAGAGCTAGCAGAAGATAGCGGAGGAGCCCGGCGAGAAGACCCCCCCAAGACGGAAGAAGACCCCCGGAGCTGTCTAATAAAGTATTTTAAAAACTTTGTGTTTTTTATTTACACTTTTTTCACCAGGTGAATGGGTAGGGGTACATCGTACCCCATACTCATTCACATAGGGTGGGGGGCCGTATCTGGGGGCCCCCTTATTAAAGGGGGCTCTAGGATTCTGATAAGCCCCCCCCCCGAAGACCCCGACAACCAACGGCCAGGGTTGTCGGGAAGAGGCCCTTGTCCTCATCAACATGGGGACAAGGTGCTTAGGGGTGGGGGGGCCGCAGGGCCCCCCCTTTCCCCAAAGCACCCCCCCCATGTTGAGGGCACGCGGCCTGGTACGGCTCAGGAGGGGGCTGCGTGCTCGGATAAGGGTCTGATATGGATCTGGGGGGGACCCCCATGCCGTTTTTTCGGCGTTGGGATTCCCCTTTAAATCCATACCAGGTGATGGGGCTAGCAATCTCGCCGATCGAGGCGGCGAGATTGAATTCCTTCTCTAGTCCCGTCGTACCTCGAGTCACGTTCAAAATGAACAGACTTTACTCCGTATGTCGGCAAGTCCATTCATTTCAAAAGTCCCGCGGACTAGCACACAGTTGGCCGGATTGTCCGCCGGACTGCCGAGCCCGGCGGATAATTTTGAGTCAAAACGTCTTTCCAAGTCCGCCGGAGCCCACACACGGGCAGATTGTCCGGCGGACTCTAATCTGTCGGACCAAGTCCGCCGGAAAGTTGGATCGTGTGTACGCGGCAAAAGTTTCAGCTCTTCATAAACTTTCTATAGGATTAAGGTCTGGAGACTGGCTAGACCACTCTGAATCAAAATTGAGCTCTTTGGTATTAACTCAACTCTCTAAAAAGCCTAACCGCCCAACTTTTTAAGATGAGAAAAGGGGACACCTATTAGCAAAAATATGTAGGCATAGGACACACACCCTGCAATTCCCACTTAAAGGACAATTATACAAAAAAAAAAAGAAGGATTAAACTCACAAGTGTTTTTATACCACTACTATTCCTTAAGATGGCCGTGGTTTCAGTGTGGGAGTCCGGTGCGGTTCTGTTCACCGGTTCAGGTGCAAATTTTTACCTGAAATCGCACCTGAACCAGACCCAAAATCGCACAGGATCCTTTTTAAAACCCCATCGCAGCCGCCCTGCACATGTGTGAACTGGCTCCACTGAAAGCTGGTCCGATCCATGTTAGGTGAATTGGATGTGGTTAAAAACAAATCCAATTTGCATATATGTGATCCAAGCATTATACTGGCTTTTGACATTTACAATGGCAGCAATTTAGAAATTGGGTGAAAGGTTTAGCACCGGGGAACACTTAGTGAATTTTATTTACAACTATATAGATCAGACCAAATTCAGGGACAAATGAGGAGGGAAGAGGGACAGAGGGAATTTGTTCCAAATCAGGGACAGTCCCTTTAAAATCAGGGTAAGTTGGGAGCTATGATCACAGCAATCACAAATGTTACTGAAGCCGCATGTTGCAGCATCAGCGTTCCTTCTCGAAAAAAGAGGGAGTGTGAGGAGAAGGATCTGGGAGTTTACAGTGTTTTATAGGGCTGTACAGTGATTAACTGTCAAAACCAACACACAGAGGACACCTTCTATAGAGCCCTAATTGCAGCAACACCCGTGTAAAGCCCCATACACACGGTCGGACTTTTTCATCAATTTGGTCCGATCGGACAAGGTTGTTGAAAAATCAGACCGTGTGTATGCACCATCGGACAGTGTTCGTCGGTTTGTCCGTCGGACAAAGTCTTATCTCCTGCTGGAAAGATTTCCCGTCAACCCGGTCCGATCACACCAAATCCGAGCGTGTGTACGCTTGTCCGACGGACAAAGTGCTACGCATGCTCAGAAGAAATTCTGTGACGGAAGCGCTCGGTCAGGTAAAACTACCTTTCCTAATCGACACAGCACATTCGTCACGCTGCAATGTTAAAATGTCTTTAATGCAGCGCATTCTCTTTTTCTTTACAATGCAACAAGAATGACATCTTTTAGCTGCTCCTATTCACCCGCACTTCTCACAAACTTACTTCTTTATTACTTTGCACCATTTATACACTACATGTTTATTTTTACTCTGAACGGAAAAGAATCTTTGTTATTTTTTTACCATGATTTGTCTTTTTTTTTTTTTTTTGGGGGGAATACATATTTGAATGTTTTTTTTTTTTTTTTTTTTTTTGGAGGGGGGTTGTGTGTCTCAAATTACCAAAAACACATTATTTACATTTGTATTTCTTGCTTACATTTACTAGGAGTTTGTTTGTTGTTGGTGCCCCTTGTTAATTCTACTTTAGGATTAGTGAAATGTACCTGCTTACTCAAAGAAAAACTGTCATTGTAGCAAAGTAAAACACAATAGTCAATGATTATTTCAAATCAAAAAAACCTTTATTTAGGTCACACCAACAAACCAAAGAGGAACGCAGCCATGGTGAAACTTGGGGAATTTGCAAAGTCTTGGCCCCCCACGGCAACCATCATTGTTCAAGCGTAGAAAATTGGGGGCCTGAGGAGTACGTATATTAAGGGGAGTGCAATCTGGTCGTGAAGTCCAAAGTATCCGGAACTGCAGCAGATGCCATCTAGGTCCCCAGGCTCTGGTACTACGAGAGGCTCCATCTTCTCTCAGACCAGACTGATTCCAGGTCGTCACTCTCAGGTCTTCCTTCCACGCTTCCTTCCACGCTGTGGCTGTCGTGCTGGTGGGGTGGCAGAAGGAGGAGGAGGAGGAGGAGGAGGTGGAGCATGGTAGCTATGGCAAACATGTGTGACTGGGGTCATCTCCCCAGCCCTACCCTTATTTAGGACATGGAGGATGAGCCCCTCACACATGTTGCGTTGCCTCACCTCCATACCCATCATTTTTGTGACAACCACCGAGCCAAAGGTCTCCTCGTCGGCGGGTGTGGCATGTAGGGAGTCTGAAGCCTCTCTTATCATCCGGAGCGCTGACTGTGCCGCATACCCCCCCTTCTCGCCCTTTTGTACGGAGGGCGGAGGGGAGGGGTTTGGGTGTCAGTCAGGCTCCGAGGCCTAGCCCCCTCTTGGCTGCCACTACCCAGCTGGTGGCTGCCACTAACCCCTGCCTCCTCCTGACTGCCACCTTCCACAGCCACCTCCTGGCTGCCACCTTCCACAGCCACCTCCTGGCTGAGGTCTTCCTGTGTAGGAAAAAGGGACATAGTTTCAGTTATTTGTTCATCAAACACACACAATTCTCATCTAGTGACTGGTGCAAAATGTTTACAAATAGAAAACCATACAATTCTCAGCCCAGCAGTTTAGATTCTGGCCCCAAATGTCTCCCACACCACTGTCTGTTGATATGTCAAACACGTTAGGAACTAAGCAATTGGCGATCCTGAATTAAGTGAACATCATTCATTATTCCCCTAAATGGTAGCAAAACTACTATACCTGGAACAAGCTGGGCTCCTCCACCTCTTCCAGACTGGAAGGCCCAGGTTGCTCCTCGGAAGCCTCATCAGGGGTGGGCTGTGCGCAAGGAAGCGTGGAAGGAGGAGTTGAGGTTGGCTCCGTGACATCAGCCTGGTCCTTCAGAAAATGGAGACTCTGATAGTACCAGAGCTTGGGGACATAGACCTCATCTGCTGAAGTTGCAGTTTCCTCAGACTTCACGACCTTCTTCCTCTCCCTGATATACGCACTCCTCAGGCTGCCAATTTTCTTTCTAATATCATCAACAGTTGCCGTGGGGAACCTTGGCTTGACAAATTCCACAAGTTCCTCCAGGGCTGCGTGCCTCTTTGGTTTGTTGGTGTAATGTGGGTGTATACCCTGCCACAATATGGGAAAATCCCTGTATTTGGCAATGAAGAGGGGGAGAAAACTCATGTCGTTGAATCCCTTCATATCAATCTCTGCAAGACACAACAACACACAAAACCCTCAAAATTATGTCAGGCTAAACTCTCCTAATCTTCTCCATAAAGAAGCCTCAAGTTCAAATCAGTCTAGGCTAGTTATGTACCAACGTTAAATTGTACCTTCGTTTGTAGCGATCGTCTCGTGTGAGTTTTCTCTCCCCTCGTCTCCCAGATCGTGGCTACGACACAGGCGTGTGACGTTTTATATACACTGCGCATGCTTCAAACTCCGCCCGCCCCTGACGATCTTTCTCGTCTATTCCCCACCCCTTCTCTTTACGGCGTAGTGGGGAGAGCACATGGCGGGGACACAGCAGGTGCGCCACAAATATCCCACCAACGAGGAGGAGGACGAGGAAAGTCCGGAGGCAGAAACGTCCCGATCCCGGAACCTGAAATTCAAGGCCTCCAATATGTCATTTGGAGAAATGTTGGAGATGGTTGACATATTAAAGAGGAGCGACTATGATGGGAAGTATGGGCCTTACCTCAACCCCAATGTCCGCAAGGCCAAGATCATGTCTAAAGTTGTGAGAAGGCTGTACAATAATTTTGGGGTACAACGATCCAAGGAGCAACTCAGGAAACGCTGGTCAGACCTGAAACTGAGGGAGGCCGATCAGTACAGAAAGATCAAGAGAATTCTTCAAAAAAGTAAGTAGTTGTGTTTTGTGTTTGATTTCTTGCTTGCATACTGCTCCATTGTGTTTTGATTTTTACCAAGTTGTACATTCCAAAATGGCCACTTTCAGGTTCGTCTGTGCATTCGATCGTACTCAGCCTCGATCTTTCTGCCACTGTCATGGTCGTGTGTGCATTCGATCGTACGCAACCTCGATCGTTCGGCCACTTATAATACGATGTTTGGTGTTTTTTTGGGGAAAGGAAGTTTGTTCTCACTAGAAATGTCATCAAGAATGTAAAGCCAATTTATTCAATGTAAAGGAGAGGTCACTCAGTAGCTGTTTACCCATCTGGACTCTAGAGCACTAGTGCTGGGACACCCAAACCCCCTTTTTATTATGCTTTTCCACACATGTGCTCCAGTGGATACTAGAGGGGGGTCTCCATCACACAAACTTCTACCAAAAAGCTAGTCAGTTTAGCACCTTTACAAAGTGACTTCATTCATGTAGTTGACATTTGTAACTGGCCAAACTAAAATAGTGTCCGTCACTTTCAAGCAATGTTTGTCATTTCCTATTTCTGCCCTCAATAGCTTGTGTTGCTAAATCTTCCTTTTGGACATTCTCATAGGGGAGCGAAAACTTGGGCCGTCTGAGGAAACCCCCAAACCAACACCTACCAAAAAAGGGGAAAGAGCAGAAGCAGAGGAGGAGGAGGAAGGAGAGATCATCGAACTTGGAGAAATTGTCACCACAACAGGTGAGTGTGGGAGAACACAGCTACTGGTAAGCTAATCCATGTATGGCTGCCTCATTTCCAACACCCCATTTTTTTTTGTTTGTGGTTTTTAGGTGACGTGGATGTTGTGGAAGAAAAATCGCACTTTACCACAGAGAGTGCCCACATACTCATCGGAGAGATAATGGTCTGCAATCGAGATCTAGATTACATAAAGCAAAACATCAATGATGTTCAACAAAAATTGAAGAACATCATTGATGTTTTAGGAAAAATATGAAAAAGCACCAAGTAATTTACACACATTTGTGCCAGCTTCTGAACACATTTGCAACTTAAAAACTGTGTGAAATTTGGAACATGCACACATTGTGTCCACATGTGCTAGCTCCCATCATGGTGGATGAATGGCAACGTTTTTTTGGGGGTGCAAACACTTTACGAACTACGAAAGTGGTTGTGGTGAAGGGGTTGCACCCCCAAAAAACGTCCATTCATCCCCATGATGGAAAATGGCACTTTTGAAGCTTCTAGGCATGTGTTTTACCATCTAATGACCATTTTCAGAACCAAATTGTGTGCATGTTCCAAATTTCCACTTTTCGGGGGTGCCCCCCCCATGTGATGAAGGCAAGATCAAACACACTTTGAACATATAGTCATGTCTGATCTTGTCTTCACTTTACAAAGTTGAACTTTCCTACTTCATAGGTTCTGCTTAGCTCCATGCCTGGTTTTACAAATTGCGTAATCTTTGTAAATAATGTTGTAAATAACCAAGATGTTGTCAGTTTTGGCGTGAAGATTGTAAACGCACTTGTGAATGTTTTCCAAGTAAACTTTTTTATTTTTCAAAATGTGTGGCTTCCTTATTTAAATAAAACAATGCATTATGTATGTAAAATGTAAAGGATATGGGGGGCAATGGGTGTTATTTACTAAAGGCAAATCCACTTTGCACTGCAATTTCCTTTCCCAGGGAACTTTTTCAATGCACTTGTAGAGCATAGCGGATTTGACTTATGTAAATGACACCCACAGTGCTTTGTACGAAAACACGGAGCACAGCATTTTGGAGAATACACACATGTCACACCTGGTGCTGAAAAGGAGTATTTTGGGTGTCAGTTATGCAGGACAAACCTTCTCTAGACCAAAGATTAGGTAGCAAACACACATGAGAATAATCTTTTTGGGAAGAAGAGACTGTTACCTCCTTTTGCCCAGAAAGTGCATTACCACTGTCGAAGGCAAAGGGAAAAAATGTCAAAGTAAAATAAGCTAAAAAGAAGACTGAAATGACAAGAAATCAGAGGTTGGTTAAAATATCAGATTTATTAAAAAATGCCTCTCACACATCGTCAGGCAGAGCAATGGCCCCCCTACCCACAAAGTATTCCATATATTGGTCCCGGACCACGCGGGCATTGAGAGGGGGCAAGCCTGGACGTGCCACTCGAAGGGCTGTGAGGTCCGCATTTGGAGGGCCCTCCACATCTGGGCCAACGGGCACCACATAGTTCCTGTTATGTCTTTTGAGGAAGTTGTGCAATATGCAACAGGCAAGAACTATGTGGTTCAGTTTGTATTCCGCCAAGTTAAATGCCGTCAGGAACAGGCGGAAGCGGCTGGCCAGGATGCCAAAAGCGTTCTCCACCACTCTTCTGGCTCTGGACAGCCTGTAGTTGAAGACCCTCTGGTCCGGGGTGAGGGTCCTCATCGGGAACGGCCTCATCACATGGGGAGTCAGCGCAAACGCTTCATCTGCGACAAAGACGAAGGGGAGTCCTTCGGCATTCTCCTCTGGAGGTGGCAAGCACAGACTGCCACTTTGGAGACGCCAGTAGAACTCCGTGTGCGTAATGGCCCCACCATCCGATATCCGGCCGTTCATCCCCACGTCCACATACATAAACTCGTATGTTGCCGACACCACCGCCAACATCACTACACTATTAAACCCTTTATAATTATAATAGTAGGACCCCGAGTTGGGCGGTGGGACGATGCGGACGTGTTTCCCATCAATTGCCCCTCCGCAGTTAGGAAAGTCCCAACGGCTGGCAAAGTGGGAGGCCACAGTCTGCCATTCCTGTGGCGTGGAAGGGAACTGTGGAGTGAAACAAGAAAAAAAAAATTAGTCACTTTGCACCTAAACATTGCAAGCAGATTAGACAATCAACATCTTGGAACAAGAGCATTGTATAAAATTGGAGGCTGGAAAGTATTTACACAGAAAAGTAGAGGCTCCCCTTCACAGATTACTCACCCCCCCCATCAATCCCCACACTTCTGATGGGACATTGGCAATAACTATGGTTTTGGGGGGGGGGGGGGGGGGGGGCCGGGAACCCTCAGCACTTCATTGATTGGCAAATGGCGCAATAATGTGGCCTAGTTTGGCCAGACCCTCTGTACTTAACACTATTGGCAGGCCACAGGAAAGATCAAATAACATTTCCCCCCCCCCCCCAAAAAAAGGCAGGCACAGTGTGACATTATTAAATTACCAAGCAAGCTAATAGGAGGGAAAGAAGACAAAAAAATAGGAAATGGAATGTATGGAGGCAGTCCCTTGCACTACATGCTTTGCTGAATTCATCCCTAAAGATGCACACTATAAAGAGGTAGGTATATAGTGTGTATGGACCTTGGGAAAGCCAGCAGATAAAGGATTGGTACCATCTGACAGAGCAGTTGGGGGAGGGGGTTCCTAATGAGTTTGCCCCCCCCCCCCACCAAAAGAACAAAAAAAGGGGGCTCTACATGAAGTAAACCACACAGCAAACATTTGTGCATATTTTAGGGGGTGTTTTGGGGCAAACAATACTATGCAGCAGACAAAAGACATTGCTTAAGTGAGTAGGCCATAGGTGTCTATTGGGGCAGAAGAGCATGCTGGTGAGGTAAGTGAAGGGAAAAATGCATGAAGGAGAAAAGGGGCACAGCATATTAGAACATATTGCAATCATGGTAATTAGGGAAGGAGGTCAAAAATACAAGTCATTAGCAAACAGAGCATACATAGAAGGGAATAGTAAAGTAGAAATGTTACCTTAATATAGTCCTCCTGCAGGACCTGAATGATGGCAGAACAGGTCTCTGGAATAATGATTCCCAGGGCCTGGGGAGAGATACCTGAAGAGAACTTCAAATCCTGAAGACTTCTCCCTGTCGCCAAGTACCTCAACGTGGCAACAAGCCTCTGCTCCGGAGTAATGGCTTGTCTCATGCAGGTATCCTGCCGGCTGATAAAGGGGGTCAGCAAAGCCAAAAGACGGTGAAAATCGGGGTCCGTCATCCTGAGAAAGTTCCTGAAATCATCAGGATTATTCTCCCGGATCTCACGAAGCAAAGGCATGTGCGAGAACTGGTCACGCTGAAGCAACCAATTCTTGGTCCACATACTCCTCATCACTCTGTTCATGGACGGGTCTTGGGTCAAAGCTAAAAGCCCGACACCAATTCCGCGTACAGCACGAACTCGGCGACGAGTACGCACGGGAAACATCGCTCAGAAGGTCACAAAAGGTCGGCTGGTCAGAACGGACAAACAGAAAGCACCGATAAACAGCAAGGCCTGAAAGAACGAAGTGAATACCAGCAACGAGCAGACAATAAGCAGTGCAAATCAAAGCGTCCTATATCAAGATATAGGCCGCAATGACCAACAAATGCGAACTGACTACACGCACTAATAAACAGATACGCACGACAAGCACAAACTGAAGAGCAGTAACGATCTGAGTCAGAAAACTGAGAAGCGCGAATCTTAAGTCACCAAACTTCCACTAACTCTCGATAAACACGGGATCAGCAGAAGGAGCCCAACGGGTGCCTGACGTGGTGCTGAACTTCCCTTTTGTAATCTCGTGGACGACGACTTACGTCACGACGTTCTTCCGGACCGGATATTCCGACAACGTAGTCCGACCGTGTGTACGCAACGACAACATCGGACAAAGTACGTCGGACAAAGTCCGACCGACCTTGTCCGCGGATTGTCCGAGCGTGTGTATGGGGCTTAACACGCTAATGCAACATCAACATCTGTGAGGGTCCCCAGTGTGCCATCAACATCTGCCATAGTGTCCCCCGTGCACCATCAACATTTGTCAGTGTCCCCAGTGTACAATCAAGATCTGTTAACCCCAGTGTCTTCCTTCTAACTCAGGGGTGTCAAAATCAATTTCATTGCGGGCCGCATCAGCAGTACGGTTGCCCTCAGAGGGCCACTTGTATCTGGGTTGCTTGACGTACAGAGTGCAGGATCCAGGAGTGCGCCATGTATAGAGTTCAGGATTACGCTTTGTACAGAGTGCAGAGTTCAGGATTATGCTATGTACATAGTGCAAGATTCAGGAGTGTGCCACATACAAAGTGCAGGGTTAAAAAGTGTGCTACGTATGGAGTGCACTATGTACAGAGGGCAGAGTTCAGGAGTGTGCTACGTACAGAGTGCAGAGTTCAGGGGTGTGGAAAGTACAGAGTGTAGGGTTCAGGGGTGTGCTAAGTACAGAGTGTAGGGTTCAGGGGTGTGCTACATACAGAGTGCAGGGTTTAGGAGTGCGCTACATACAGAGTGCAGGGTTCATCTGTGCGCTACATATGGAGTGCAGGATTCAGGAGTGCGCTATGTACAGAGTGCAGAGTTTAGGGGTGTGCTACATACAGAGTGCAGGGTTCAGGAGTGCGCTACATATGGAGTGCAGGGTTCAGGAGTGCGCTATGTACAGAGTTTAGGGGTGCGCTATATACAGAGTGCAGGATTTAGGGGTGCGTTTTGTACAGAGTGCACTGTTCAAGGGTGCGCTACATACGGAGTGCAGAGTTCAGGAGTGCACTATGTACAGAGTGCAGGGGTGTGCTATGTATAGAATGCAGGATTCATGGGTGCGCTATGTGCAGCATCTCATTTAAACCTCTCCTCCTGGGTTCAGAACTCTGATAATTGGCAAGTGCGTATGTATTCACCCCCTTTGTTATGAAGCCCATAAAAAGCTCTGGTGCAACCAATTACCTTCAGAAGTCACATAATTAGTGAAATGATGTCCACCTGTGTGCAATCTAAGTGTCACATGATCGGTCATTAAGGTCAGGGTTAGGTTATAAAAAAAATATCCAAATCTTTGACGATTCCTAGGAACACCATCAAATCTATCATAACCAAAATGGAAAGAACATGGCACAACAGAAAACCTGCCAAGAAACGGCCGCACACCAAAACTCACGGACCGGGCAAGGAGGGCATTAATCAGAGAGGCAGCACAGAGACCTAAGGTAACCCTGGAGGAGCTGCAGAGTTCCACAGCAGAGACTGGAGTATCTGTATATAGGATGACAATAAGCCGTACGCTCCATAGAGTTGGGCTTTATGGCAGAGTGGCCAGAAGAAAGCCATTACTTTCAGCAAAAAACAAAATGGCACGTTTTGAGTTTGCGAAAAGGCATGTGGGAGATTCCCAAAATGTATGGAGGAAGGTGCTCTGGTCTAATGAGACTAAAATTGAACTTTTTGGCCATCAAAGAAAACGCTATGTCTGGCGCAAACCCAACACATCACATCACCCAAAGAACAACATCCACCCAGTGAAACATGGTGGTGGCAGCATCATGCTGTGGGGATGTTTTTCAGCTGTCGGGACTGGGAAACTGGTCAGGGTTGAGGGAAAGATGGATGGTGCTAAATACAGGGATATTCTTGAGCAAAACCTGTACCACTCTGTGTGTGATTTGAGGCTAGGACGGAGGTTCACCTTCCAACAGGACAATGACCCCAAACACACTGCTAAAGCAACACTTGAGTGGTTTATAGGGAAACATGTGTTGGAATGGCCTAGTCAAAGCCCAAACCTCAATCCAATAGAAAATCTGTGGTCAGACTTAAAAATTGCTGTTCACAAGCGCAAACCATCCAACTTGAAGGAGCTTGGAGCAGTTTTGAAAGGAGGAATGGGCAAAGATCCCAGTGGTAAGATGTGGCAAACTCATAGAGACTTATCCAAAGCGACTTGGAGCTGTGATAGCTGCAAAAGGTGGCTCTACAAAGTTTTGACTTTAGGGGGGCGAATAGTTACAATAGTCACAATAATAAAAAAAAGCTTCAAAGTTGTGTGCATGTTCTGTAAATAAGTCCTTTAAGTAAATAAGGCCGTTTGCTGACCATGTCTCTGCCTGGCACCAGTACTGACCCATCTGCACATCCCCTTGGCTACATTCCTGCGAGATACAAGTCCCACCCAACCTCTGTGGACAGCTGCACTACTAGAACCACAGCTCAACCTGCTCCAGGACAGTGAACATTATTTTTTTACCAAAGAAATGTAGCAGAATAAATTTTGACCTAAATTTATGAAGAAAGAATATCTAGATGCATTTTTTTTTTTATAACAAAACACTAAATAAAATGTTTTCTTCAAAATGATCTGTAAAATAAAATACCTATAATGCGCAGCATAGGGGGAGCATGTCTATGTAAACATCAATTGCGCCTCATATGTTTGGTAATGTAAAAGTCGGAGTGACAGTAATAATTCTAGAGCCATAGTTGGTTTTTAACCACCTGCTTACTGGGCACTTAAACCCCCCCTCCTGCCCAGACCAAATTTTCAGCTTTCGGCGCTGACGCACTTTGAATGACAATTGCGCGGTCATACAACACTGTACCCAAATGACATTTTTATCATTTTTTTCCCACAAATAGAGCTTTCTTTTGGTGGGATTTAATCACAGCTGGGGTTTTTATTTTTTGCTAAACAAACAAAAAAAAAAAAAAAAAGATGGAAAAAAATAAATAAATAAATAAATCATGTTTAATAGTTTGTTATAAAATTTTGCAAACAGGTAATTTTTCTGCTTCATTGATATGCGCCGATGAGGCGGCACTGGTGGGCACCGATAGGCTGCACTGGTGGGCACAGATAAGGTGGCACTGATGGGCACAGGCAGGGGACACTGATGGGCACAGGCAGGGGACACTGATGGGCACAGGCAGGGGACACTGATGGGCAGCACTGTAAAGGCACATTGTGGGCACTGGCACTGTGGGCACTGACAGGCGGCACTTGTATAGGGTACTGGTGGGCACCATGGACCTTGGGCACATTGCAGTGATTGGGACTGATGTCCCTCTCACTGCCGCCGGTGATCGCCTTTTTTTTTTCTCCTCGCGCAGTCAGCGCGAGGAGGAAAAAAGGCCATTTACCGGCTCTGTTATCACATGATCAGCTGTCATTGGCTGACAGCTGATCACGTGGTAAGGGGTCGGGATCGACCCCTTACTCGGATCTGTGATCAGCGAGTCTCACAGATTCGCTGATCACAGAGCGCGCGCTCTTCAGGGGGCGCACAGGCCGCTCGTGAACGGAACGACGTCAATAGACGTAGTCCCGGCAAGTTAGATCCGCGCTGTAGCTGTCATTCAGCTATAGAGCGGATCTCAGGTGGTTAAAGTGTTTATTTGCACCAAAAATTGTGCATATAAAAACGCAGAAACCACATTGCATGGTACTACTGTACAATGCGATCTGGTGCAGGCAAATGCTCTGCATTTGGGTAGCAAACTGACACCCGTTTTGAACGTGGTTCAGGAAACGCGCATGAAAATGTAGGTTTCCCATCCCACGTTCTGGTGTCAATTGGCCCTTAAATAGGAAGTAAACCCTCTCTAAAGAAAAAAATAAATAAATAAATAAATAAATAAATAAAAAAAAATAAAAAATAAAAACACCCTGCAGGACAAAGGCATAATGAGCGAATATGCATAGCATAGCATACTAGCTCATTATGAATTACTTATAGTATATAAAGCAATCAGCGCAAACCAGAATTAACAAAAAACAAACAAAATTGCAAGCTGAACACAAAAAGGTAAATCACAAATCCTTAAGAGTAATATGTAAAAAAAAGAAAGTGCAGCGCAAAACATATACAAAATGGAATATAAAAGTTCATATCCAATTAGCAATGTGTAGAGTGATGTGGATGAGAACACCCAGTGACTGTAGACTTTCAGTAAGTTTCACAGTGACAATCCTCCACCAAACGGAAAAGGTACTCTTACCAAATGTGATAATCAAAAACGCATGGACCCATTCGTGGGATGATGGTGCGATAACGATCCAACCAGGAGGAAATCCAAAAGGTGTGTGATGACCAGGACACCAGAACTATCTTGAGAATGCAGCTCCAACCAAGATGATCCACCATGAGATGATTATGCAGGTTTATTGTCCAAGAAAAAATAAAGGATGCAATCTCAGTGCTGTATAAAAATCTTGTTTTATTTAAAAAAGGGGGGATAACACTGAAGCTCCAATGAATATTAAGGACTGCACAGACAGTTGAAGCATGCAAGCCTCTGCATAAAAAACAGCACAGCAGTGGAGCCCAGTAACTAAATTAGAGCTCTGATGAGTATAGGCTGTACAAACAATTAGGGCAAGCAGGCATCTGCACTGAATACAGCACATACATAGAGCACAATGAAAGCAAATAACTAAAAAACATCAGTGGTGTAAAGCCGCTGTGTATAGCGTGATGGAGTGCGGGTGACTGGCATAAGCGATAGCTCCTCCCCCGTACGCATGTTACGTCCTGTGGACTGCGTCAGCGGACCACCCACCGTGGTCTACAGTCAGTGGGTGTTCTCATCCACATCACTCTACACATTGCTAATTGGATATGAACTTTTATATTCCATTTTTTTTTATATGTTTTGAGCTGAACTTTCTTTTTTTTACATATTATGAAGTACTTACCTGAGATCGAAGCCCCCGAAGCGACCCTAGTTCACCTCGCTGTGCTGGCCATGACTGGCATGTGCGTGGGAGCCGTCAGTGACGGCGTGATCGCCTTCACAAATGCAAGCTCACTGCGCCTGCCCCATTGTCTACGGCGCGCATGTGTCCGCCATAATGTTGCAGTCACAAAAAAAAAAAAAAAATAGCTGATCGCCGCCATTACTAGTAAAAAAAAAAAAGAATAAAAATGCTATAAAACTATCCCCTATTTTGTAAACGCTATAACTTTTGCGCAAACCAATCAATAATCGCTAATTGCGATTTTTTTTACCAAAAATATGTAGAAGAATACGTATCGGTCTAAACTGAGGAAAAAAAAAATACATTTTTATATATTTTTGGGGATATTTATTATAGCAAAAAATATTGCATTGTTTTCAAAATTGTCTCTCTATTTTTGTTTATAGCGCAAAAAATAAAAACCGCAGGGGCGATCAAATACCACCAAAAGAAAGCTCTATTTGTGGGAAAAAAAGGACGCCAATTTTGTTTGGGAGCCACGTCGCACGACCGCGCAATTGTGAGTTAAAGCGACGCAGTGCCGAATCGCAAAAAGGGGCCTGGTCCTTTGGCTGCCAATTGCTCCGGGGCTGAAGTGGTTAAGGAGATATTTCTTGCACCTACAGGTAAGCCTTAATCTAGGCTTACCTGTAGGTTAAAGTGGTCACACCGGACCACAGTGCATTTCCTGTACCACGTTCCAAATGCACTGCAGGAGTCAACAGATTGCTAATGACACCCCAAAAGCAATGTGTTTGCCTGCACTAGATCGCAGGGTACCACAGCACCATACATTCTGGGTTGCAGTTAGGGCAGGACTTAGGGTGGTGGGGGCCCCTGGGCTTGAGTCACTTTCGGGCCCTACCTTCTATACATTACCGTAGGGAAAAAACTTTTAGGAGGAAAGTTTAAGGAAAAAAAACTTACATTTAAATCCCCATCAATGCAGCCTTATCAGTGTCCATCTGCAGCCTTGCCCATCCATCTGCAGCCTTGCCCATCCATCTGCAGCCTTGCCCATCCATCTGCAGCCTTGTCCAGTGTCATTTGCAGCCTTGTCATTGCAGTCTTGAAGTTTAAAAATGGCGCTGCCAAGATACAGAGTCCTGTATATCTCGGCAGCTCTCGGGTCCTCTCACAGCCCCAAGAGTAGTCGAGTGTACTCGGCTCGGCTCACAGTCACGCCCAGTCCCTGTGTTATGTCCATCATAGGGCGTGACTGTGAGCCGAGCCGAGTACACTCGACTATGTATCTGGGCGGGGCCCATGGGGCCCATGGGGCCCCTTATTGGGCGGGGCCCATGGGTTTGAGCCCAGTCAAGCCCAATGGTAAGTCCTGGCCCTGGTTGCAGTGTTTGTTTTAAAGTACTGCATGCACTACATTTGCTCCGATCCAGTGTGGTTTCAGACCATTCAAATGCATGGGCTGAAATCGCACAGGAATGTGGAGCAGGTTCCTGTGCGAACTGGAGCTCACACCATGTTCCAAACGCACTGGGTATGCGATCTGATGCAGGTGTCAATATATTCCTAATGACATCCCAAACACGGATTGCAAACAAAGTGCATTTGTCTGCACCGAATCGCATGGTACCACAGTTCCAATGCGATTTGGTGCAGTATGTTTTTTGAAGTGTAGCACATGCACTACTTTTTGGACGAACCAGTGCAATTTCAGCTCTTTCAAATGAATAGGCTGAAAATCGCATAGCACCGAGTCGCACAGGAACATGCCCGGCATTCTTGTGCGATTCAGGTGTGAACTGGTACTAAAAGCCAGCACCATACCTATGTGCATTGCACACGGTTGCAGCACAGCCTCGTTCGCTAGAATGGGTGACATTCAGCAGAGACACTGCCCACTATACACAACAGGGGTATCATTACTGCAGGGGTCACAATGCTTTGCTTGTGCTCAATCTTGCAATGGAGACGCCTGTTTCTGGTGACAACTGTCTGAAATGGGATTTCACATTGGAAAGATGTCTTCTCACTTCCTGCTGAGTGTACTGGACAGGAAGTGAAGAGAAATCTCCTTAGCCGCTTCCCGACCGCCAACTGTAAATATACGTCGGCAAAATGGCACGGCTAGGCAAAAGCACGTATATACACGTCCCCTTTAATTGCCTAGCCGTGGGGTTGCGCGTGGTCGGGAGCTCCGCGGGACCAGTGGACCCGATCGCCGCTGGTGTCCCGCGATCGGGTCACAGAGCTGAAGAACGGGAAGAGGTCTGTGTAAACAAACCTCTCCCCACGCTTCCTACACTGCCTGTCATTGATATGCTGTTCCCTGTCATCGGGAAAGCCGATCAGTGACGTCAGACGTACAGCCACGCCCCCCTACTGTGTAAATAAACACACACACATCAAACTTAGCCCCTCCCCGCCCCCTAGTGGTTAACTCCTTCACTGCCAGTGTCATTTACATAGGAATCAGTGCATTTAAATAGCACTGATTGCTGTATAAATGACAATGGTCCCAAAAATGTGTCAAAAATGTCCGATGTGTCCGCCATAATGTCGCAGTCACAATAAAAATCGCTGATCGCCGCCATTACTAGTAAAAAAAATAAAAAAAAATTAATAAAAATGTTATAAAACTATCCCCTATTTTGTAAACGCTTTAACTTTTGCGCAAACAAATCAATAATCGCTAATTGCGATTTTTTTTACCAAAAATATGTAGAAGAATACGTATCGGCCTAAACTGAAAAAAAAAAAAATGTTATATATTTTTTGGGGATATTTATTATGGCAAAAAGTAAAAAATATTGCATTTTTTTTCAAAATTGTCGCTCTATTTTTGTTTATAGCGCAAAAAAATAAAAACTGCAGAGGTGATCAAATACCACCAAAAGAAAGCTCTATTTGTGGGAAAAAAAGGACGCCAATTATGTTTGGGAGCCACGTCGCACGACCGCGCAATTGTCAGTTAAAACGACGCAGTGCCGAATCGTAAAAAGGGGCCTGGTCCTTTGGCTGCCAATTGGTCCGGGGCTGAAGTGGTTAACGAGACAGAGATAGAAAAAAAAAAAGACAGGCAATTTTTTAACCCTCTCTACTATATCTAGAGAAAAAAAGTTTTGGTTTTAGATATCTGTTGACACATTGATGATTGTTTGTAGTCACGTGTATATTACAGACACTTCTCAATGTCTTCACCCTAAAATGTGATCATTTTACTAAATGAATCTTATATAAAGATGGGTGGATCTGGGGGGAAAGTTGTGTGAATCCTTAGTGAAATCACTGCTCAGCCATTCCTCTCCCTGCACAGGGTGTCACTCCGCTATGGGGGCTGCAGCAGTCACCCTCAGCAACCAATCACAGCGCTCCACTGTCCCGCACACTGACATTACAGGTTGTCATTGGTGATCTCTTCCCCCCGTCCAGAGAACCCACCAACAACACCGCCCCAATGGAGCCTCCCCCTCCCGGCTTCTACAGCCCGCCTCCGGCCTCCTCTGACCCGGGCGTGCTTGTCACTTCCGCCGAGCCTGCCTCTTCTACTTCCTTCCGGAGCTCCGGACTCGGCGGAGGATCCGGGACCCACCCTGAGAGGAGAGGTGAGATGTACGGAGCCCTGGGCCCGGCATAGACATGGGGTGTGCATGGCAGGAGACCGGCCCGTACTGTCTGTATAGAGGGAGGGGGGGAGCCCCCTATCTGTATAGAGGAGGGGGGAGCCCCCTATCTGTATAGAGGAGGGGGGAGCCCCCTATCTGTATAGAGGGAGGGGGGAGCCCCCTATCTGTATAGAGGAGGGGGGGAGCCCCCTATCTGTATAGAGGAGGGGGGGGGGAGCCCCCTATCTGTATAGAGGTGGAGGGGGGGAGCCCCCTATCTGTATAGAGGAGGAGGGGGGGAGCCCCCTATCTGTATAGAGGAGGAGGGGGGGAGCCCCCTATCTGTATAGAGGAGGAGGGGGGGAGCCCCCTATCTGTATAGAGGAGGAGGGGGGGAGCCCCCTATCTGTATAGAGGAGGAGGGGGGGCGCCCCCTATCTGTATAGAGGAGGAGGGGGGGAGCCCCCTATCTGTATAGAGGAGGAGGGGGGGAGCCCCCTATCTGTATAGAGGAGGAGGGGGGGAGCCCCCCTATCTGTATAGAGGAGGAGGGGGGGGAGCCCCCTATCTGTATAGAGGAGGAGGGGGGGAGCCCCCTATCTGTATAGAGGAGGAGGGGGGGAGCCCCCTATCTGTATAGAGGAGGAGGGGGGGAGCCCCCTATCTGTATAGAGGAGGAGGGGGGGGAGCCCCCTATCTGTATAGAGGAGGAGGGGGGGGAGCCCCCTATCTGTATAGAGGAGGAGGGGGGGAGCCCCCTATCTGTATAGAGGAGGAGGGGGGGAGCCCCCTATCTGTCTAGAGGAGGAGGGGGGGAGCCCCCTATCTGTATAGAGGAGGAGGGGGGGAGCCCCCGATCTGTATAGAGGAGGAGGGGGGGAGCCCCCTATCTGTATAGAGGAGGAGGGGGGGGAGCCCCCTATCTGTATAGAGGAGGAGGGGGGGAGCCCCCTATCTGTATAGAGGAGGAGGGGGGGAGCCCCCTATCTGTATAGAGGAGGAGGGGGGGAGCCCCCTATCTGTATAGAGGAGGAGGGGGGAGCCCCCTATCTGTATAGAGGAGGAGGGGGGGAGCCCCCTATCTGTATAGAGGAGGAGGGGGGGAGCCCCCTATCTGTATAGAGGAGGAGGGGGGGAGCCCCCTATCTGTATAGAGGAGGAGGGGGGGAGCCCCCCTATCTGTATAGAGGAGGAGGGGGGGAGCCCCCTATCTGTATAGAGGAGGAGGGGGGGAGCCCCCCTATCTGTATAGAGGAGGAGGGGGGGAGCCCCCCTATCTGTATAGAGGACGGGGGGGAGCCCCCCTATCTGTACTGTCTGTATAGAGGACGGGGGGGAGCCCCCCTATCTGTACTGTCTGTATAGAGGACGGGGGGGGAGCCCCCCTATCTGTACTGTCTGTATAGAGGACGGGGGGGAGCCCCCCTATCTGTACTGTCTGTATAGAGGACGGGGGGGGAGCCCCCCTATCTGTACTGTCTGTATAGAGGACGGGGGGGAGCCCCCCTATCTGTACAGACAATATTGGCATATTCCACACAGGCAGTCCTGATATGAATGGCTGTATGTCGCTGTACTCCACACATATAGAGATGCTAGTGTAAGCACAAGTACAGGGTACGGGCATATGCAAAAAATAGAGCATTTTCTTTGTCTTGTGTGCGCCTGTAAACTGTAATCTTATATACACGGGTATGCAGTTTTTTAGAGAGCAATCAGTGTTTAGAAGAGTGTGGCCGGAATTTTATGTCCAGCCTATTTTCAGCTTTTTACTGTTTGTAAGCATGAAGTCTAAAAAGGAATTTCACTTGTTCCTGGAAGAAGAAGCAGCAGCAGCAGCAGTGCAGGCGGTGGCCTTGTATGCCCCTGGTCCCTCGCTGGGCAGGCCGGTGGCCTTGTATGCCCCTGGTCTCTCGCTGGGCAGGCCTGTGGCCTTGTATGCCCCTGGTCTCTCGCTGGGCAGGCCGGTGGCCTTGTATGCCCCTGGTCCCTCGCTGGGCAGGCCGGCGGCCTTGTATGCCCCTGGTCCCTCGCTGGGCAGGCCGGCGGCCTTGTATGCCCCTGGTCCCTCGCTGGGCAGGCCGGCGGCCTTGTATGCCCCTGGTCCCTCGCTGGGCAGGCCGGCGGCCTTGTATGCCCCTGGTCCCTCGCTGGGCAGGCCGGCGGCCTTGTATGCCCCTGGTCCCTCGCTGGGCAGGCCGGCGGCCTTGTATGCCCCTGGTCCCTCGCTGGGCAGGCCGGCGGCCTTGTATGCCCCTGGTCCCTCGCTGGGCAGGCCGGCGGCCTTGTATGCCCCTGGTCCCTCGCTGGGCAGGCCGGTGGCCTTGTATGCCCCTGGTCCCTCGCTGGGCAGGCCGGCGGCCTTGTATGCCCCTGGTCCCTCGCTGGGCAGGCCGGCGGCCTTGTATGCCCCTGGTCCCTCGCTGGGCAGGCCGGCGGCCTTGTATGCCCCTGGTCCCTCGCTGGGCAGGCCGGCGGCCTTGTATGCCCCTTGTCCCTCGCTGGGCAGGCCGGCGGCCTTGTATGCCCCTTGTCCCTCGCTGGGCAGGCCGGCGGCCTTGTATGCCCCTTGTCCCTCGCTGGGCAGGCCGGCGGCCTTGTAGGCCCCTTGTCCCTCGCTGGGCAGGCCGGTGGCCTTGTATGCCCCTTGTCCCTCGCTGGGCAGGCCGGTGGCCTTGTATGCCCCTGCCATAAGCAAGATTTATTTTTATTTTTTATTTTTTTTAATCTTTATTTTATGTGTAGGAGTAGTGAAACTTCATTGCAGCAGGGGTGAGATCTTCCTGCAGGAGGTTCTGTGAGATCCACGAAACCTTTTCTCCACCTACCGGGGGTGGGGGGGGGGGGAGTTTGGAGAATGCTGGCTGAAGAAGGTCTCAAATAATACAAAATGTTTTGGTAGTAGATCTTTGCTCCCTTTTTTTTTTATGTGCGCTATATAAGCATCCTTTTTTTTATCTTATTTTGGAGCGCTGTAGTTATTCATGAGCGAAACATTGAAATGAAGTGTGTTGGTGGCTGTGGTTTGATAGGGTGTGGTGACAATTTAGTTGGTGTTGAGATGACTCTTCTATTTGTGTACTAATAAATATGGACTAGATAAAAATTATGTGGTGTGCAACCAAGGAAGCAGATACAACCCAAAATACAATATGTGTCCTACTCGCTATAATTATCCTCTTATAGATATTTCTGCCCAGAACCACACTACAATTCTGAGCAATCAGTGGTTTGTATTCATTGTGCTGTCTATAGCAGCTATACATGTTATTACAAGCAGTTCAGGTGAAGTTCCCAATTCTGGCACTCCTCTCCTATATGTAAAAATCATACATTTTTATTTTTGTTTTTGCTACAAAAATTACTTGGAACCCCCAAAAATGATATATGTTTTTAAGGCAGAGGGTCTATAGAATAAAATAGTGGCGTCGCAATTTTTTTTTATGTCACGCGGCATTTACGCAGATATTTCTCAACAAAATTTTTTGGGGAGAAATACACTTTAATGAATTATAATGCCAAAAAACACAATATATAACCCAATTTTTTGGTAAACTATAAAAGATGATATGCCAAGTAAATAGATACCCAACATGTCGCGCTTTAAAATTGCACATGCTTGCCGAATGGTGGCAAACCCCGATCTTTCTTCCGCCGGGAACGAGCATACCAGCACTAGCTCGTGTCCTGATTGGATAGATTGATAGTAGTGCAGCCATTGGCTCCCGCTGCTGTCAATCAAATCCAATGACGTGGGGCCGAGTCCTGCATTTTGTGTAAATGGACACAGATGTGGGACTCGGGAACAAGCCCGCACGGGTGTCCACCAAGGAGAGCGCTTCTCCAACGTGGACACTCGATGCGGGGAGGAGTCACCTGCGCCGCTGAGGGACCCCAGAATGAGGGTTTACAACCCCTTTAACCGCTTCCCGACCGGCGCACGACGATGTACGTCGGCAGAATGGCACGGACAGGCATAAGGGCGTATATATAAGTCCCTTTTTAAATGCCGCCGTGCCATTGGGAGCACGCCGGTCGGGACCCCCGTGAGGCCGGTCGTCTGTCCCGCAGACTCAAACGCCGTGGGGACACCCGCGATCGTCTCACGGGAAGGCTGAACGGGGAGATGCGAAAATAAACAGCATCTCCCCGTTCTGCCTAGCAACTAGTGACGCCGATCTCTGCTCCCTGTGATTGGAGTAGAGATCAGCATTCACTAGCTGACAGCCACACCCCCCCCCCACAGTAAGAAACACACCCCTAGGCATACTTAACCCCTACACTGCCCCCTAGTGGTTAACCCCTTCACTGCCAGTGTCATTTATACAGGAATCAATGCATTTAAATAGCACTGATTGCTGTATAAAAAAAGACAATGTAGCCACCAATATGTTTTGTTATTGGGAATTAATTAAATAATTTTGCGATTGTCCTATGTGCCTTCTTTGGGAATAACATTCTCTTTTTGTTAAATATTCACAGGGGTCTGGAGAGAGAAGGTGTCGCTGTCCTTGTATTGCTGTGGAAGGCCTCATCCACGGAACAGTGGGACGTTGCGTTCTCTAAAGACACATCCTCCGGTGGACACTTCCTATTGGCAGAGGATATGACCTCCTTGAAACTCCATCCATCACATTAACGCCTCCTCCTCCCGCTGTCGTGTTGCAGTGCATGTACAGATTGACTCTTCCTCTCTGGGTCCATGAGGGAGTACAAAGTGGTGGTGTTGGGCAGCGGAGGTGTTGGGAAGTCAGCCCTGACTGTACAGTTTGTTACAGGCACTTTTATTGAGAAGTATGACCCCACCATTGAGGATTTCTACCGGAAGGAGATTGAGGTGGACTCTTCACCCTCTGTACTGGAGATCCTGGATACAGCTGGCACAGAGCAGTTTGCCTCCATGAGGGATTTATACATTAAGAATGGGCAGGGCTTTATCTTGGTGTATAGCTTGGTGAACCAGCAGTCATTTCAGGTGAGCAGGATTTCATCTGCAGACAAATTTCCTTCTAAAATGGGTTGTGGGCTACACCAGCCTTATCGCATGCCACCAGGTTTCAATCTGTGTTATGTTGTGGAATGACACAGTAAGCCGGCACCTTAAAGCAGAGTTCCAGTCCCCCCAATTTTTTTTTTATTTTTTTTTTTTTAAGGACAGCTCTGGAATTGTCATAACATGTAAATGAACATTTCTAATATGTCATATTTTTTGCACTTTTTACTTTTTCTTTAAAAAAAAGTTAATTACTCACTGATCTCGGAAGCAGGCAGGTTCCATTTTAATAAAAACGTGTGGTACTGGCGCTGGTTAGTGTGTTCCAAAAATAAAAATAAAAATAAAACTGGGAGTAAATAAAGTAAAATATTTTAGTGAGCTGCAGTTCCGTGCAATATAACCACCCATAGGTGGCTATTCAGAATAAAGAAAGGGTTGAAGTGGAAACCGCGCTAATTTAAGGTTCCATTTTAGCTGTGGGCATCTGAAGCCCTCCTGTGTTAACATCCTGGATTTCTGTGCAGCTGATTACCCAGCATGCATCTCTAAATCACACACCTATTCTTCCTGATAGGTTGCTATAGCAACGTCGGCGCAAGTTCCCGCCCCATTGCTATAGCAACCTGTCAATCAAAGGAGAGGAGAGGAAGTTTACAAGTCTCTCCAGCTGCCGCCGAGTGTACTGTTAACCCCGATCGCCCCCCCTCCTCCTCCTATCAGCAGAGAAGAGAGCGCGGCTCTCTCATTAGGTTCGCAGCTCCGGTTTTCTCCCCATTGCCTACAACTCCCAGCATGCACTCAGCTGGGGTAACTCCCGTTCGCGTCTTTTCCTACTTCCAAATATCGCGAGATTACATCAGTAGGCGATTTTGCAAGGACTCCTGGGATACACGAGGCTGCTATCCCAGGAACCCTTGCGAATCGCCTACTGACGTAATCGCCTAGGCGATTGGAAAGGAGGAAGTAATGGTGAAAGACTAAAAGAAGGTATTTACAAGCAAAAAAAAAAAAATGCCCATTGTGAAAAGTGCTGCATGTTTTTAGCTCGTACAAAGTAAAAAAAATGGGTGAAACTCCACTTTAAAGCAAATTCCATTTGGTCAGTTCTTTTGAAATCACTAGGTGGCAATGATACTCCATTTGGGTATATGGTAGTGATAATTGCAAAATTGTTCTGGACAACCCCATTCTTCTTTATTCATCCTTTAGAATTGACCAGAATGGCAAATGCATTAAAATGTTGCCATTTTCAATAGGAAACCAAACCGTTGCTTAGACGTGGATCGATGCAGACTAGGGTGTTGAAAAAGTGTTTTTCCCAGTTTGGAAACTTATCTCTATAAAGGCCCATGCAGCTGCGGTTTCATGTTGTAAAACAGGAGTCTCCCACTATTCTACATTTATCAGATGTCAAGGGATTTTCTATTTTATTGTGATAACCTTTAAATAGGGCATGTTAAGGGCGTGGCCATCTTCTTTCAAGCTTACAGCCAATAAGCACACTGAATATTTACTTGTCTTGTATTTTATGTACTGTGGCCTTGGCTAGTCTCATTTACTGTATATACTCGAGTATAAGCCGAGTTTTTCAGCACTTATTTTTTTTTGTGCTGAAAGTGCCCCCCTCGAGTCAAGCACTTTTCTGCAGCAGAGAATGACATTTTCCGACCTGACTTTGGGGTTCCTAGCACCAAGTGGCCCAGAGATACGGGGCCCCAAAGTTCGCTCGGAAAAATTCATTCTCTGCTGCAAAAAAGTGCTTGACATTTTCCGACCCAACTTTGGGGCCTCGTATCTCGAAGCTACTTGGTGCTAGGAACCCCAAACACTACAACATATCCATATTTGGGGTTCTAGCACCAAGTGGCCCTGAGATACGGGGCCCCAAATTCGTGTCGGAAAATGTCAAGCACTTTTCTGCAGCAGAGAATGACATTTTCCGAACCGACTTTGGGCCCCGTATCTCAAGGCCACTTGGTGCTAGGAACCCCAAAGTCAGGTCGGAAAATGTCATTCTCTGCTGCAGAAAAGTGCTTGACTCGAGTATAAGTCGAGGGGTGTCAGTCAACTGTGTCTATCTGCAGCAATGTCTTTTTGGGTCCAGAGACCCCAAATTTTGGCTACAGCTAGGGGGCATCTAGGAACCCTTAACTACCAAGTTTGAAGTTCGGGGGACCTATGGCTGCAAATGGGCACAGCGAGGCTGCAAATGGGCACAGTGAGGCTCCAAATGGGCATTGTTGACCCTCTTTTTACACTTACAGTAGCTGCGCATTTCTCACCCTAGGCTTATACTCGAGTCCATAAGTTTTCCCAGTTTTTTTTTGTGGTAAAATTAGGTGCCTCGGCTTATATTCGGGTTGGTTTATACTTGAGTATATACAGTAAATCCTAGTTTTGTTTTTTTTGTTCATAACAAACATGTTCTACTTCCCTTCTCTTCCCTGCTCTGTGCCGGGTTTTGCAGAGAGCAGCCCAGATCCTCTTCTCGAGTCCCTCTTCGGCGCTCCTGGCCCCTCCCTCCTGTTGAGTGCTCCCACAGCAAGCAGCTTGCTATGGGGGGGCACCAGAGCCGAGCCGCAGCTCCTTGTGTCCTTTCAGACACAGGGCCGCAGCCCAGCCCTGCCCCCTTTTCTCTCCTCATTGGCTCACTGACTTTGACAGTAGCGGGAGCCAATGGCACCACGCTGCTGTCTCAGCTAATGAAGAGGGGAGTCCCAGACAGCCGAATCCCTCATGCAGCATCGCTGGATCTAGATGGACCTCAGGTAAGTATGAGGGGGGGCTGCTATCATTCAATAAAAACAACTAAGTGTCAGCACAGCTGTAACACTACGAAATGTATATTCTAACATGCAGATCTAATTTTTTTTTTATTCAAAATAAAAACTTCATATGTCATGTCACCCGCGGCCATCCGATGCATTAATAGACCTATACACAAATTCATAGCATATGTAAAAAATACTTTAAAAATCAATGTAAAACAAGCAGTAAAAAAACATTAAAAAGCAGATAAATTAAAAACAACGAGAGAGGGGAAAATAATTAACCTATCAGAAATAAAACAATTGAGATCAAACTCCACATTTAATTCTAATGGCCTAAGTACCTTTGTCTCAAATATCCAGAAGGATTCCCTTTTGGCTCAAAAATCTCACAAAATCCCCCCCCCCCCCCTCCAATGTTTACCAACCTTTTCTATTCCCCAAAACTTGAGACACCTAGGGTCTCTATCATGATGGTGACAAGTGTTTAGAGACATTATAGGACCTAAAGGCCTTTTTTGATGTACCGAACATGAAAAGGAGCAATTTTACCGCCTTTAATGGTATCAGAGACGCAGCAACCAAAATTATATCAAATTATTCATTATTAAAATAACAAAGATAAAACCATTAGAACCAAAAAGCTAATGTGTAAATATAAGCCGTTGGCCAAGCTATGTTGGCTTGTACTGTTCTGTTGAAGTCGACGTGTTTCGCAATCTGCTTTCTCAGGACCGTTGGGCCTACTGTTGTCTGTTAAAATATAATGGTCCTGGGGAAGCGGATTGTGAAACGCGTTGACTTGACAACACGATCGTCGTTTGAGTGGTGTCTTCCTGGATGCTCTGGAGCTGTTCCTGATGTGGTTCCTTTGTACATCCCCCTGCTGATGACCCCTACCTGGATATAGTCAGTAAGCCTGTTTAACCCTTAATAATAAAAAGTCCAGGCACTCTGGTAAGATTCCCAACCTATTGTGGTGGTGGCGTGTTCACTTAGTGAAGGGATTGGATAACCTTATCCACAGTTGAATAATGAAGTTTGCCATTTGACCATATGGTCCATTTGAGAGACTATTTATTTAGATTGGTGCTTGTAACTGCCCCCACCGCCGCACAGACCACCCCCAGCTGTCCCCCTCTGTGCTTTGTGTCGTCCTCCGGTCCCCCCATGTCCCAGATCTTTCAGGAGGGAGCCTGTAAATCTGTCATTTACCGGCTCCTTCCTTTTCTGAATGCACAGTCAGTGATCACTGACTCTGTCCGTTTATAACTGAGCATTGTAAACTGTGTTTATAAATGGAGAGGAGCCAATGTCTCCTGCTCATTCATCTTCAGTGCAGCTGAGGCTGCTGAGACAAGGACTGGGGATCCTCAGTCCCTTCCCCTGTCTCAAAGGGGAGATGTCAGGGGTCACCCCTGACTTCTCACCAAAGCCCCCCCCCCCCCCCCCCCAACAGGGCTGAAAAAAAAAAATCATATTTCAAAGTTAAATTGTAAAAAAAATTAAAAAAAAACAACACACTCCCACACACACACACACACACACACACACACACACACACACACACACACACACACTCCCACACACACACTCCCACACACACACACACACACACACACACACACACACACTCCACACACACACACTCACACCCACACACACACTCCCACACACACACACACTCCCACACACACACACACTCCCACACACACACACACACCCACACACACACACACTCCCACACACACACACACACACCCACACACACTCCCACACACTCCCACACACACTCCCACACACTCCCACACACACTCCCACACACTCCCACACACACTCCCACTCCCACACACACTCCCACTCCCACACACACACACACCCACACACACACTCCCACACACACACTCCCACACACACACACTCCCACACACACACACTCCCACACACACACTAAAGCATTGTAAGAAAAAATAACAAAATTGTAAAAAAAAAAAAAGGAAAAAAAACTTCTGACACTTCAGTGACACATCAGTGCTGCATATTAGTGCAAAAGTATTGGTACCGTATATACTCGAGTATATGACGAGTTTTCTTTTTGGTGCTGAAAATGCCCCCCCTGACCCGACTTTGGGGCCCCGTATCTCGGAGCCACTTGATGCTAGGAACCCCAAATTTGGTGTGCAAACCCAGTGAAACCAGCACTACAACATATCCGAGCACCAAGTGACTCCGAGATACGGGGCCCCAAAGTCGGTTCGGAAAATTTCATTCTCTGCTGCAGAAAAGTGCTTAACATTTTCTGAACCGACTTTGGGGCCTCGTATCTTGGGGCCACTTGGTGCTAGGAACCCCATCTTTGGATATGTTGTAGTGCTAGTTGTAGTGATAGTTCCACTGGGTTTGCATACCAACTTTGGTTCCTAGCACCAAGTGACCCTTAGATACGGGGCCCCAAATTCGGTCAACTGTGTCCATCTGCAGCAATGTTATTTTGGGACCCTTTGGGTCCAGAGACCCCAAATTTTTGGCTGCAGCTAGGGGGCATCTAGGAACCCTTAATCGCAAAGTTCAGGGGACCTATGGCTGCAAATGGGCACAGTGGGGCTGCAAATGGGCATTGTTGACCCTCTTTTCCACTTACAGTAGCTGCGTTTCTCACCCTAGGCTTATACTGGAGTCAATTTTCCCCAGTTTTTTTGTGGTAAAATTGGGTGGGTCGGCTTATACTCGAGTATATACGGTAATTGGTATCGACGAGTGCTTGAAAAAAAAGTATTGGTACTTGTACTCGGTCTTAGGATCCAGTGTATTCTGGGGGAGGGAAAAAACTCTGCAGGGGGGATCCATTCATCCACACTGCTTGTCTGTGTGTGGATCTGTGAAGGGGAGTGTGGTGTGTGTTTTGTTTTTTCTTTCTTCTTCAATCAGCTTTTAGAATGGGGAAAAGTGTGTGTGTGTGTGTGTGTGTGTGTGTGTGTGTGTGTGTACCCAGCTACTATATTGAAGATAAAATTACTACCTGTCACTCTTTGATGCATTAGTAGACAATTTCACAAATGTAAACATTGGAGCTTTGTAATGCAAATCTCGGATCTATTCTGCTAGGAGGTTAGTGCTCGACTCTCCACCCTCCTACCTTCTGTGACAAATGTAAAACATTGCTATGCCTTTTTGTGAAATTTTTGCTTTTCTATTATTTTAATGCATGCCGGGCATATTCTCCAATTCCCAAACATTCAGTGATGATCCTCCAAACAATTGTAGGTTTATATTCTAATCTGAACAAACCTGTTTCTTCCCACTTTAAAAAGTCTACAGAGCATTTAAGTATACCTACATTTTATATGGATCTGAATGCAGTAGTATTTGTATGCTTTGGTTTGCTGCTTCTAGCTATATGATTAAAAAAAAAGACAATTCTGCATCCATGATCCAATCTTTTTTTATTGCACACATATAAATGTGTGTGCATTAGATGGGGGCCACTGGAAAGCTAGTCTTTTGTCATTTCCTGGAGCCGACCGCCCACTGTCAATTGACGGCGGAGCGGTGCGGCTCTTGTGGCGGGCTGCTGTCATATGACGGTGCTAACATTTTGGCCACTAGGAGGCGCGCGGTTGCCCGCCGCATCGCTGGGGACCCGATGCGTGTGCCCGGCTGCCGCGATGTCCGCCGGGCACCCGCGATTGCCCAGTAACCTGAGCAGGACGTGGATCTGTGTATGTAAACACACAGATCCACGTCCTGTGACTGGAGAGGAGACCGATGGTGTGTCCCTTGTACATAGGGACACCGATCGGTCCCCTCCCCCCAGTCAGTCACAGAATCAGAATAGAATCACTAACATAGGGAACATATTAACCCCGGCAGCGCCCCCTAGTGTTAACCCCTTCCCTGCCAGTCACATTTATACAGTAATCAATGCATTTTTATAGCACGGATGTGAATGGTCCCAAAAATGTATCAAAAGTGTCCGATATGTCCGCCGCAATGTCGCAGTCATGATAAAAATCGCAGATCGCAGCCATTACTAGTAAAAAAAAAATAATAATAATAAAAATGCTATAAATCTATCCCCTATTTTGTAGACGCTATAACTTTTGCGCAAACCAATCAATATACGCTGCTTACGATTTTTTTTTTTTTTTTTTTTTTTTTTTTTTTTTACCAAAAATATGTAGAAGAATACGTATCGGCCTAAACTGAGGAAAAAAATTGTTTTTAAATAAAAAATTGGATATTTATTATAATAAAAAGTAAAGAATATTATGTTCTTTCAAACTTGTCCCTCCTTCTTTTGTTTATAGCGCAAGAAATAAAAACCGCAGAGGTGATCAAATACCACCAAAATAAAGCTCTATCTGTGGGGGAAAAAATGATAAAAATTTTATTTGGGTACAGCGTTGCATGACCGCGCAATTGTCATTCAAAATGCGACAGCGCTGAAAGCTGAAAAATGGCTTGGTGAGGAAGGAGGTGTTCATGCCTGGTAGGCAAGTGGTTAAAGGATTGAACCCCATTGCGTTTCATGAACTCTGCCTCCTGTACCAAAGGTTTTTTTTTTTCTTTTTTTTTTTTTTTTTTCCTTTTTCTCACAGGGCAGATGTGGTTAAGTATTGACATTAATCTTGCATTAGGACTGTCATCATCCACTGTGTGCTTTTTAACTTTAATGATAATGTCCTGAGTATTGTTCAAGCTAATGTTTCTTCTGAACCAGTCAGATCTCTTAGCAGTGTTGTTTGTCTCTCCCTTTCTTAATAGTCTTGTAACCTGCCCGTCTCCCTTAATGCTGTGGGTTTGTCAGAAACGCCTTTGAAGCGTGCCTCATCCCTAAATTAGATCGAGCTATTTTGTAGAATTGGCAAAACATCGTCATCATTTTGCAACCGTTTTGTGCACAGTTTAATTTTTACATTTCTGAAGCGCAGTGCTACAATGCCTTGTGCAACATGAGGTCTAAAAACAATGTACCGTGTATACTCGAGTATAGGTCGACCCGAATATAAGCCGAGGCCCCTAATTTACCACAAAAAAACTGGGATAACGTATTGACCCGTGTATAAGCCGAGGGTGAGAAATGCAGCAGCTACTGTAAGTGGAAAAGAGGATCAACAATGCCCATCTGCAGCTGCATACCTCCCTGTGTGTCCCTGTGCAACAGGCATTTAAAAGTGAGTGGAACATATTATTATTATTATTATTTTATTATTCCAATTATTTATTTTATTATTTTTTATTTTTTTTTATGAATTTTGGTGGAAACACAACTTTAACCACTTCAGCCCTGGAGCAATTTTCAGCCAAAGGACCAGGCTCTTTTTGCGATTCGGCACTGCGCCGCTTTAACTGACAATTGCGCGGTCGTGCGACGTGGCTCCCAAACAAAATTGGCGTCCTTTTTATTTTCCCACAAATAGAGCTTTCTTTTGGTGGTATTTGATCACCTCTGCGGTTTTTATTTTTTGCGCTATAAACAAAAATAGAGCGACAATTTTGAAAAAAATGCAATAGTTTTTTTACTTTTTGCTATAATAAATATCCCCAAAAAATATATATAAAAAAACATTTTTTTTCCTCAGTTTAGTCCGATACATATTTTTGGTAAAAAAAAATCGCAATTAGCGATTGGTTTGCGCAAAAGTTATAGCGGATAGTTTTATAGCATGTTTATTAATTTTTTTTTTTTTTTACTAGAAATGGCGGCGATCAGCGATTTTTTTTTTTTTTTTTTTTTTTTTTATTTATTTTTTTTTTTTTTTCCATTGTGACTGCGACATTATGGCGGACACATCGGACATTTTTGACACATTTTTGGGACCATTGATACAGCAATCAGTGCTATTTACTGCACTGATTCCTATGTAAATGGCAGTGAAGGAGTTAACCTCTAGGCGGCGGGGAGGAGTTTGTGTGTGTGTGTTTTTTTTTTTTTTTTATTATTTTTATTTTTTTTACAGTAGGGGGCGTGGCTGACATCACTGATCAGCATTCCCGATGACAGGGAACAGCCGATCAGTGACAGGCAGTGTAGGAAGTGCGGGGAGAGGTTTATTTACACAGACCTCTCCCTGTTCTTCAGCTCTGTGATCGGGTTCGCTGGTCCCGCGGGCGCGGTCACGGCCCCACGGCTAGGCAATTAAAGGGGACGTATAATATACGTGCTTTTGCCTAGCCGTGCCATTCTGCCAACGTATATGTGCAGGAGGCGGTCGGGAAGCGGTTAAGCTGCAGTCGCACCTGAGCGTTTTCAGCTTGTAAATCACCCAAAAAAAGCCTGAAAGACTCCCAACAAGCAAAATCCCATTCATTTCAGTGGCACCTGTTCACAACTGAGCGTTTTGTCACCTGAAGCAAAACACCTGAAAAATGCCCTAAGCTCAAAAAAAGGACATAAGCAGATGGGGCGTTTTTTCTGCCTTTGCCTGACTTTGAAACGTAAGAGGGCAACCTATAATTAGTGTGCTATTTGACACCTGATTTTGAATAACTAAAACATCAATATCTGATTTTATGGATGTAGTAGCAATTCTCAATGAATTTTGAATACTCATCAGATATTTTGGTGGTTGTTTTGCCCTTTGTGTGGTTCATCCTTGAAAATAGTTGCTCACAAATTAGGGGTGCAACGGATCGTCGCCGATCCATGATCAGAACGGGTCAGCCAGTTCGGATCGGCACACCCCGCGATCCGCGGCCTCGGCCTTAGGAAAGGCCTGGCTTCGGCCTAGCTCCGCAGCGGCGGCCATCTTGGTACACCCGGCCGCTGTTTACAATGTGATCGCTCCGTCAAATGACGGAGCTATCAGTTGTAAACAAACTCTGCATTACCCATACCCTGCCAATACTCTGCATTACCCATACCCTGCCAATACTCTGCATTACCCATACCCTGCATTACCCATACCCTGCCAATACTCTGCATTACCCATACCCTGCATTACCCATACCCTGCCCATACTCTGCATTACCCATACTCTGCATTACCCATACCCTGCCAATACTCTGCATTACCCATACCCTGCATTACCCATACCCTGCCAATACTCTGCATTACCCATACTCTGCATTACCCATACTCTGCATTACCCATACCCTGCCAATACTCTGCATTACCCATACCCTGCATTACCCATACCCTGCCAATACTCTGCATTACCCATACTCTGCATTACCCATACCCTGCCAATACTCTGCATTACCCATACTCTGCATTACCCATACCCTTCATTACCCATACCCTGCCAATACTCTGTGATACCCTGCCAATATTACAGTGGGGGAAAATGATGTGGATATTACAGTGGGAGAGATGGATATTACAGTGGGGGAGATGACGGATATTACAGTGGGGGAGATGACGTGGATATTACAGTGGGGACTATATGGTGGCAGAATTTTCACAGGTTTTTTGCAAATTCAATTATCATTTGCTGATCCGAAAAATGGTCCGATCCGTGACTCTGATCCGAGGATCGATCCGTGAGTTTTTTGATCCGTTGCACCCCTATCACAAATATATAGATGCTGCCAAAAACTGAAAACCTGAATAAGGGTTGGGTATTTTTCTTTGGAGAAAGGAAAACTTCTAAAAGTCCGGTAAAGACACTGTCAGATTTTTCTTCGCCGCATGTGTTTGCTGAGTGTAAATGCATTTTTACAAAAAAAAACAAAAAAAACAACATCCCAACATTTTTAATGGGGTTGTAAACACTCGTGTTTTTTTCACCTTGATGCATCATATGGGAGGTTTGGTATCTACTTGTAGGTGTGACTGGGTGAGATTAAATGCTAATTAGGATGTATTCAATCCCATCTACCATCAGAGCTGTGAAGGAAGTTACTGTATATACTCGAGTATAAGCCGAGGCACCTAATTTTACCACAAAAACCTGGGAAAATGTATTGACTCGAGTATAAGCCTAGGGTGAGAAATGCGCAGCAACTGTAAGTGGAAAAGAGGGTCAACAATGCCCATCTGCAGCCTCACTGTGCCCATTTGCAGCCATAGGTCCCCCATACTTGGTAGTTGAAGGGTTTTGCAGCCAAAATTTGAGGTCTCTGGACCGAAAGGGTCCCGAAATGACATTGCTGCAGATGGACACAGTTGACCGACTTTGGGGCCCTGTATCTTGGGGCCACTTGGTGCTAAGAACCTCATTTGGATATGTTGTAGTGCTAGTTTCACTGTGTTTGCACACCAAAGTTGGGGTTCCTAGCACCAAGTGGCCCCAAGATACAGGGCCCCAAAGTCGGTCAACTGTGTCCATCTGCAGCAATGTCATTTCGGGACCCTTTCGGTCCAGAGACCCCAAATTTTGGCTGCAAAACGCTTAACTACCAAGTTTGGGGGACCTATGGCTGCAAATGGGCACAGTGAGGCTGCAGATGGGCATTGTTGACCCTCTTTTCCAATCTGCAGCCTCACTGTGCCCTTTTGCAGCCATAGGTCCCCCAATCTTGGTAGTTAAGGGTTTTGCAGCCAAAATTTGGGGTCTCTGGACCGAAAGCACTTTTCTGCAGCAGAGAATGATATTTTCTGAACCGACTTTGTGGCCCCATATCTCGGGTGCCACTTGGTGCTAGGAACTCTATCTTTGGATATGTTGTAGTGCTTGTAGTTCCACTGGCTTTGCATACCAAATTTGGGGTTCCTAGTACCAAGTGGCCCCCGAGATACGGGGCCCCAAAGTCGGGTTGGAAAATGTCATTGTCTGGTACAGAAAAATGCTTGACTCCAGTATAAGCCGAGGGGGGGCACTTTCAGCACAAAAAAATGTGCTGAAAAACTTGGCTTGTACTCGAGTAATATACGGTACATAGTTTGCAGAGTCTGAAAGACTACAAAGGGGAGTGTTGGACTCTTTCTGCTGTGGAAGGAACAGAGTCTTATCAGCAGGATATACAGAGTGCCACATGATAAAAAAACAACTAAACCCAGAATAGAAGGGGCAACATGGTACGAGTTATGATCTAGGCAGGGATTGATCATTCCAATCAGTTCTAGTGAAAAGAAAGTTAGAGTTCAGCTTTAACAAAAGGTCTGCCCTAGGAGGGTCTACATTTAAACTCCAATAGAAACCATTTTTAATTTGTAAACTATATTGTATGAGCTATTTTTTAAAGTTTGATTTTTGTTTTTATCCAGGATATCAAGCCAATGCGGGACCAAATAGTCAGAGTAAAGAGATATGAGAAGGTGCCTCTTATTCTGGTCGGTAACAAGGTTGACCTGGAGTCTGAGCGAGAAGTCATGTCTACAGAGGGCCGCTCTCTAGCTCAGGAATGGGGCTGCCCTTTTATGGAGACGTCTGCCAAGAGCAAGACTATGGTGGATGAACTGTTTGCGGAGATCGTCAGGCAAATGAACTATGCATCTCTGCCTGAGAAGCAGGATCAGTGTTGTACAACATGCACTGTTCAATGAGACACTCAGTGGGACCTCAAACGTGGCCATAAAGAGCAGGTCAGTGTCCTGCCTTTCTGTGTGTTTTAGGAATGCCTTTTTATAATATTTTAATATTTCTCTCTACACAGTTTGAATCTGTTGGCTTTTGCTGTAGAGATGGGGAGTGACTAACAATGAGTGGGCGTGTTTGCTGGATGAGACCCACCTTTTTTTTTAATTCTCCTCCTACTTTGCAGAGTGCTGTTCTTAACCGCTTCCCGATCGGCGCACGCCAACGTACGTCGGCAGAATAGCATAAGGGCGTATATATAAGTCCCGTTTTTAAATGCCGCCGTGCCATCGGGAGCGGCGCGCTCCTGCGCCGGTCGGGACCCCCGTGAGGCCGGTCGCAGGTCCCGCGGACTCGATCGCCGCGGGGACATCCGCGATCGTCTCACGGGGCGGCTGAACGGGGAGATGCCGAGATAAACAACATCTCCCCGTTCTGCCTAGCAACTAGTGACGCCGATCTCTGCTCCCTGTGATTGGAGCAGAGATCAGCATTCACTAGCTGACAGCCACGCCCCCCCCCCCCCCACAGTAAGAAACACACCCCTAGGCATACTTAACCCCTACACTGCCACCCCCTGGTTAACCCCTTCACTGCCAGTGTCATTTATACAGGAATCAATGAATTTTAAATAGCATTGATTGCTGTATAAATGACAATGGTCCCAAAAATGTGTCAAAAATGTCAGATGTGTCCGCCATAATGTCGCAGTCACAAAAAAAATCGCTGATCGCCGCCATTACTAATAAAAAAAGAATTATTAATAAAAATGCTATAAAACTATCCCCTATCTTGTAAACGCTATAACTTCTGCGCAAACCAATCAATAATCGCTTATTGCGATTTTTTTTTTTTGATTTTTTTTACCAAAAATATGTAGAAGAATACGTATCGGCCTAAACTGAGGAAAAAAAAAATGTTTTTTTTTTTATATATTTTTGGGGGATATTTATTATAGCAAAAAATAAAAAAGAATGCGTTTTTTTTTTTTTTCAAAATTGTCGCTCTTTTTTGTTTATAGCGCAAAAAATAAAAACCGCAGGGGCGATCAAATACCACCAAAAGAAAGCTCTATTTGTGGGAAAAAAAGGACGTCAATTTTGTTTGGGAGCCACGTCGCATGACCGCGCAATTGTCAGTTTAAAGCGACGCAGTGCCGAATCGCAAAAAGGGGCCTGGTCCTATTGGCTGCAAATTGGTCCGGGGCTGAAAGTGGTTAAACAGGATTTTAGGGGTTCGGTTAACTTTTAGGTCTTGTTTATACCGGAAGCAACATTTGTATTACTTCCTGACCACCTAGCAATGTTCTTCATTGATTTTGAAATGATCAAATAGAGCTGTGAACATGCATGTGTTACAGTTGTCTTGTGTCACGGCGAGGCAAAAAGGATGCAGCTGCTGCAGCAGCGTTCGGCAGGTGTTGAAGCTTTGCAATGGCCTCTGTTGACTTCTGTTGTAGTGCACCTTAACCGCTTCAATACAGGGCTTTTAAACACCCTTCCTTACCAGAGCACTTTTTGCGATTCGGCACTGCGTCGCTTTAACTAACAATGCGCGGTCGTGCGACGTTACACCCAAACACGTCCTTTTTTTCCCACAAATAGAAAAAAAACACAATATTTTTTACTTTTTGCTCTAGGCCGATACGTATTCTTCTACATATTTTTGGTAAAAAAATCACAATAAGCGTATATTGATGCGCAAAAGTTATAGCGTCTACAAAATAGGGGATAGATTTATTGAATTTTTTTATTTTTTTTTAAAAGTGATTTATTTTTTTTTTTTTTTATTTTTTTTTTTTTTTTCACCATTGCGGCGGACACTTTTGACACATTTTTGGAACCATTCACAAAGCGATCGTTGCTATAAAATTGCAGTGATTACTGTGTAAATGTGTGGCAGGGAAGGGGTTAACACTAGAGGGCGCTGGAGGGGTTAATGTGTTCCCTAATAGACGTGATTCTAACTGTAGGGGGATCACATGATCGGTCTCCTCTGCACTGACAGGACGTGGAGCGGTGTTTACACACACAGCTCCACGTTCCCGCCTGGTCCCGTTGTTTTAATGGGCAATCGCGGGTGCCCGGCGGACATCGCGGCCGCCGGGCACTCGCACCGGGAATCCGAGGACGTCATATGACGCCCACCCAGGATGGTAGATCCACCTTGTGGGCGTCATATGACGGCGGGCGGTATTGAAGCGGTTAAAAGCTATAGACATTAGGGATGGGCGAACGGTTCGGCCCGAGCATAAGTTCGGGCCAAACTTTGGTTGTTCTGATGTTCATACACACGATCGGACTTTGTACAAACCTTCCCGTGGATTTTTGGTACAAAGGGCGTCGGCCGTGAACTTGTATTGCATACACACGGCAGGACTTTTTCAGCCAACTTTCACCAAATAATGTGTTTTTTTCTGCTCTTTACCGCCACCCTTTGGTCAACTTCTGTATTGTTGTCTGATCTTTTGCATTGGTTCTGAGCATGCGTGTTTGTACTTTGTACAAAAGTCCGATGGTTTTCTGTACATACGTGCAGACTTTGCTGCCGTAAAGTTTGTCCGTTTGCACAGCCAACAAAAGTCCGATGAAAACCGAAAAAGTTTGTCCGATGGAGCGTACACACGGTCAGATGTTGCCTTAAAACAGCTAATTTGCATGTTTGTTGTTAAAAAGTCTGATCGTGTGTACGGGCCTTAACGAATCTGTAATGTGGATGAAGTCCCCATTAGTACCAGTTAAAAGCTGCATTCTAATTATGTATGAACATAGGCTTAAAATGGTATTTAAAGGTTCAGCTTTAAAACAAAAAAAAAACAAACATGTTATACTTACCTGCTCCTATGCAGCGGTTTGGCACCGAGCAGCCCTGATCCTCCTTTTCTTGGGTCCCCTGGTGGCGCTCCCCCATGCCCCCCAATAGTAAGCTGCTTGCTATGAGGGCACTGGTGCGTGCTCGCGCCTGAGCCCTGCTCTGTGCATCCATAAGACACACAGAGCCGCGGCTCGGCCCCACCCCCGCTCTCTTTTCATTGACTCACTGGCTGTGTTTGACAGCAATGGCTTATGTTGCTGTACCAGCCAATGAGAAAAGAGACCCAGGACAGCTTAGGCACATAGCTGGCTTAAGAGGGGCTCGGGTGAGTATTAGGGGGGGCTGTGGGGGGAGCCGCACACAGGTCTTTTTACCTTCATGCATTCAACGCAAGGTGATTCTAAAGGTTGTTTCTTAAGAAAAACGAAGGGGAAAAAAAAAACAACTTATACTTACCTGCTCTGTGTAATGGTTTTGCACAGAGTAGCCCTGATCCTCCTTTTTTTGGGGTCCCCTGTCGGTGCTCCTGGGCCCTCCTTTACTCCGATAGCCCCAATAGTAAGCTGCTTTCTATGGTGGCACTCGTGCGTGCTTACTTCCGAGCCCCACTCCGTTCATAAGACGCTTCCTCCTCAATGCATGTGAGCTGCGATTGACAGGAGTGGGAGCCATGCATGAAGGTGAAAAAACCTTCAGCCTTTGGAACCACTTTAGTGGTGGAAGATTAAGACTCCTATTTAAGTTATTGCCCCTGAACGCATGCAATGTTATCCTATGTGTCCATGTACACAGTCTCGTTTTTTCCCGTTTTTATGCAGTTGCGTTTAACCTCGTTTTTTTTCCAGAAGCAAAAAAATGGGTTCAGACACTTTGCTTTTCCACGTTTCAGACGCAAAACGTGGCACCCGCGTTTAGCTGCGTTTTTTAAAGGAACCTAATTTTTTGGACCAGAAAACTCCGAAATATGATGGTAAACCATAAAAAAATACTAAAAAAATTTGCTTAAAATGTCGTAATTACTTTAGATAGTTCGTAGAGCATATATACTCACTGATGCAATGCCATAAAAAAAAAAAACTCAATTTTTTTTAGGTGGCTTAGACAATGAGGAATGCCTCCACTTCTTTGCCCCAACCCTTCATCCAATTTCTAATCTAATCAGTGACTCCACCTAGTCTGACCAAAGCATAGCAATGTCTTTTTTTCCACAAAGAAAAACCTGCATACCAATGTCTAGTCAGCCCCAACCCCCCACCATGTTTGTGAAATATCCAACGGGCATTCGCTGTGCCATCAACGGATGGGTCCAATATCGACGAGCTCTGACTCTGGACCTCTCACGCAATTTGCGACGACGTTGCTGCCTCATTGAGAGCAACATCAGGAGCATTTCCTGACATATATTCAATATGGGATCCATTTCCCAAAAAAAAACAGAGGCAAATGCAAGTGTACAACTGCTCTCTCTGCTGCTGCTGCTCACAAAATGGCAGAAATAGTTAATAATACATGCTTTCTGAGCTTGGGGAGGGTCTATATGATGTTATCTTTACAAACGCTTATAGACGCAAACGCGGCAACGCACGTTTTTTTAAACGCAGGTTTCTGCTTTTTAAAACATGCGTTCAGCAGAGTTTGCATCTGCGTCTCGTGTGCATGGGGCCTTACTATGAATGCGGTGCGGAAAGTGAATGTACAGGGCACTCTGTTAGCATGTGGATCAGAAAACTGGGTGTACGGAAGGTACAGAATCTTTTGGCAGGTGAAGCAGTTGACACGTTTTTGTTTCTACTGTGTAGTTTGCCTAAAGTCGCACCTTTAAATCCCAACTCTTGGAAAATGTAAATGTATTCCTTGTGGTGGGGGCTGCACCCGCACTGCAAAACTTTATAGCTTTTATTGTCTAGGGGGGAGGAACAACATTTTTATTAAACTGATCCTCCGTTCCCTCAGTAGATGGTGTTCCCCCCCCCACGCTTCCGCGGTGGACTGTCACTTGGTGTAGTCAAGTCCAGCGCAAGGCTATGGACCTTACTTTGGTCTTGATGACTTCAGGATCCTAGGCTGCTGAAGGGTGGAGAAAAATCAGTCTAGCTACAGACAGGAGCAGAGGATCAGGTAAGTACAATCCCTGGGACCTGTGCGTCTCCCAGTAGACAGCAGGGGGGGTGGAAGAGGGGCCGGACATGGCATAGATCGCCGCAGAACCTGCCGGAAGTGGGCGCAAATACCTGTATTGGGTATCTGCTCCCCCCCCCCCTGAAAGGTGGCAAATATGACACCGAAGAGGGGGATGAACCAGATAAGCGGCAGTTCCCTTTTTTGGGTGGAACTCCGCTTTAATGTGGGTGTTTATAATAAGGGCTAATTTAACTTGCTGTATATACTCAAGTAGAAACCGAGTTTTTCAGCACATTTTATTGTGCTGAAAGTGCCCCCCTCGGCTTATACTCGAGCCAAGAGCTTTTCTACAGCAGAAAATTACATTTTCAAAACCGACTTTGGGGCCCCGTATCTCTGGGCCACTTGGCACTAGGAATCCAAAATTGGTGTGAAAACCCAGTGGAACCTGCACCACAACATATCCAAAGCTGGGGTTCCTAGCACCAAGTGGCCCCGAGATACGGGGCCGCAAATTCGGTTTGGAAAATGTCATTCTATGCTGCAGTATGCTTGACATTTTCCGAACCGACTTTGGGGCCCCGTATCTCAGGGCCACTTAGTGCTAGGAACCCCAGCTTTGGATATGTTGTGGTGCAGGTTCCACTGAGTTTGCACACCAGATTTTGGGGTCCTAGCACCGAGATACGGGTCACAAAGTCGGTCAATTGTGTCCATCTGCAGCAATGTCATTTCGGGACCCTTTGGGTCCAGAGACCCCAAATTTTGTCTGCAGCCTAGGGGGGCATCTAGGAACCCTTAACTACAGAGTTTGAAGTTCGGGGGACCTATGGCTGCAAATGGGCACAGTGAGGCATGCAAATGGGCACAGTGAGGCTGCAAATGGGCATTGTTGACCCTCTTTTCCACTTACAGTAGCTGCACATTTCTCGCCCTAGGCTTATACTCGAGTCAATAAGTTTTCCCAGTTTTTTGTGGTAAAATTAGGTGCCTCGGCTTATACTCGAGTATATACGGTAGTAGAAAGTTAGATGGAAGGAAAGTCCACGTGTCAAGGATAATTGAAGCTGTGCCTAAAATGTGCTGTGCTGAGTAAAGGCTAATTTCATGCAACCTGTTTAAAAATCAACAGGAGTGGCTGTATAGATCTTCCTTTACATGTGTACAGGGATATATGCACTGCCCTTGGGTGCGGACACACTTCCCTGTACACATGTTAATGCTGGACTGTGAAGCGATATCTGTACAGTCGCCCTTCCATAGACTTAATAGGTTGCTGGCTGTGTCTGTATTTGCCACACCAACAATGCATCCGGAAAGCAGAAATTGTGATTGGAAGCCGCCTTTAGCCCAGATTTGTATATCGCAGGAAGGCCCTTTTGCATTCAGTGTGACTTTTCCTGTTACAGCAGGATAGAGTCAATCGGAATATATATATAAAAAGTTCAGCATGCGCTTGTTTTTAGGAGGAATTCTGTTTTTAACAAACAACTCAACACTTTATACATATGAGTTGAGTATGAGTTGATCTTGTACGTTTGTTGCAGTTTCAGGAAGTGTATAGTTTGGGGGGGTCTTTGGTGAGGGGGGGGGGGCGTAGCGTTCTTGATGGCAATTCAGAAAGGAGACGCAACATGGTTAAAGTATATACAAATTTTGTATATGTAATCGATTCTAATTGAAATATGGAGCAGCAAGTATATTACAATGTGAAGTCAAAATAAAATTTACTGTATAGGCTCGAGTATAAGCCGAGTTTTTCAGCACATCTTTTTCATCTGTAATCCTTATGCGTTTCGTGGGATAATACCCACTCTTCAGGGGTGGATGCTGCATAAATCTGTAATAAAACATAGAATAAATATACCGTATATACTCAAGTATAAGCCGAGTTTTTCAGCACATTTGTGCTGAAAGTGCCCCCCTCGGCTTATACTCGAGTCAAGCACTTTTCTGCAGCAGAGAATGACATTTTCCGACCCGTCTTTGGGGCCTCGTATCTCAGGGCTACTTGGTGCTAGGAACCCCACATTTGTTGTGGAACTAGCACTACGACATATCCAAATTTGGGGTTCCTAGCACCAAGTGGCCCGAGATACGGGGCCCCAAAGTCGGGTTGGAAAATGTCATTCTTTGCTGCAGAAAAGTGCTTGACATTTTCCGAACCAAATTTGGGGCCTCATATCTCGGGGTCACTTGGTTCTAGGAACCCCAAATTTGGTGTGCAGCTTTGTAATGGAACTAGCACTTCAACATATGGGGTTCCTAGCACCAAGTGACCCCGAGATACGGGGCTCCAAAGTTGGTCAACTGTGTCCATCTGCAGCAATGTCATTTCGGGACCCTTTGGGTCCAGAGACCCCAAGAATTGGCTGCAGCTAGGGGGCATCTAGGAACCCTTAACTACCAAATTTGAAGTTTGGGGGACCTATGGCTGCAAATGGGCACAGTGAGGCTGCAAATGGCATTGTTGACCCTCTTTTCCACTTGCAGTAGCTGCACATTTCTCGCGCTAGGCTTATTCTCGAGTCAATAAGTTTTCCCAGTTTTTTGTGGTAAAATTAGGCGCCTCGGCTTGTATTCGATTTATATACGGTATGTAATCGATTCTAATTGAAATATGGAGCAGCAAGTATATTACAATGTGAAGTCAAAATAACATTTAAGTAAATCTGTGCGGATTTAAAAAAATTGCAAACCGAAAATCAATCTGAAGAGGTGACGTCTGGAAATCGCACTGCAAGATTTTAAGGAAACCTGTACTGAGGAAATAATAATAATAGAATCGACAGTAACACATTCATATACAGAGAGACAATATCCCAAACGCAAAACAATAAAGGTGACCCAATTACTAGGCCAGGGTAAGAGCGGATATGCCCAATTCACGGATTATGAATCCTAGCTCAGACTTGATTTTCGGCTGATTGACAGGAAGCTTGAAGAGGTTGGGTTTTTATTTTTACACTGTTATCGCTTATACAGTGATGGTCATGTATTATAGCAAAAAGTAAAAAATATATTGCGTGGGGTTTTATTTTTTTATTTTTTTTCTCCAAAACTGGCACTTTTTTTTTTTTTTTTTTTGTTTTATAGCACAAAAAATATAAACCGCAGAGGTGATCAAGTACCACCAAAAGAAAGCTCTATTTGTAGGAAAAAAAGGACGTCAATTTTGTTTGTGTATAACGTTGCACGACCGCGCAATTGTCAGGGAGACAATCAGCGGGTCTGGCGGACACGATAATCATTTTGAGGAGAGGCAGAACGGTGCCCTGCCTATGTAAACCAGGCAGACCACCGTTCTGCCAGAGGGGAAGATGGAGATCTTGTGTTTCTGTTAAGCAGAAACACTGATCTCGGTTTCCCACAGTTAGAGCACCCACTAGGGACACACTTAACCCTTTGCTCCTGATGTTAACCCCCTTCCCTGGTTGGTACAGTGCACTGATCACCGTATTAGTGTCACTTGGCGTCCAATTTGTCCGCCACAATGCCGCAGTTCCGCTAAAAATCGCTGTTGCCCGCTTTACTAGTAAAAAATTGTTTGTATATGCTAGAACTTTACGCTTATTGGGTTGGGTTGTGTTTTTTTTATTTATTTTTTTCTCTACCAAAAATATGTAGCAGAATAAATTTTGGGCTAAATTAATGAATAAATGTAGATTTTTTAAAAAAAATGTTTTGGATATGTATTATAGCAAATAGTGTGTGTGTGTGTGTGTGTGTGTGTGTGTGTGTGTGTTATCCACTTCCCACCCGGCCAATGTACATATACGGCCGGGTGGGAGCCGTCTACTTCTGAATGGACGTTCCGGAACGTCCTTCAGAAGTAGAGGGATCGCGTGCCCGCGCAGCAGCGCGATCCCGATGCGGCCGTGTCACCCGGACACGGCGCATCTCGGATCGGCAGGAGGGCTCGTGATTGGCCCTCCTGATCACATGACAGCCATGTCGAATCACGGCCGTCATGTGATGTAAACAAACAGCCAGTTGCTAGGCAATCGGCCCTCCTCTCCTCACACGGAAGTCGTCGCTGAGGAGAGCGGATCGCTGCAGCCGGCTGGTGATCAGTGAGTATTAGCTGTTTTTTTTTACTCACTGATCACCAGTGTAGTGTCCCCACAGTAAAACACACATGTCCCCAAATAATAACACATGTCCCTCACATATGTCCCAGGAAAATAACATGTGCCAATGATTATCTGCACACATATGTCCGTGATCACCTGCACACCCCTTTTACATGATCATTTGCGTACATATGTCCGTGATCACGCGAACCAATTATTATACACTTAACTGAATTTTTTTTACAAAAAACATGTAGCAGAATACATTTTGGCTTAAATTTATGACAACATTTGATTTTATTGGATTTCTTTTAAAAAAGAAAGGAGAAAATATTGTTTTTTTTTTTCAAAATTTCCGCTAGGTTTTCGCTTATATCGCAAAAAAAATAAAAAAAACGGAGGCGCGAATAAATACCACCAAACTAAAGCTCTATTTGTGCGAACAAAATGATAAAAAATGAATTTGGTTACAGCATTGCATGACCGCGCAATTGTCACTGAAAGTGCGAGAGCGCTGAAAGCTGAAAATTGGTCTGGGCAGGAAGGGTGTTTAAGTGCACAGTAAGCAAGTGGATATATATATATATATATATATATATATATATATATATATATATATATATATATATATATATATATATATATATATATATATATATATATATATATATATATATATATATATATATATATATATATATATATATATATATATTATATATATATAAATATATTTTTTGTTTATAAATTCTAAAAACCGCAGAGGTGATCAAGTACCACCAAAAGAGAGCTCTATTTGTAGGGAAAAAAAGTACATACATTATATTTGGGTACAGAGTTGCACGACCGTGCAATTGTCAGTTAAAATAATGCAGTGCTGTATCGCAAAAAATTTCCTGTCATGAAGGGGGGGGGGGGGTAAACCTGAGGCTGAAGTGGTTAAAGGGTAACTCCACTTTTGTGGGGGGAAAAAATAGCAAATACAGAAAAAATAATATTGTGATGTCAATGTAATTGAATGTTATTAAAAATTACCTGTTCTTATCAATTTACAGCCACTGTAATTTTCTGAAAACTCAATGCAATATGGCTTCCGGGAGGTGTTCTGTACACAGATGGTGTACAGAACGCCCCCCCCCCCCCCAGAAACATAATTTCCTGCTTGTGTGATTGGCTCACCAATTTCCCAGAAGTCTGCCTAAGATGCAAGTTAGATTTCCGGTATCCCCTGTAACAAAAATGTAGGGCTGAAACAACTAATCGATTATGAAATGAATCGATTACTATTTTCATAATCGATTAATCGGCCAGTAATATAATGGGGGTAAGAGAAAACTAAAATGAGCCCTTTATAGTACAAAAAGAGCAAATAATCACTACTGTAAATATTACTTTCACAGTTCTACGGTAAAAAAAAAAAAATAAACCCTTACAGTAGTGATTATCTGCTTTTTTTTTGTACTATAAAGGGCTCATTTTAGTTATTTTTTTAACCCCCATTATGTTACTAAACGCCTTAGACCTGGGTCACGTTTTTTGGTGCTTTTTGCAGAAACGTACTACAGTTCAGTACATGGTTTCCTATGGGACATGTTCACATCTGTGCTGCTGCGTATTTGGAAAGGGTCAGGGACTTTTTTTTTTTTTTTTAACGCAAAACTTTTTTTTTGGTTCAATATACTTCAATGGAGAAGCTGCAGAAAAGCATGTAATGCGTTTTTGCAGCAATTTGTGTTTTTTATTCTGCCCAATAACAAATTGGCCAAAAAAACAGTATGTCTCTTCTAATGGTGTATACAGTATATCTCTCCTCTAATAGTATATACAGTATATCTCCTCTAATAGTTTATACAGTATATCTCTTCTGTCTGTTATTCTCAGGGTGGATTTGATATTTTGCTCCCTAACCATATAGTTGGTTGTTTATATTTACCACTGCATAGAGATATTTAAGAATAAATTGCCTTTTTTTTTTTTTTTTAAACTTTACATATTAACTAAATTATACACCACACATTTTTTTTAAGGTTATTAGCCGATTAATTGAAACAATCGGCCAACTAATCGATTATGAAAATAATCGTTAGTTGCAGCCCTACAAAAATGTAATTTCTGGTGAGCTGCTGCCAATAGGAAATCACGTAGACCCTGCAATTTTCCTCATTGCAGTTCTACAGGTGCACAGCTGATTGATAATTAACAGACCACCCCCCATTAGACTCACTTTCCCACATGGATACAAAGTGGGAATCTGCAACAAAGTTTGTTAAAATCCTTGTAATGTACAAATGTTTTTCTCTCAACAAGAGTTGCGCTTCAAGTCCACGGGAAGTTAAAGGACAGAAGATTTCTAAGAGAATCAACGGGAATATTTCTATACCTGCAGAACATATTCCTAGTCTTAAATTTATGAAGCAAGTAATTCTAAAGATTTGTAAGCTTCAATACTTTTACATTTTTGTTCTTTTTTGTTTAAATGTACTTTAAAGCAGGGGTCGGCAAGCCGTCGATCATCGACTGCAGGCAGAATGATGGCTAAATCGGGAACATGACCCAACTTTCCCCAGCCCCCGAGGCTTTTATTAGCGTAGCGGGAGACACCACAATACTGGATGGAGGGTGGAAGCTGAAGCTGCCTCCATTTAACCTTTTTCAATTTATCCAACAGGGGGCTGAGGACACTACGGGGTCTGGGGGGTGATGTGAAGGTAGCAGAGGGCACTGCTTTTTGCAAGCAGAGGGGCACAGGACACGGGGGGGGGGGGGGGCACATGAAACTACAGTGCAGAGGACACTGCTTTGGGGGGGTTAAAGAACATTACTGGGGGGAGGGGGGACTCTGCTATGAGGGGGGGTAGCGGAGAACACTACTGTGGAGGGGGGGGGGGGGGGGGGTGACACATGAAACTACAGTGCAGGGGGGCAGAGGACACTGCAGGGTTTGGGGGTGATGTGAAGGGAACAGAGGGCACTGCTTTTGGGAAACGGAGGGGCACAGGACACTTCTGGGGGGGGTGGGGGTGGGTGGGCCCATGAAACTACAGTGCAGAGGACACTGCTTTTGGGGGGGGGGGGGGTACAAGACATTACTGGGTGGAGGAGGACACTGCTGTGGAGGGGATGGGGGTGGCACATGAAACTACAGTGCAGGGGGGCAGAGGATAATACTGTGGGGGGGCTGGGAGGACGACACTGCTGGGAGCTTGATAGTTTTTTTGTATTTTCTTTTATTTTTTTATAAAAAGGGCACCTATCATCATCCAACCCTCCCTTCCACTTTACCTTTTTTAATGCATTTTCTGCATTGGGATTTAGAAGGAAAAAAAACCTTCCACTTCACTTCCGCCCCGCTTTCTTCCGAAGTATCAATTCAGCGCTGTGCCCATCTGCAGTTATGCTCTCCCCTCACCCTGCTCTCACAGGCTGCACGAATAGTAGCAGGAGCCATTGCAGCTTGCTGTGAGGTCACACGCAGTAGAGGAGGAGCAGAAAGTGCCAGCGGGGGGACCCCAAAAGAGGAGAAATGGGTCTGCGCTGTGCAATACAATTGCACGCAGCAGGTAAATATAGCATCTTTTTTATTTTAAGGAAAAAAAAAGCTTTGCAATCACTTTAACCACTTGCCGCCCGCCCTATAGGCAAAGGACGGCGGCAAAGTGGTTTCAAAATCCTGACTGGGCGTCATATGAGGTCCTCAGGATTTTGAGCCGCTGCGCACCCCTGGTGGCGGCGATCGTTGTTGCGGGGTGTAAGTTTGACACCCCGCAACTACGATCTTGGTAAAGAGTCTCCGTCGGAGACTCTTTACCATGTGATCAGCCGTGTCCAATCACGGCTGATCAGTGTAAATAGGAAGAGCCGGTGATCGGCTTTTCCTCACTCGCGTCTGTCAGACGCGAGTAGAGGAGAGCCGATCGGCTGCTCCTCTGACAGGGGGGGTCTGTGCTGATCGCTTATCGGCGCAGCCCCCCCGAGGATGTCTACACTGGACCACCAGGGACGCCACCAGACCACCAGGGATGCCCAGCACCAGGTATGCTACCCTAGACCACCAGGGATGACACAGTGCCCACAATGGATGCCAATCAGTGCCCACAATGTGCATCACTGATTGGCATGCATTATTGTTTGGCACTGATTGGCATCCATCAGTACAAAACAAAAAAATACAGTGCCGCCTATCGGTGCCCATCCGTGCCGCCTATCAGTGCCACATATCAATGCCACCTCAGTTCCACTTCATTGTTGCCGCCTTATCAGTGCCCTTCAGTGCTGCCTTGTCAGTGCAGCCCCATCAGTGCCTATCAGTGAAGGAGAAAACTTACTTATTTACAAAGTTTTGAAACTCAAACACAAAAAACATATTTTTTTTGAAAATTTTCGGTCTTTTTTTATTTGTTTAGCAAAAAATAAAAACCGTAGAGGTGATCAAATACCATCAAAAGAAAGCTCTATTTGTGTGAAAAAAATGATAAAAATTTTAATTTGGGTACAGTGTAGCATGAACGCGCAATTGTCATTCAAAGTGCGACAGCGCTGAAAGCTCAAAATTGGTCTGGGCAGGAAGGTGTTTAAGTGCCCAGTATTGAAGTGGTTAAATTAAGGATGTTTTTAGCCTTATTTCTGATAATGTATAAAATTTACATGACCCTTTTTTCTTTTCTGTTCACAGATAACTCAGAGGAAATTTGCACAGCTTCGGCTTTGAAGAATTTACAGCCCAGGTTGCAGATCTGAGCCGTGATAAACTTGTCTGCACAACAGCACATTTGCCATACATGTCATCGAATGCTCAGAGATGGTGGGCCGCGTTCACTCGCCATCAACGGCTGTGCATAGCACGTTTTTAACATAAGTTAAAAAATATATATATATATTCCTTTTTTTATTTTTCCCCTTTTTTTTTTTTTTTTTTTTTTTTTTTTTTCTAGTCTAAGTTACTATTAACAGCTAATATGCAACAGTTCAGTCTTGTGTTTTTTTTTTTTTTTTGTTTTTTAATTGATATATTTTTTATTTTTTTCTGAAACTTGTATTTATTAAATACTTAAACTCAGTATTACCTACTTAATGCCTTTTTTAAAAGACGGTTTTAACGGAGGATAATTTGAGCCTTAATCGCATGGTTTATTTTCTATAAATTACCTCGAATCTGCTCTTAACTCCTTCAGTGCCAGCGGGCCAGCAAAGCAGGATCTTACAATGCCCCGCCTGCCTCTCTTGCAATGAAGGTGTTTTGTACACTTGATTTTTTTTTTTTTTTTTTTTTTTTTAATTTCCTAAAACTTAGCACATGCTTTGAGACTATGTTTACGTTCTTACGGTATCAAGTGAAGCTGCTTGAAGTTACGTTGGACCTGCCTGTTGGGTTTGTTTTCTGAGCAGTGGCACCTCAGCTGCAGAAGATGACTGTTAGGTCCAAAAATAAATGTAGTTGCCAAGCAAGTGGAAACCTGGATGTCTAGACGACTGTAATCCTTGATCATGTTATACAGTTAGGGGTGATTCCGGAAGAAAAAGTGTTGAAATCCTCCTGGAGAATCAAATGCAACCTCAGTGCTTAACTTGTTTGAACATATGGAAAAAAAAACTCTTCATTGAAGACTCTGGTGCATCAGAGCTGGTTGCCTGGGTAGTTATTAGGCTTGTGCAGGAACCCAGTGGTTAGAATACAAGTATATACTGTTTGATTAATTTTGCCTGTTTTATTTTAAATTTTTTTTTATGTATTTCTTCCAACTCCATTGACCACCTGCTTTTTATTCTTTCGGTAAGGGTTCTTGACGTCATTTGTTTATTATAATGTTCAGATGATTTTTTCCCCCCCTTCCTTCCACATGTGCACATATAAGTCTAATGCAAATAAAATGATTTTACGTTTTCTAGTTTAAATGTAGTGTGTTTGTTTGTTTTTTGTAATTTTATTTTTTGAATCCTAACTAAACTCCTTATAATTTTCAGCCAAGGAAGCTGCCATCTTGGCCTCTGTTTGTTTGATCTGCGACTACAATGGTGCTGCACATGTGATTAGTTATGACACCAACCATTTGATGAATTGACAGTTTGGCTGACAGCACAAGAAAATTAGAAAGTTTGCGTTCCTGGCATGCCAGGAATGTACCGTATTTATCGGCATATAACACGCACACCAAGTTTAGGGGGGAATATTAAGGAAAAAAACATTTAAATGCCCATCAATGCAGCCTTGCCCAGTGTCCATCATTGCAGCCTTGCCCAGTGTCCATCATTGCAGCCTTGCCCAGTGTCCATCATTGCAGCCTTGCCCAGTGTCCATCATTGCAGCCTTGCCCAGTGTCCATCATTGCAGCCTTGCCCAGTGTCCATCATTGCAGCCTTGCCCAGTGTCCATCATTGCAGCCTTGCCCAGTGTCCATCATTGCAGCCTTGCCCAGTGTCCATCATTGCAGCCTTGCCCAGTGCCTGTGCAGCCTTGCCCAGTGCCTGTGCAGCCTTGCCCAGTGCCTGTGCAGCCTTGCCCAGTGCAGCCTTGCCCAGTACAGCCTTGCCCAGTGCCTGTGCAGCCTTGCCCAGTGCAGCCTTGCCCAGTACAGCCTTGCCCAGTGCCTTTGCAGCCTTGCCCAGTGCCTTTGCAGCCTTGCCAGTGCCTTTGCAGCCTTGCCCAGTGCCTTTGCAGCCTTGCCCAGTACAGCCTTGCCCAGTGCCTTTGCAGCCTTGCCCAGTGCAGCCTTGCCCAGTACAGCCTTGCCCAGTACAGCCTTGCCCAGTGCCTTTGCAGCCTTGCCCAGTGCAGCCTTGCCCAGTACAGCCTTGCCCAGTGCCTTTGCAGCCTTGCCCAGTACAGCCTTGCCCAGTGCCTTTGCAGCCTTGCCCAGTGCAGCCTTGCCCAGTACAGCCTTGCCCAGTGCAGCCTTGCCCAGTACAGCCTTGCCCAGTGCCTTTGCAGCCTTGCCCAGTACAGCCTTGCCCAGTGCCTTTGCAGCCTTGCCCAGTACAGCCTTGCCCAGTGCCTTTGCAGCCTTGCCCAGTACAGCCTTGCCCAGTACAGCCTTGCCCAGTGCCTTTGCAGCCTTGCCCAGTACAGCCTTGCCCAGTGCCTTTGCAACATTGCTAGTCTAGTTGCAGCACTGCCCTGATTTAAAATTGGTGCCGACTGAGCAGAGAGGAGCGAGCGCCGACAACTTGCAAAAAGCCGAGTGTACTTCGGCTCTGCTCAGTCAGTGCGGACTGCGAGAGGAGCCGAGACTAGCCAAAGTACACTTGGCTTTCTGTATGTTGTCGGCGCTCGCTCCTCTCGCAATCAGTGGAGGTGGGTGGGATTGCCAGAGTAGCCGAGTAAAGGCGAAGTACACTCGGCTTTCTGTATCTTGGCTCCGCTTGCTCCTTTCTTCAGAATCAGCAGGGATCGGCGTATAACACGCACCCACGATTTCCCCCTGGAAAAAAGTGTGTGTTATACGCCGATTAAATACGGTAACTTTCTTTTTTTTTTTTTTTTAACTGTCAAAGCAGAACTAAACCCTTCAATTTAACCAAATTTTTTCTTGTCACACTGTTTTACGCCGATCAGTCCATTGATATAGGCTTAGCTACACAACCTGAGACTTAAGCAAGTGAAGTAAGGGTCAGCCCACCCAAAATTTTATTTTTTTATCAAATGCAGATGGATGAAGGACAAAGGTTATAGGGGACCCCAACTGAAAGATCAGCCTGCTTTCCCTTACTGGATTGTTCAGAATTTTAAAGCTGATGTTCAAGCATGCAGCTATATACATGGGTAATATACATATTTGGTTTATGCACTCAGTGATTTGTAATCTTGCTTAAAGTGTCATTAAACCCAGACTATGGAAAAACTCCTCATTCCATACTATATAACTCGCAAAGCCACTAAAGCATTCGTTTTTGCATAGAGAGAAATAGATTTGGTTGATCCTGACTTCAGTTGTTCCTCACATCTTCTCTGTGTCCCCATTGCAGGCTGAGATTGTGTAGACCAGCTGGTGTCGTCTGCGCATGCCCTTCTAAGCACTTTATTTCCTCCTTTTTTCTTATCTGTGCTGCCCACAGAAGTATAGAGTCACACTTGTGGGCATTTACAGTGAGGGGGAAAAAAAGTATTTGATCCCCTGCTGATTATGTAAATTTGCCCACTGACAAATGAGCAGTCTATAATTGGTAGATTTATTTTAGCAGCGAGAGACAGAATAACAAAAATATCCAGAAAAACGCATTTCAAAAAAGTTATAAATTTGCATTTTAATGTGTGAAATAAGTATTTGACCCCTTTCACAAAACATGACTTTGTACTTGGTGGCAAAACCCTTGTTGGCAATCGCAGAGGTCTAGATGTTTCTTGTAGTTGGCCACCAGGTTTGCACACCTCTCAGGAGGGATTTTTATCCCACTCCTCTTGGCAGATCCTCGCCAAGTCATTAAAGGGTTTGTGAACTCATTTGTCAAAGTCTATGCCAGCCCCTCTATTAGAGGCTTTTTTTAAAAATCGATTTTTATCTGTCTTCGGGCTGGTCACCTGACTCGCGGTCGCTTTGCAGCTCCAATGGATGGCTTCTGCGGGAGTGGCCATGATCTCCCTCTGACATCAGCCGGTGATATCGTGTGACCGTGCCTCTCCTCCGCAGCTAAAAAAGCTGTATTAACAACACTCGTTCACCGAACAAAGAAAGTTCGGGCCGAACCGTTCGCCCATCCCTAGTCTTAAGGCCCCTTTCACACTGGGGCGGTTTGCAGGCGCTATTGCGCTAAAAATAGCGCCTGCAAACTGACCCGAAACAGCTGTTGCTGTGTCTTCAGTGTGAAAGCCCGAGGGCTTTCATACTGAAGCGGTGTGCTTGCAGGACGCTGAAAAATGTCTTTGGTGCACTGTAGGAGCGGTGTATTTACCGCTCCTAAAGCGCCCCCTCCCATTGAAAACAATGGGGCAGCGCTCCGAACCCGCCTGCAAAGCGCCGCTGGTATTAACCCTTTTTCGGCCGCTCGCGGGGGTAAAACCAACCCGCTAGCGGCCGAAATGCGCTGCTAAAATGACGGTAAAGCAGCGCTAAATATAGCGCCGCTTTACCCTCAGCGCACCCAGCGCCCCAGTCTGAAACTAGCCTAAGTCCAGCTTGAGTGAGGGTTAGCACTTCTTCACATTGGTTTGCAAGTTTCACAAGCAGATGCCAGCCTGTTGGGCTGGGGTGGGGGGAGATCTGCACAGCCTCTCAGTACAGGGGACAAAATCTCCAAAGGATGCTCATCTCCTAATTAATATCCTGAAGCTCAGAGTGATTCAGTTGTCCCTACAACTCTGAACCTCTGGACTGCAAGGTTGTCAGACAATGCCACAGCAGTGACATGCATAAATCATCAAGGAGAAGCCAGAAGTCGCACAGCACAAAGAAAAGCTGACCAGATTCTGGATTAGGTGACACTTCATGGCCTGGTCCTGTCTAGTGCATATTCTGGGTGTGGACATATGGCAGGCAGATTTGCTCAGTCAACATCTAGACTCAGGAGAGGGGTCTCTTCGATTCAAAGTGTTTCAAGAGCTCTGTCATATGTGGGAGATGCCAGATGTGGACCTCCTGGTTTCTAGGTTCATCAACAGGTTTTTCTTCAGTTTCAGGGATCTCTAGCCTTCACAGTGGCTGCTCTGATGACTGCGTAGGATGAGTTCAACCTGATCTGAGCCTTCACTCCTCTGAAGTTCTTTCTTCGACTGCTTTGAGATGGTCGATTGTTTTCTGTCATTCTCGTTGCACTGAACTGGCCCACTAAGATAGATGTTATACTCGGACCTCATCAGACTCTTGCAAGACTCTTAATGGGCCCGATTGGTTCATCCAGATCTTCTGTCCAAAAGACCAATTCCCATCCTGCTTCATGGTCACTGGTTTTGACAGCCTGGCTGTAGAAGACAAGGTCCTGAGGAACAGGGACCTGTTCTCCAGTCTGGTCTGGATCAGCGTTTGGCCTTAAGTACCATCAAGGGTCAACATTTGGCATGGGAGGTTCTTTATTGAAGGCATTTGAACAGGGTGTAACATTGTTCCTCCTTTGTGTTCCCCAGTGTCTTTCTGGGATCTCAACCTGGTCTTGACAGTTCTTCAATCGCTGCCCTTTGTCCGTATTAGAGATACCCTATGTCAACCCTTACTCACAAGGTTGCCTTTATCCTTATCCTTGGTGGATTTATCCTACAAGGAAACCTTTCTTGTGCTACACAAAGACAAAGTTGTTCGGCTTTACAGCATCATGCATCCATTTTTACAGATTTGCATGGTTGCCACCTGGTCTTTTGTGTACAAATTTAAAGACCTAAGTGTATCTAAAAGAAAAGTCAGCACAAGGGACATGGCTACAGTTTTTGTGATGTGTCCCTTGAGCTGATTCCTTTTTAGAAATCCTCCTCTGTCCATGCTCCCCTCGCGCCTATCTTTTCAGTGCGGGGGGTAGGCATAGTTAGGCTCGCTTAATGAGCCTGTTACAGCTCCTTGGTTGTATGCCAATTTAGTCGTAAATTCTCTGTTAACCTGTTTGGCTTTCCTGGGCCTGTTAGTCTTTGTTTGGTATGTTGCACACACCCCAGTTAAGCTGGTTTTGGACATCCCCCTTCCTGAAATTCTTTCCAATTGGGGAGTTTCCTGAAAAAAGGGGGCTGTCCCAATGGTGAACCCAGACATCTCATGCCCTAACGAGACCCTGGTGGAGGATGTCCCTGTATTCAGAAATAAAGTCAGCACTGGATATGCGAAACCTCAACCATTTCACATTCCATTCCATGACTATCCAACAGAGGAGCCCATCCCTTAGCAATGGCAGATCACTAGTGCAAGGAAGCTAGGACAAAAGGGCCTAAAAGGAGTATTCACTCCTCAACTTTTTGCTGAGATTTATCCTAAGGAAAAGGTTTTTAAGAAGAAATGGGCTATTCCGAGTAGATCCTGCCAAGTCTCAATATACACCTGACAGTTCCTATTCATGATGTTCATTCTTTTAAGAATCCTGTTGATATTTGTCCTGAATAGGGATGAGCGGAACACCCCCCGGTTCGGTTCGCACCAGAACCTACGAACGGGCTGAAAGTTTGCGCAAACTTTAGAACCCCATTAACCACTTGCCGCCTGCCCTATAGGCAAATGATGATTCCCACATATAGGAAAGTGGTTTCAAAATCCTGACCGGACGTCGTATGACGTCCTCAGGATTTTGAGCCGCTGCGTGCCCCCGGGGGCGCGCATCGCGGAGATCGTTGTTGCGGTGTGTCAGTCTGACACCCCGCAACTCCGACGGAGACTCTTTACCACGTGATCAGCCGTGTCCAATCACGGCTGATCACAGTGTAAATAGGAAGAGCCAATCGGCTGCTCCTCTGACAGAGGGGGTCTTTGCTGATCGATTATCAGCGCAGCCCCCCCCCCCCCCCAGGATGCCCACACTGGACCACCAGGGATGCCACCAGACCACCAGGGAGGCCCAGCACCAGGTATGCCACCCTAGACCACTAGGGATGACACACAGTGCCCACAATGGGCATCACTGATTGGCATGCATTATTGTTTGGCACTGATTGACATCCATCAGTACAAAACAAAAAAAATACAATGCCGCCTATCGGTGCCCATCCATGCCACCTATCAGTGCCCATCCATGCTCATCAGTGCCGCCCATCTATGCCAATCCATGCCAGCTATCAGTGCCAATTTGTGCCACCTATCAGTGCCCAGTGTCGCCCATCTGTGCCACCTATCAGTGCCCATCAATGCCACTTCATTTGTGCCACCTCATCTGTGCCCATCAGTGCTGCCTTATCAGTGCCTGTCAGTGCAGCCCCATCAGTGCCCATCAGTGAAGGAGAAAACTTACTTATTTACAAAGTTTTGAAACAAAGAAAAAAAAAAAACATTTTTTTTCAAATTTTTTTTTTATTTGTTTAGCAAAAAATAAAAACCGTAGAGGTGATCAAATACCACCAAAAGAAAGCTTTATTTGTGGGGAAAAAATGATAAAAATTTCATTTGGGTACAGTGTAGCATGATCGCGCAATTGTCATTTAAATTGCGACGGCGCTGAAAGCTCAAAATTGGTCTGGGCAGGAAGGTGTTTAAGTGCCCAGTATTGAAGTAGTTAACGTATATGGGACTCGAACGTTCAAAATCAAAAGTGCTAATTTTAAACGCTAATATGCAAGATATTGTCCTAAAAAGGGATTGGGGACCCGGCTCCTGCCCCAGGGGATATAAATCAGTGCAAATTTTTTTTTTTTTAAAAACTACAGTTTTTTCAGGAGCACTGATTTTAATGACGATTAAAGTGGAAAAAAAACGTGAAATATTCCTTTAAATAACGTGCCTGTGGGGTGGCACGTGTTTCCTGTGTTTAGAGCGGTTTTAATGTAATGTCTGGTTCCGGCAATATGGATTAAAATCATTGAGAAAAATTGCATGGGTAGCCCCCCCCCCCTGCTCATTACCAGCCCCTTTGGGTCTTGTACGGATATTAAGGGGAACTCCGTACCCAAATTGAAAAAAGAAAAGGTGTGGGGCCCCCAGGCCCTATATACTCAGAACAGCAGTATACAGGCGGTGAAAATAAGACAGGGACTGTGTAGTGTTAAGTAGAATCTGTTTGTAATTTTGAACTGGTAAATTTTTAAAGTGTAGCTCCAGTCAAAAAATCTATTTTTAAGCTTTTTGGAAAACATGGGGAAGGGTTATCACCCCTGTATAATTTTTTGGGCCGTCTGTCTTTTTTCATCTCACTTCCTGTTGTCTCCTTCCGTTTGCAAGTAGGAGACGTTTGTAAGTTGGATGTTTGAAAGTAGGGGCCTGCCCTATATGCTCTGCAGTAATTTGGCCCTAAGGTGTTGGTGTTGCCACAAGTTAACACTATAAGCCCTCAAAGTGACTCTTGGGTGCTGGAGCACCCTGCTGTGAACCATTTTATCAAGAATTGTAATTACATGCCATTGTTGAACAGTGGAAGAAAAATTGGGCCTTTGGTGGTGGTGCTGGGTCCACAACACTGTAAGTCCTCACAGTTACTCTCGGTGGGCGCTGGAACGGGCCCTGCTTTTAAATATTATATCAAGAATTGTAATTACATGCACCTGTTAAACAAACAGGGGCTGAAAAATTGGGCCTTAGGCACTGGTGCCACAACACTGCAACCTCTCCCAGATACTCTAGTTGGAGTGCAGGAATGAGCCCTGCTGCAAAGCATTGCATCAAAAATTGTAATTACATGCCCCTGGTAAACAGTTTGGTTATGTCAGCTTCAGGTGCTTGGTACTGGTGGTGATCCAAGACTGATTCATCTTTATGAAGGTCAGTCGATCAACCAAGTCGGTGGACAGGCGCACCCTGTGATCGGTGACAAAGCCTCCAGCAGCACTGAATGTGCGTTCCGAAAGAACGCTGGATGCAGGACAGGCCAGTAGCTCAATTGCATACTGTGCAAGCTCTGGCCAGTGATCCATCCTCAAGACCCAGTAAGCCAGAGGATTTTCGGTGGGAAAGGTGTCCAAGTCTGACCTTGCCCCTAGGTATTTCTGCAAAATTTCTGTAAATCACGCTGGCGATGGTTGCTGGAATCGATCATACCTTGGGGCTGCGGACTAAAAAATTATCTCAACGCATCGGTCAGACGGCCACCTTCTCCACCACTGCTTCTGTTACTGACCGAAGCCTCAGCAACTCGTTGTCCAGGACCAGGAGTTTGTAACCTCCCAGTCTCTGGGAACGCGTTGCACAGACCTTTCTGCAAGGCCTCCCTGAGATGTCTCATCCTCTGATCCCTCTGCGACAGCAAGATAAGGTCCGCAAACCTTACCCTTATACCGTGGATCAAGGAAAGTGGCCAGCCAGTAATGGTCCATCTCCTTGATTCGAAGAATACGAGGATCCTTCCGTAGGCTTTGCAGGATCAGGGAGGCCATGCAGCGTAGGTTAGCTGAGGCATTCAGTCCGGAGTCCTCTGGGTCACTAAGGACGACATGATCCGCAGCCACCTCCTCCCAGCCATGTACAAGTTCACTGGTTTCTTGGGACTGTAAATCATCCCTAAAAGACTGCTGCTGCTGATGCTGAGTGCCAGGCTCCACCTCCATGCTGACACAATCATCCTCCTCCTCCTCCTCCTCCTCCTCCTCCTCCTCCGTGATGTGTGGGTCAGAAGGAACACTGTCTGGATAAAGGGGGCCTTGACAGTCAAGGAAGTCCTCCTCTTCCTGCCTCTGTTCTGCCTCAAGTGCCCTGTCCATTATTCCACGCAGCTTATGCTCCAACAGGTGGACAAGAGGTACAGTGTCACTGATGCATGCACTGTCACTGCTCACCATCCTCGTGGCCTCCTCAAATGGTGACAGGACAGTGCATGCATCCCTGATCATGCCCTACTGGCGTGGTGAAAAAAAAACAAGCTCCCCTGACCCTGTCCTGGTGCCGTAGTCGCACAGGTACTCATTGATGGCCCTCTGCTGCATGTGCAGCCGCTGCAGCATGGCCAACGTTGAGTTCCACCTGGTGGGCATGTCACATATAAGGCGGTTCTTGGGCAGGTTCAACTCCTTTTGCAGCTCAGACAGCCGAGCACTGGCATTATATGATCATCGGAAATGCACACAGACTTTCCTGGCCTGCCTCAGGACATCCTGTAAGCCCGGGTATCTACCCAAGAACCGCTGCACCACCAGGTTAAGGACGTGAGCCACATGGGTCAGTTGTCCCTGTCGCAGGGCGGAGAGGAGGTTGGTGCCATTGTCGCAAACCACCATTCCTGGCTTAAGCTGGCGTGGCATCAACCACCTCTCGGCCTGCCTCTGCAGAGCTGATAGAACCTCTGCCCAAGTGTGGCTCCTGTCCCCCAAACACACCAACACAAGCACGGCATGGCATATTTTTGTCTGTGTACTTGCGTAGCCCCTTTAACGCCTACGGAGCACCGATGGTTCCGAGGACAAAGCACAGGAAGAGGCCATGAAGGAAGAAGAAGAGGAGGGGGTGGAGGAGAGAGGGGTGTCACAAACAGTAGTAGCATTTTGGAGGCGTGGTGGCGGAACAACCTCCAACACTACTGCACCTTGTCCTGCATCCTTCCCAGCTGCCAAAAGAGTGACCCAATGGGCCGTGAAAGATAGGTAACGTCCCTGTCCATGCCTGCTGGACCATGAGTTAGCGGTAATATGCACCTTACCGCTGACCGCCCTGTCCAGCGAGGCATGGACATTGCCTTCCACATGCCGGTAGAGAGCCGGAAACGCGTTTTGGGAACCTGCCACCGAGGAACCGCACATTGTGTATAGCACCTCTGTTTTTGTACTTGGGACTATGCCTGCCAAAAAAGACACCACAAAAGCCAAAATAGTAAAGGTTTCACCCCCAGTCATTGGTATTTCCAGCTGTATTTCCATGCTGTCATCCTCGTCTGAATTACCAATTATGGCAAGCCAGGGTGAGCCATTGGAGCAAATTGATGGTGCAGCTGCCTCTCACATCTCAGCACCTGTATACGTGACTGAAGATGCCCTTTCCTCCTCCCTTCAGGATCTGGAAGAAAGATTAGAGTCTTTAATCGCATCCTTCATTCAAAGTTATAGGAAGCGTACTAGGTCCCCTGCTTCAGCTTTGCAAGGGGAACAGTGGGCACACAATGAGGTTTTACCCTCAATCGATCAGGAAGAGAAACAAACTGATAATTCCAGTGCTGAGGAAACAACGGTAGATGAACCTTTTTCAGCTTCTCAATCTGAAAAATTGCTGATACAATCTCTTACAGAAATGGTTCGTTCCACTTTCATGCTGCCTCTAACAGAGTCTCATGAAAACTTGGCTTCTTCCTTAGGTTCTTTAAAACCTTCACATCCTTTGCATGCGTTTCCTGCACCTGCATTATTTGAATAGCTTATTTTTTCGGAATGGGATAAACAGGATAAACATTTTCTCCCTCCTAAGAGGTTTTCAATTCTCTATCCTCTGGATGGAAAGTACCAGCAATTGACGCTGCGATTTCCAATGTGAATAATAACTTAACTTGTCCTGTAGACAATGTATGGATGCTTAAGCATCCAACAGAAGTTGGAATCCCTGCTAAAATCTGCTTTTTCCATAGCAGGTGCCGTCACTCAGCCCACAGTCGCCGCAATAGGGTCCTTTCACACGGGGCGGATCCGTAATGATCCGCCCCGTGAACATCCGCTGCTCAGCGGGGATCTCTCCGCCTAGGTGTCACATTTGGCACCTTTCAGGGGGGAGGGGGTGCAGATACCACGGGAGTCTACGCCTCTTCCCGTCCCACCGTCTGTTGGGACACACGGGTCCCAGGAGATAGCGGGGACCAGTTAGGATGCGCATCGCGACTCGAGCATGCGCAGTAGGGAACCGGGAAGTCACGTTGCAATGCTTCACTTCCTGATTCCCTCATCCCGATTGATCGGCTTCAGCTGCCGACATCACTGGACCCTGGGACAGGTAAGTGTCCATTTATTAAAAGTCAGCAGCTGCAGTATTGTAATTACTCTGTGTCCCATGAGGTACAATAAAGAAAATAGGATTTTTATTACAGCTTACCTGTAAATTCCTTTTCTTGGAGTACATCATGGGACACAGAGGTCCCGCCCCTCTTTTGGGATACAAGTATATTGCTTTGCTGCAAAAACTGTTATGCTCCTGGAAGGAGGAGGGGTTATATAGGGGAGTAAACTTCCTTTGATTGGGTTTCCCAGTGTCAACACCTGAAGGTGGCCTATAACCCATTAAGTAATTACTTAAGACTCTGTGTCCCATGATGTACTCAAAGAAAAGGATTTTACAGGTAAGCTGTAATAAAAATCTTATTTTCTTACTGTTACTCCCACCTTATTCAGAACAAGAAAATCCAACCCTTGCAAGATTTACCTTTTGTACAGGAAGGATTACCTTGCCTGGTGTGTACAAAGATTGATAAACCCAAGGGAATACTCTATCACTCATATTTTGGCATTTCTTCAATCTGGTCTTGACCAGAATCCGGCACAGAGTACCATCAAGCGGCAGCTTTTGGCATTATCCATTCTCTTCCAGAAGCCTCATGCCTCACAATCCCTTTTTAAGACTTCTCTTCAAGTTGCTCATACAGTATTTATTCTCCAATTCAACTTCATTAGTCATCTTGGGATCTCAACCTGGTGGTCTCTGTCCTTCAGAGACCCCAATTGAACTGATTAGAGGCATTGCCTTCCTGGTCTCCATTATATTGGCAAATTTCTGAGTCTGCATCTCTTTCTTGTACATCGCTCTTTCTTGTACAGAGCCCTTTCTTGTTTAGCACAGGGACCTGTCCTGTGCCCTGTTTTGTACAACTAAGATATAAGAATGTAGACTTACTTGTAAATTCCTTATCTTGGAGTACAGTACACAGGCCCCTCTGCTCTGTGTCTTGATCACTCCTTTAGCTTGCTAAAAAAAAACTGGATCTCGTGGACTGGGCGAGGGTTATATGACTGTTCTCTAGGGGAGACCCAAGCAAGTTTTTTGCCCAATCACCACAAGGTAGCCTGTATAAAATCCATGGTCTATGAACACAAGTCCAATATCCTGTACTGTACTTCAAGATTTGGAATTTACAGGTAAGTCAAAATTCTATTTTTCACATCAATATATTTTTTTTGAATGAACAAGGTCATTGCTGTACAACATATATAGTATTTTTTCTTACAACTTTTTGGTTTGTGATAACCAAAATTGAATACTTTCTGTAGATGCTGTTCGGATCTGTGATGACTTAAATTTGCCACATGCCTGTATTCACAACTATTTCAGTTCCTGTTAATTTTTAGTGATGATCCCCGAAGGGGCCACTGGAAAAGATTACTTACCTGTTCAGAGGCCGCCTGCACTGTCTCTGGTTCCAGAAGCACACCAACAAATTCAGGCTCAGTCTAGGGATCTTTTTAAGGTTTACTGCAGATTTTGAACAAATGCAGGAAGGAGGGTTTAGGGTGATAGATACCCAAAGGCACTCACAAATATCCCGGAGGACAACTTCCTGAAAAATCCTTGTTCTAGCGGTAATAGGCCCTATATTAGCAGCCACAAAATTATACTGAAGAAAGAGGGGGACATCCAATCAATCTGTGACCCTATGAAAGCAGTCACAGTCCTTGCAGCATTTCTGTTATCTCATCCTCAAGAAGTACTTTCATACTTGGAGCTACAGGTGAAAGGCATCCACCTCTCCAGTTGAGCTTCCACAGGCAAGGTTCCTTCAGGCATGTCTCCTTCAGCCTATCAGCACTTAGAAAATGCTGAAGCCTAGTGGTAGTAGCAGCTTCTCTGAAACACAAACACATGCCTCCTAGAGGGGAAGCCCCAGGGAAAGAGAGAGACTGAACCGAACCTCACATATATTTATATTCTGCCCAGTCAAACCTTCTGCATCAGCCTCCCAAGAATTGGCTAGGGTCAGATAATTATTCATATTTCCAATGATTGACCCTCCCACACTTGCTGGAACTTTCTTCTAGCAGCAGACAGGAGCAATCAACCACCAGATCTAGGGAAACGCTGAATACACCTGAATAATTAATTGAAGCTCAGCTAGTTGTAGCAGAGCCATATACAGGGGGTCCCCGAGTTACGAACTCGTTAGGGACTGCCCGCCTGTACGGAAGTCGGAAATGTTCGTAAGTCGGCCGCGCATGCGCAGACCGACAAATACGGACATTTCCGGACATTTCCAATGTTCCGTCTAATGCCGTTCTGCGCGGCAAATTACGGACATTTCCGGCATTTTCCGAGGCTCCGTATGGCCGCGCATTCGCAGAACGGCCGGAAGGCGGCGAAAAACGGCAAAAAATGACGGAGGGTCCCCGCAGCGCCCCGTTCGTAAGTAGGGGTTGTTCGTAGGTCGGGCGTTCGTAAGTCGGGGACCCCCTGTACTAAATGCACCCTGCCCTGGGCAGGAGCACTACAGCTGCTTTCAATTAGCATTTCAATGTCATTGAGGTCAGGACTCTAAATTGGCCATTCTTAAGCAAGGAATGCCTTATGTTTAAGCTATTCTTGTTGATTTGCTGCTGTGCTATGGCTCATTGTCATGTTGCATGATCTAATTGTTAAAATTTTGGATCACAGACAGGTTTCTTGACAGTTTGCCAAAGTAATGTAAAGCTGTCCAGGTCTTGAAAAGGCACAACCTCATCTGACCATAGTCTTATCTAACCATAGAACATTCTTCAGTAGTGCTGTAAGCCCCCGTACACACGTTCGGACATTCCGACAACAAAATCAGTTGGATTTTTTCTGATGGATTTTGTCCGAAACTGGGGTTGCACACACACGGTCGGACAAAGTTGTCGGAAAATCCGATCGTTCGGAACGTGATGACGTTTGTTCGCTGCGACGGGACTACGTTGCGGCTAGTAGCCAATAGCTTTGGTCTCGTAATTTGATCTGAGCATGCGTGGCACTTTGTCCAATCGCAATTCGCTACAAACAATCGGAAAAAGTCTGATTGGATTTTGTTATCGGAAAATTTGAGGTCCTGCTCCAACGGAAATTCCGACGGAAAAAGTCAGATAGAGCCCACACACATTCGGATTTTCCGACAATATAATCCAATCGGACCTTTTCTGTCAGAATTTCCGACCGTGTGTACAGGGCATATGACTGTTCATTGTTTTGTAGTGCTGTAAACGCTGGCTTCCTTTCTCCTAATTATTGTATTGTATTGGAAATATTGCATTGTCTAGGAAACTACTATTTCACCATTTACCCTGTCAAGGACATGGCAAGTGACTTATGTATCAGGGATGTCCACATAAAGTACATTGCCTTGGCTTTGGACATGGAGACTACATGGTGCATCCTGCCAGGGGCACACCAAATGCATGGACATTGAAACTACATGAGGTACCATGACAACAAATGGGGCACAACACCAGGGATAAAGCAGTTGCATTGCCACACTGCCTCCCACATAGAAAGCTCTCAGACTATTCCACAATGGGCATGGCAACTCCACTGGGACACAGCAGCTGCACAGGGCATTCACAAGGGGCATGGTATCTTATAGGGCAACAGACATTTTCAGGTCGTGCACATTATCAGAGGTATTGTTAGTGTTTTAACATGAGTGATGTACATTTTTCAGAATACAGCATTGTCAATATACTTGTGACCAGGGTTGCCAACCTCCCGCAGCATTTTTATTGACAAAACATGGAACATTTACTGGCGGAGCACATTTTTTACTAGCAACCTGAGAAATGACAGAACTCCTATTAAAAACTAACACAGTGAATATTTAAACAGTATAAACAAGATATGGAAACACTGACCTATAACAAAGTAATTTGCTTGATTTACACTTAAAAAGTCAACACAGCATGATATTATCAGCCCCTGATATTTACTGACAGTTGTAAAAAAAAATCACAGATTTTTACAAACTGTCAGTAAATTTACTGGCAGTTGGCAACCCTGCTTGTGACACTGTTGGGTCTTTTTTTTACACTGTTGTACATTTTTATTCATCGTTTTGTATATTTTTATCTGTTTAACCTCTTCCCGACTGCCGCATGTAAATATACGTCTGCAAAATGGCACGGCTAGGCAAAAACACGTATATATACGTCCCCTTTAATTGCCTAGCCAGCTGCACGCTCGCGACCCGGTCGGGAGCTCCGTGACCACGGCCGCGGGACCGCGATCGGGTCACAGAGCTGAAGAACGGGGAGAGGTCTGTGTAAACAAACCTCTCCCCGCGCTTCCTACACTGCCTGTCATTGATCGGCTGTTCCCTGTCATCGGGAAAGCCAATCAATGACGTCAGGCGTCAGCCCCGCCCCCTAATGTAAAAAAAAAACACACGTCACAGACCATAACCCCTCCCCGCCCCTAGTGGTTAACTCTTTCACTGCCAGTGTCATTTATACAGGAATCAATGCATTTAAATAGCATTGATTGCTGTATAAATGACAATGGTCCCAAAAATGTGTCAAAAATGTCCGATGTGTCCGCCATAATGTCGCAGTCACAATAAAAAAAAAATATTAATAAAAATGCTATAAAACTATCCCCTATTTTGTAAACGCTATAACTTTTGCGCAAACCAATCAATAATCGCTAATTGCGATTTTTTTTTTACCAAAAATATGTAGAAGAAAAGGTATCGGCCTAAACTGAGGAAAAAAAATGTTTTTTTTTATATATTTTTGGGGGATATTTATTATAGCAAAAAAAAAAAATATTGCATTTTTTTCAAAATTGTCACTCTATTTTTGTTTATAGCGCAAAAAATAAAAGCCGCAGGGGAGATCAAATACCACCAAAAGAAAGCTCTATTTGTGGGAAAAAAAGGACGCCAATTTTGTTTGGGAGCCACGTCGCACGACCGCGCAACTGTCAGTTAAAGCGACGCAGTGCCGAATCGCAAAAAGGGACCTGGTCCTTTGGCTGCAAATTGGTCCGGGGCTTAAGTGGTTAAGCTATTCTTGTTGATTTGCTGCTGTGCTATGGCTCATTGTCATGTTGCATGATCTAATTGTTAAAATTTTGGATCACAAGACAGGTTTCTTGACATTTTGCCAAAGTGATGTAAAGCTGTACAGGTCTTGAAAAGGCACAACCTCATCTGACCATAGTCTATTTGTGGGAAAAAAAGGACGCCAATTTTGTTTGGGAGCCACGTCGCACGACCGCGCAATTGTCAGTTAAAGCCACGCAGTGCCGAATCGCAAAAAGGGGCCTGGTCCTTTGGCTGCAACTTGGTCCGGGGCTGAAGTGGTTAATGAATTATAATTTTTTCTATTTATTATTAGGGCTTTAATGGGGATCAAATCACATTTTAATACCTATTCATTAGGGATGAGCCGAACACCCCGGGTTCGGTTCGAACCAGAACCTTCGAACGGACCGAAAGTTCGCGCGAATTTTCGAACCCTATACGTTATAATGGACGCGAACGTTCGAAATCAAAAGTGCTAATTACAACGGCCAATATGCATGTTAATGTCATAAAACAGGTTTGGGGACCCGGGTCCTGCCCCAGGGGACATATATCAATGCAAAAAGAACTTTTAAAAACTAACGTTTTTTCGGGAGCAGTCATTTTAATGATGCATAAAGTGAAAAAAAAAAGTGACATTTTCCTTTAAATATGGTACCTGGGGGGTGTCCAAAGTATGCCTGTGAAGTGGCATGTGTTTCCCGTGTTTAGAACTGTCCTTGCACAAAATGACATTTGTAAAGGAAAAAAAGAAGCCATTTAAAACCACTTGCGGCTTTAGGTTTGATCTTAAGTAGAATCTGAACAGGTACATTATGAAGTGTAGCTCCATCCCAAAAAAATCTATTTTTAAGCTTTTTGGAGAACATAGGGAGGGGTTATCACCCCTGTAACATTTGCTGTCTTTGCACATCTGTTCAGAACATGTCACCTCACTTTCCGTCCCAATGACAAATGTTTTTGGAAAAGTGGGGTTTTAATTGAAACAAGGATTGGTGATAAAGTATCAGTAGAGAGGAGATACCTTTTTCCCAAATTAAATCTAACAGGATAGAATTTCCCTTCCTAGGGGTAGATTTCCTCTCACTTCCTGTTTTCTCTTTCCATTTGCAAGTAGGAGTCGTTTGTAAGTTGGATGTTTGAAAGTAGGGGCCTGGCGTATATACTCTGCAGAAATTTGCCCTATTAGATGTTGGTGTAGCCACAAGACTGGTGGGCACAGGAATGGGCCCTGCTGTGAGTTAATAGATCAAGATTTGTAATTGCATGCACCTGTTGAACAGGGCAGAAAAATTGGGGGTGGTGGTGGTGGTGGTGGTGGACGGTTTTGCCACAAGACTGTAAGCTCTCACAGTTACTCTTGGTGGGCGCAGGAATGGGCCCTGCTGTGAGTTATTAGATCAAGATTTGTAATTGCAAGCACCTGATGAACAGGGCAGAAAAATTGGGCCTTTGGCGGTGGTGGTGGACGGTGTTGCCACAAGACTGTAGGCCCTCATAGTTACTCTTGGTGGGCGCAGGAATGGGCCCTGCTGTGAGTTATTAGATCAAGATTTGTAATTGCAAGCACCTGATGAACAGGGCAGAAAAATTGGGCCTTTGGCGGTGGTGGTGGACGGTGTTGCCACAAGACTGCAGGCCCTCATAGTTACTCTTGGTGGGCGCAGGAATGGGCCCTGCTGTGAACTATTAGATCAAGATTTGTAATTACCCGCCCCTGTTAAACAGGGGCTGAAAAATTGTGCCTTAGGCACTGGTGCTGGTGCCACAACACTGCAACCCTCACAGAGACTGTACTTGGAGCACAGCAGTCACACGTGTTGCGAAGCATTTTTTTAAAAAATTGTAAGTACACGCCCCTGTTAAACAGGGGCTGAAAAATTGTGCCTTAGGCACTGGTGCTGGTGCCACAACACTGCAACACGGCCCTCACAGAGACTGTACTTGGAGCACAGCAGTCACACGTGTTGCGAAGCATTTTTTAAAAAAATTGTAAGTACACGCCCCTGTTAAACAGGGGCTGAAAAATTGTGCCTTAGGCACTGGTGCTGGTGCCACAACACTGCAACACGGCCCTCACAGAGACTGTACTTGGAGCACAGCAGTCACACGTGTTGCGAAGCATTTTTTTAAAAAATTGTAAGTACACGCCCCTGTTAAACAGGGGCTGAAAAATTGTGCCTTAGGCACTGGTGCTGGTGCCACAACACTGCAACACGGCCCTCACAGAGACTGTACTTGGAGCACAGCAGTCACACGTGTTGCGAAGCATTTTTTTTAAAAATTGTAAGTACACGCCCCTGTTAAACAGGGGCTGAAAAATTGTGCCTTAGGCACTGGTGCTGTGGCATGGATCATTGAGGAGGAGGAAGAGGATAGTCAGTGAACATAAGAGGACAGTCACTCAGCATCAGCATAGGCAGTCTTGAAGGGATGTGACATTAAAAATTATTCGGTTATATCCGCCTCAGGTGCCTGGTAGCTGGTGGTGATCCAAGACTGATTCATTTTGATGAATGTCAGTCGATCAACCGAGGCGGTGGACAGGCGCACCCTATGATCAGTCACAAATCCTCCAGCAGCACTGAATGTGCGTTCGGAAAGAACGCTGGAGGCAGGACAGGCCAGTAGCTCAATTGCATACTGTGCAAGCTCTGGCCAGTGATCCATCCTCAGGACCAGTAAGCCAGAGGATTTTCGGTGGGAAAGGTGTCCAAGTCTGACCTTGCCCCAAGGTATTCCTGCACCATGTATATCAGACGCTGGCGATGGTTGCTGGAACCGATCATACCTTGGGGCTGCGGACTAAAAAATTGTCTGAACGCATCGGTCAGACGTCCACCTTCCCCACCGCTCCTTCTGCCACTGACCGAAGCCTCAGCAACTCGTCGCCCAGGACCAGGAGTTTGTAGCCTCCCAGTTTCTGGGAACGCGTTGCACAGACCTTTCTGCAAGGCCTCCCTGAGATGTCTCATCCTCTGCTCCCTCTGCGACGGCAAGATAAGGTCCGCAACCTTACCCTTGTACCGCGGATCAAGGAGAGTGGCCAGCCAGTAATGGTCCCTCTCCTTGATCCGAAGAACACGAGGATCCTTCCGCAGGCTTTGCAGGATCAGGGAGGCCATGCAGCGTAGGTTAGCTGAGGCATTCGGTCCGGAGTCTTCTGGGTCACTGAGGATGACATGATCGCCAGCCACCTCCTCCCAGCCACGTACAAGTCCACTGGCTTGTTGGGACTGTACATCATCCCTAAAAGACTGCTGCTGCTGATGCTGAGTGCCAGGCTCCACCTCCATGCTCACACAATCCTCCTCCTCCTCCTCCTCCTCCTCCTCCTCATCCTCTTCCTGTGTGATGGGTGGGACAGAAGGAACACTGTCCGGATTAAAGGGGGCCTTGAGAGGCAAGGAAGTCCTCCTCTTCCTGCCTCTGTTCTGCCTCAAGTGCCCTGTCCATTATCCCACGCAGCGTATGCTCCAACAGGTGGACAAGAGGGACAGTGTCACTGATGCATGCACTGTCACTGCTCACCATCCTCGTGGCCTCCTCAAATGGTGAGAGGACAGTGCATGCATCCCTGATCATGCTCCACTGACGTGGGGAAAAAAAACCAAGCTCCCTGACCCTGTCCTGGTGCCGTAGTCGCAAAGGTACTCATTGATGGCCCTCTGCTGCGTGTGCAGTCGCTGCAGCATGGCCAACGTTGAGTTCCACCTGGTGGGCATGTCAGATATTAGGCGGTTCTTGGGCAGGTTCAGCTCCTTTTGCAGCTCAGTCAGCCGAGCACTGGCATTATAAGATCGGCGGAAATGCACACAGACTTTCCTGGCCTGCCTCAGGACATCCTGTAAGCCTGGGAACCTGCCCAAGAACCGCTGCACCACCAGGTTGAGGACGTGAGCCATGCAGGGCACATGGGTGAGCTGCCCCTGTCGCAGGGCGGAGAGGAGGTTGGTGCCATTGTCAGAAACGACCATTCCTGGCTTAAGCTGACGTGGCGTCAACCACCTCTCGGCCTGCCCTGCAGAGCTGCCAGAACCTCTGGCCCAGTGTGGCTCCTGTCCCCCAAACACACCAGCGCAAGCACGGCATGGCATCTTTTTGCCTGCGTACTTGCGTAGCCCTTGTACGCCTACGGAGCACCGCTGGTTCCAAGGACAGAGCACTGGAGGAAGAAGAAGAGGAGGGGGTGGAGGAGAGAGGTGTGTCACAACCAGTAGCAGTAGTCGCGTTTTGGAGGCGTGGTGGCGGAACAACCTCCAACACTACTGCACCTTGTCCTGCATCCCTCCCAGCTGCCAATAGAGTGACCCAATGGGCGGTGAAAGAAAGGTACCGTCCCTGTCCATGCCTGCTGGACCATGAGTCAGCGGTAATATGCACCTTACCGCTGACCGCCCTGTCCAGCGAGGCATGGACATTGCCCTCCACATGCCGGTAGAGAGACGGAATCGCCTTCCGCGAGAAAAAGTGGCGTTTGGGAACCTGCCACTGAGGAACCGCACATTGAACAAACTCACGGAAGGGGGCCGAGTCTACCAACTGAAAAGGCAGCAGTTGAAGTGCTAGCAATTTAGCAAGGCTAGCATTCAACCGCTGGGCATGTGGATGGCTGGGAGTGTACTTCTTTCTACGGTCCAGCAGCTGGGGCAGGGAAATTTGCCTGCTGCATTCGGACGTCGGTGTACTGCAAGTACTTGGTTGTGACACACCGAATTCTACACCTTCAGTCCTCTCAGAGCAGCTTTCAGAGAGGACTGAAGGTGTAGTGGGGATGGAGATCCCAGCTGAGGAGGAGCAAGGAGAGGTCCGCTTAGTTCTTTGGTGTGGGTCTTTTATGTGTGCCTGCCAACGAGCTGCATGGCAGGTCGCCATATGTCTGGTCATGCTTGTCGTGCCCAAGCGGCTGATGTTTTGGCCACGCGAGATACGCTTGAGACAAATATTGCAAATAGCAGTGGTGCGATCTGCTGCACTCGTCTCAAAAAAGGCCCACACCAAAGAACTTTTCTGATAACGTGCAGAGGCAGCGCCCTGCACAGGCGGAGCTCTGCGGTGTTGTACAGTTGCTGTGCTGGCCTCTACCTGGCCTCCAGGGGGCATCCTGCCTCGTTGGACATGTGACGCCGCATCCTCCTCCTCCTCGTCCTCCTCCTCATCCTCTCTCCCTTGAGGCACCCACGTGGAGTCAGTGACCTCATCATCCCCTCCCTCTTCACCACTAGAGCAAACCTGGCAGTAAGCTGCAGCTGGTGGAACTGTACTGCCAGATTCCTCAAGCTGGGTATCGTCATCCGAGCCTTCGAATCGTTGGGCATCCTCCTGGAGCATGTACCCAACACTGTGCTCAAAAGAGTTCGGGGGACTCCTCAGGAGGACATGGTGGGTCTAGGGAAGGGGTGGCTGATGATGCTCTGTCAGTACCCTGAGCCTGGGTGAGAGAGGATGAGGAGGATGAGGAGGGCTTGGTCATCCATTCTACCAAGCCTTCAGCATGATGCGGCTCCACATGTCCAGCTGCCGAAAAACAAAGACGCGCGTGTCCCATGGCCACGTGCTGATGACGATGCACGACCACGTCCACGTCCACGGCCACGTCCACTAGAAACAGAGCCTGCCTGCCCTGTGTTCTTGGCTCTGCACGCTCTGCCTCCCCTTGGCGGTCTTCCAGCCATTGTAGTCGGTAGTCCTGTGGGTGCTGCTGAGAAGAAAATATAGGAGCTCTGTGTGATGCCACTAACACACTAGAAGTCCTATGGGTGCTTCTGCAAAGAAAATAGAGGAGCTCTGTGTGATGCCACTAACACACTAGAAGTCCTGTGGGTGCTTCTGCAAAGAAAATAGAGGAGCTCTGTGTGATGCCACTAACACACTAGAAGTCCTGTGGGTGCTTCTGCAAAGAAAATAGAGGAGCTCTGTGTGATGCCACTAACACACTAGAAGTCCTGTGGGTGCTTCTGCAAAGAAAATAGAGGAGCTCTGTGTGATGCCACTAACACACTAGAAGTCCTGTGGGTGCTTCTGCAAAGAAAATAGAGGAGCTCTGTGTGATGCCACTAACACACTAGAAGTCCTGTGGGTGCTTATGCAAAGAAAATAGAGGAGCTCTGTGTGATGCCACTAACACACTAGAAGTCCTGTGGGTGCTGCTGAGAAGAATATATAGGAGCTCTGTGTGATGCCACTAACACACTAGAAGTCCTATGGGTGCTTCTGCAAAGAAAATAGAGGAGCTCTGTGTGATGCCACTAACACACTAGAAGTCCTGTGGGTGCTGCTGAGAAGAATATATAGGAGCTCTGTGTGATGCCACTAACACACTAGAAGTCCTATGGGTGCTTCTGCAAAGAAAATAGAGGAGCTCTGTGTGATGCCACTAACACACTAGAAGTCCTGTGGGTGCTTCTGCAAAGAAAATAGAGAGGAGCTCTGTGTGATGCCACTAACACACTAGAAGTCCTGTGGGTGCTTATGCAAAGAAAATAGAGGAGCTCTGTGTGATGCCACTAACACACTAGAAGTCCTGTGGGTGCTTATGCAAAGAAAATAGAGGAGCTCTGTGTGATGCCACTAACACACTAGAAGTCCTGTGGGTGCTTATGCAAAGAAAATAGAGGAGCTCTGTGTGATGCCACTAACACACTAGAAGTCCTGTGGGTGCTGCTGAGAAGAATATATAGGAGCTCTGTGTGATGCCACTAACACACTAGAAGTCCTATGGGTGCTTCTGCAAAGAAAATAGAGGAGCTCTGTGTGATGCCACTAACACACTAGAAGTCCTGTGGGTGCTGCTGAGAAGAATATATAGGAGCTCTGTGTGATGCCACTAACACACTAGAAGTCCTGTGGGTGCTTATGCAAAGAAAATAGAGGTTGCTCTGTGTGATGGGACTAACACACTTCAAGTCCTATAGGTGCTTCTGGGAAGAAAATATAGCTCTGTGTGTGTGATGGGACTAACACACTTCAAGTCCTATAGGTGCTTCTGGGAAGAAAATATAGCTCTGTGTGTGTAATGGGACTAACACACTTCAAGTCCTATAGGTGCTTCTGGGAACAAAATATAGCTCTGTGTGTGTAATGGGACTAACACACTTCAAGTCCTATAGGTGCTTCTGGGAAAAAAAAATATAGCTCTGTGTGTGTGATGGGACTAACACACTTCAAGTCCTATAGGTGCTTCTGGGAAGAAAATATAGCTCTGTGTGTGTGATGGGACTAACACACTTCAAGTCCTATAGGTGCTTCTGGGAAGAAAATATAGCTCTGTGTGTGTAATGGGACTAACACACTTCAAGTCCTATAGGTGCTTCTGGGAAGAAAATATAGCTCTGTGTGTGTGATGGGACTAACACACTTCAAGTCCTATAGGTTGCTTCTGGGAAGAAAAATATAGCTCTGTGTGTGTAATGGGACTAACACACTTCAAGTCCTATAGGTGCTTCTGGGAACAAAATATAGCTCTGTGTGTGTAATGGGACTAACACACTTCAAGTCCTATAGGTGCTTCTGGGAAGAAAATATAGCTCTGTGTGTGTGATGGGACTAACACACTTCAAGTCCTATAGGTGCTTCTGGGAAGAAAATATAGCTCTGTGTGTGTAATGGGACTAACACACTTCAAGTCCTATAGGTGCTTCTGGGAACAAAATATAGCTCTGTGTGTGTAATGGGACTAACACACTTCAAGTCCTATAGGTGCTTCTGGGAAGAAAATATAGCTCTGTGTGTGTAATGGGACTAACACACTTCAAGTCCTATAGGTGCTTCTGGGAACAAAATATAGCTCTGTGTGTGTGATGGGACTAACACACTTCAAGTCCTATAGGTGCTTCTGGGAACAAAATATAGCTCTGTGTGTGTAATGGGACTAACACACTTCAAGTCCTATAGGTGCTTCTGGGAACAAAATATAGCTCTGTGTGTGTGATGGGACTAACACACTTCAAGTCCTATAGGTGCTTCTGGGAAGAAAATATAGCTCTGTGTGTGTAATGGGACTAACACACTTCAAGTCCTATAGGTGCTTCTGGGAACAAAATATAGCTCTGTGTGTGTAATGGGACTAACACACTTCAAGTCCTATAGGTGCTTCTGGGAACAAAATATAGCTCTGTGTGTGTGATGGGACTAACACACTTCAAGTCCTATAGGTGCTTCTGGGAACAAAATATAGCTCTGTGTGTGTAATGGGACTAACACACTTCAAGTCCTATAGGTGCTTCTGGGAAGAAAATATAGCTCTGTGTGTGTAATGGGACTAACACACTTCAAGTCCTATAGGTGCTTCTGGGAACAAAATATAGCTCTGTGTGTGTGATGGGACTAACACACTTCAAGTCCTATAGGTGCTTCTGGGAAGAAAATATAGCTCTGTGTGTGTAATGGGACTAACACACTTCAAGTCCTATAGGTGCTTCTGGGAACAAAATATAGCTCTGTGTGTGTAATGGGACTAACACACTTCAAGTCCTATAGGTGCCTCTGGGAACAAAATATAGGAGCTCTGCCTGCCTGCCACGAACACACTACAAGTCCTATAGGTGCTTCTGGTAACAAAATATAGGAGCTCTGCCTGCCTGCCACTAACACACTACAAGTCCTATAGGTGCTTCTGGGAAGAAAATATAGCTCTGTGTGTGTAATGGGACTAACACACTTCAAGTCCTATAGGTGCTTCTGGGAACAAAGTATAGCTCTTTGTGTGTAATGGGACTAACACACTTCAAGTCCTATAGGTGCTTCTGGGAAGAAAATATAGCTCTGTGTGTGTAATGGGACTAACACACTTCAAGTCCTATAGGTGCTTCTGGGAACAAAATATAGCTCTGTGTGTGTAATGGGACTAACACACTTCAAGTCCTATAGGTGCTTCTGGGAACAAAATATAGCTCTGTGTGTGTGATGGGACTAACACACTTCAAGTCCTATAGGTGCTTCTGGGAAGAAAATATAGCTCTGTGTGTGTAATGGGACTAACACACTTCAAGTCTATAGGTGCTTCTGGGAACAAAATATAGCTCTGTGTGTGTGATGGGACTAACACACTTCAAGTCCTATAGGTGCTTCTGGGAAGAAAATATAGCTCTGTGTGTGTAATGGGACTAACACACTTCAAGTCCTATAGGTGCTTCTGGGAAGAAAATATAGCTCTGTGTGTGTAATGGGACTAACACACTTCAAGTCCTATAGGTGCTTCTGGGAAGAAAATATAGCTCTGTGTGTGTAATGGGACTAACACACTTCAAGTCCTATAGGTGCCTCTGGGAACAAAATATAGGAGCTCTGCCTGCCTGCCACGAACACACTACAAGTCCTATAGGTGCTTCTGGTAACAAAATATAGGAGCTCTGCCTGCCTGCCACTAACACACTACAAGTCCTATAGGTGCTTCTGGTAACAAAATATAGGAGCTCTGCCTGCCTGCCACGAACACACTACAAGTTCTATAGGTGCTTCTGGTAACAAAATATAGGAGCTCTGCCTGCCTGCCACGAACACACTACAAGTCCTATAGGTGCTTCTGGTAACAAAATATAGGAGCTCTGCCTGCCTGCCACGAGCACACTACAAGCCCCTCTTTGTCAATCAATCTTTGTAACTGAATCTATCTAACTCAATCTCTGCAAGTGAATCTCTCTATCTATCTAAATGCAGCAGAGTGTCACAGAAACAGCCTGCTCAATCTGCGCCGGAACAGCATGTGACCGGCGCAGACGGCGTGGCGGCGTTTTATAGGGGGGGGCGTGTACTACAGCCCCTGAGCTGTAATTGGCTACAGGCGTCCTGCCTGTAGCCAATTATGGCTCTTCGAGTTTCCGGGGCTGTGATTGGCCAAGCATGCGGGGTCACAGTGCATGCTTGGCCAATCATCAGCCAGCAATGCACTGCGTCGGCCGCGCCGGCCGCAATGCATTGCGGGGCCGCTCGCATCACACGAACGTGATGCGAGCGGCCAAAATAGTTCTGGGCTCGCCGAGCGAGCGAACGCCCGGTGCTCGATGCGAACGTGGGTTCGCATCGAGCACCGGGCCCATCCTTACTATTCATGTACAAATGTAGAAAATCCTTAAGATTTTCCAACAGTTGTACGTACATAAAATGTACAAAAAAATATTGTGATATATGTGCTGCTTGTAGATGTTTCGTCCATAAGCAGAGCCTCGAAGCCTAAACCAGCAGCTGATGAATATGCTGGAGGAGAGCCTGTGACACTACACATTCTGCTACCCAGCTGCTCTGCTGCTCGGCAGGTCACAATCTTACAGGATGCTTCACTTGAAAGTCCAGTTTTTGGATGACTCTCAGAAGACCTTTGTTGTGGATGTAAGTAGCTCAAACCCATTTCCATCATATGCATGACTACAGGATTTGACATTAGAAATGCATATAATGTAGTATAAGCTATTGCTTAAATGAATACATGCTTGCAGTCTACATAATGTCCTTTACAAATTTGCATTTACTAGGACAATTATCTTCTTTTCTGTTTCAATAATACTAAAATTTTAAATAGACACAGCCATTGCATGACATCAGGTATACCAGGTAGACAAAGCAGGTTTTTTGTAGTGTTGTATGATAAAATAAATGGTCATATACAGTATAGTCATTAGATAGCATCGGAGAGAAATTCCAAGAACAATCCTTTGCATAGATCCAACTCAGAATTGTATCTAATAATTTCTTTTAAAAACAAGACAAACCTTCATACCTCCATCTTTTAGTAAAGTACGTAGGGTAACATTGCTATGCATAGGAGCCAGCTTAGTTAAAAAAATAAAAAATAAATACATCAACGTATTTTAAAACTCAACTTGCAAATCACGGAAGGAAACTCATTGACTTTTTGTTCTTTGCATGTTCTTTATTTCTGTCTTGATATGCATCATTCGTTCTCCAAGTACATTCTCCTAAAGCATTTATATAGTCAGAAATTTTAAATAAGAGCCTGTATTGATGGAAGCAAGGGAATAATCAAAAGTATACTTCAGTTATATTTTTTTTTTACCCTGGAAAAAAAAAACCCTGAAGATTATATTACCACTTGGTATAAAATGGTGACCTTTGTTATTATAACTGGACAGATATAATTTTTTTTTTAACAATATGTAGTCTCCAAAAAAAAATGTTGATTCTGCTACTTGCAAAATCTGCTTTTCAAAGTTATTTACCACTGATTTGTACAGCCAGTTTATAATAGCACGCTCCTAATAATTGTAAAAACATATTGTATAATAATGGCATATTTATTTTAAGAATTGGTGTTATGTATTATGCCCCGTACACACGGCCGGATATTCCGATGGAAAAAGTCCGATTGGATTATGTTGTCGGAAAATCCGATCGTGTGCGGGCTTTTTCCGTCGGAATTTCCGACGGAAAAAAATTTGAGAGCAGGATCTCAAATTTTCCGACAACAAAATCCAATCGGACTTTTTCCGATCGTGTGTAGGGAATTCCAATGGACAAAGTGCTACGCATGCTCAGATCAAATTACGAGACCAAAGCTATTGGCTACTAGCCTCTACGTAGTTCCGTAGTACGCACCGAACGTCACCGCGTTCGGAACGATCGGATTTTCCGACAACTTTGTCCGACCGTGTGTATGCAACACCAGTTTCGGAACAAAATCCATCGGAAAAAATCGGACGGATTTTGTGGTGGGAATTTCCATGTGTACGGGGGCTTAGTGTATTTACTATTTTTACTATGTATGTGTATTTAGATAACTTTTTATCTCCTTCTGGTTTATGTGGCCATAAACATAAATATTTATTTAAGTTTAACATTTTCTGTGTTCTCCTTGTTTAAGGTAGTATAAACTAAATGCTTTTTCAGTTTCTGGTTTAGGTCCCACCAATAAATGTATGGACATATGTGAGAGCTTAGTATGTCTAATGCAGAGTACACTGCATTTATTTTACATGCCTGTACCTATTATTATAGGCTGTATATTAAACACATGGAGATCTATATATAGTTACTTTGGAGTAAAGCAAATTGGCCTGGTGGTCAAGTATATGTTATTGTAGCTAATGTGTCCATTAAAGCTTGTGCATGCCAGCTATTCTTCCAGAGTATGAACAGATCTGGCTCTTCACTTGCAGGCATTTCATCCATTTGAAGGGAATTGTGCCGTGCACGTAAGGAGCTTGTGAGTTCAGGCAGGATGAAAGGGAGAGTGGCCTGGGGCACACGGGGCACACGGGGCCCGCCACTAATACATGACAAGACCTCATTCTATAACATCATTTTGTGAAGAAGTCAGCAGTAAAAATATTGAATCGCTTCGATGTTCTCAAGAATCAAAACATGGGGTTGTGCCATGATCTTCTTGCAATAGACCTGCAGAATATACCACAAAAATTTATATTTTGGGTAAATTCAGGAATTTTTTCCCCCGTGCCTTTTTTTATTTTTTTTATAACATATGAGGACACTGTTAGGAGTTTTATTTCACCCTTACCTTACCAAACGAAAAAAGGACAACATTTATTTTTTATTTTTTATTTTGCTATACATTTTTTTTAGGGCTGTGGAAATTAAAGATTAATTCCTCGATTAATCGATACATTTTTTTGATCGATCAAAATTCTTTTGATCGGTACTCACCTCTCCGCCGGCTTCCGGGTCTTCAGGGAGTTCCGTTGGAGATCCGGTGACGTCACGGACAGCTACGTCACCGGACTCCTCCCCCTTCCTGAAGTGCCTCCGCCTGCTAACGAAGGGAAGGGGAGTCCGGTGACGTCGAAGTTCTGATTAAACGAAACGCGTATGGGGGAGGAGCTACGCATGACGTCACCCGCTGCTGCCCTACGGAACTAACACGATTGTCGGCTTTACATGCTGTGTTTTTATCATCTTCATGTGAGTAGTTTGTGTTTGAACACAAAAATGTAATCTTATACTTAAGCTGTGAGCACTTAGATCTTTTCTTTCTACCCATGACCTGTCGTCCTTGCTGAGATCTAAGGAGACATGAGAGAAGTTTATGGTCCGTGTTAACCCTTTTGATACCCACTTGCATGACCACCTGTTTGCACAGGGGTCCATGCCATAAGGTGGGAGTGATTAGTTAGACCGGAGGTGGAGGGATTGTCACGCTACTGTGGAAAAAAAAAATATGACTTACGTCAGTGCTACAGTTTGAATTTAAAACGTATTTGTGAACTGTGAAGTTAAGTCATGGATTGTGGAAACTAACTAGTGTCGGGTGATTGTATATAGTGTATACCACATTTACCACTGACTAATGCAGAGTTGCAATGCAAGGAGATCAGCTAAAAGTAGTTGGATCTGTATGTGTGTTATAATTAATCGAAATTAGTCGATTAATCGATTTAAAAAAAAAAAAAATCGATTAATCGAACACAAAACTTTTAATCAGTAACAGCCCTAATTTTTTTACATTTTTGTTATTGTTGCATTCAAAATGTTGTAGACCTGTGTGGCCATAGGTACACAGTTTGAGTAAGAACTGAGAAGTTTGTGGACCAACAGGAAAAGGAAAATATGTGTACCTAGTTCTATAAACAAGGGGTATTCCTAAATCTATAGGAACTATCTACAAATTTAAGACCGATTTCGATAATGACCTATATGCTTCAGTTTAGTGTTGGTTGTTGGAATCACATGATAGTTGCCTAATCTGGCAACCAGTGCAATAGCAAGAGGAAAGAAGTGGGGATAGGAGAAAAGGAGAGTAGTTAGAGAGAGTGGCTTCTTAGTAGAGGTTAAGTGTGGAATTCAGGGAGAGTTTTGGGTTAAATAGAAGTCCTTATTTTTATCTAGTGTACTGTATATTCTATTATTTGGAGTTGTTTTAGCACCCTAATCTCCTTTAAGAGGTCAGATTTAGATAGTGGAGAATTTTGTTCCTCTCCAGCATGATCATCAGATAACTGCTGTTCATATTTTGATAATACATTTTTTATTTTTATTTTTTAACCACTTAAGCCCCGGACCAATTTGCAGCCAAAGGACCAGGCCCCTTTTTGCGATTCGGCACTGCGTCGCTTTAACTGACAATTGCGCAGTCGTGCGACGTGGCTCCCAAACAAAATTGGCGTACTTTTTTTCCCACAAATAGAGCTTTCTTTTGCTGGTATTTGATCACCTTTGCAGTTTTTATTTTTTGCGCTATAAACAAAAATAGAGCGACAATTTTGAAAAAAATTCAATATTTTTTACTTTTTGCTATAATAAATATACCCCAAAAATATATAAAAAAAACATATTTTTTCCTCAGTTTAGGCCTATACGTATTCTTCTACATATTTTTGGTAAAAAAAATCACAATAAGCGATTATTGATTGGTTTGCGCAAAAGCTATAGCGTTTACAAAATAGGGGATAGTTTTATAGCATTTTTTTATAAATTTTTTTTTTTACTAGTAATGGCGATTTTATGTTTATTATTATTGTGACTGCGACATTATGGCGGACACATCAGACATTTTTGACACATTTTTGGGACCATTGTCATTTATACAGCAATCAGTGCTATTTAAATGCACTGATTCCTGTGTAAATGACACTGGCAGTGAAGGGGTTAACCACTAGGGGGCAGGGAGGGGTTAAGTGTGACGTGTGTGTGTTTTTTTTACTGTAGGGGGCGTGGTTTAGCGTTCGACATCACTGATCGTCTTTCCCGATGACAGGGAACAGACGATCAGTGTCAGTCTCACTAGGAAGCACGGGGAGAGGTTTGTTTACACATACCTTTCCCCGTTCTTCAGCTCTGTGACCCGATCGCGGGACACCAGCGGTGATCGGGTCCCGCGGCCACGGTCACGGAGCTCAGGACCGGGTCGCGAGCGTGCCGCTGGTGGCGCGCGCGCGACCCACGGCTGGGCACTTAAAAAGCAACGTACCTGTACGTTGATGTGCCCAGCCGTGCCATTCTGCCGACGTAAATGTGCAGGAGGCGGTCCTTAAGCGGTTAAAGTTTAGAAACTTCTTTAGTTGTTAAACCTAGATGATGGGTTAAAGCAAGGGTTTTGTATATGTTAGACTATATAAATGTATCAACTCTTTATCATATTAAATAATTGCTCCTGCATTCAACTATTTTGGTTTTAGTAATAACTTATGATAACAGCGGTGTGTGTGACTCTCCTTTTCAACTGGCATAGAATTGTATTATTCTCATAATAATTAAAAGGCTATGTCCAGAGCACCCCATTTCTTTCATCAGATGTCAAGAGCCCCCCCACCATCAGAAGTCAAGAGCCCCCCCACGCTCCCTTACATCACACTGTACCCCCTTTTACCGTGTGCTGCTGCAGGGAAGAAGCAGGGAAGAAGCTAGGAAGCAGAAAGTGCAGGGTCTAGAGGAGGGCTGGAGTCTGCTGAATGCTAAGACCATGGAAGTCAGAAATAGGAGGTGCTGCAGCTGCACAGAGAGGCGCAGGATGGAGTTCTGTCTTCCGTTCAGCTGCAGACTGCTAAGACGAAGTGGAAGCAGAGGCTAGGGATGTGCCGCAGCTGCAGGAGAGGTGCGAATCAAATGGCTTGGCGGGCCACCTTCGGCTCACGGGCCTTGTGTTTGACACATGTGGGTTAAAGGATCAAAAGAACTTTGTACCTTCTATTGCAAGTGCACTGGAAGGCAGACAAGACCTGGTAGGCTGATATAGCCCACTGGGTGGTTCAATCCAGCAGATTCCAAATTTAAATATGACTTTAGGCTGCCTTTAACCTCTAAAGTGTAAAGGACACCTGTCAAAAAATATATAGATTATCATTCCTGACCAGCTATTGGAAAGGCTAGTTGTCTGGCTGTCACACTAATCAGCTGACTCCAGTTTTTTTCACTAACCTGGAAAAACAGTAAATGTCTGTATATTTACTGACCTTCATTGGCTACATACAGGCAAAGGGCACTTGCAGATGAAGGCCAGAAAGAGCAGCTTATATACAGTTTTCATCTCATGACAGATTTCCTTCAAACCTGTGTCAAATAAACCTATGTCAAATAAAATGCATATTGGGCAGGTTAGAGTTGTTAGGCCAAAGAACTATTGTTCTCCAATGGTGCTGATGTAACAGCAACAATGTGGTTCACAGCACATGCATATGTGTAGGACAGGGGTGCCCAACCTTTTTAAGAGCGAGGGCCACTTAAGCAACTTGGTAACCAGTCGCGGGCCACAATGAGCGGAGCGAAGCAGGTGTATGACAGGTCATGGCTACTCTATAGGCCCTCTGATCCGATCCACCCAGATGGAAGGGGACGAATTCCCTTCTTTTTTTTTTTTTTTAGAGGATCGGATTAGAGGCAGGCAAGAGTAAACGGACAAAAGTCTGTTTACATCTGCCGCTCTGTAGAGGTGAATTGAGGGTCCGATTGGGTAGGGCCGAGCGTGTGAAAAGGGCCTAAACTGCATTCACACTGATGTGCTGCGGTTTACCCACACAATGAGTGCAGCATAGTGCACCTGTGTCTATCCTGCGGGTTAACTGATCTTTGCCATAGACTCTGCCTGTGGCAAAAGCCGGCGCTGTACAGGAAGCATCGGCTTATGGGGCTCTACTCTACAGCTGCTTCCTTCCTCTACCACCAGCTTCATTCACAACACTGATGCTGTGGTATGACGGGTCGGCAACCTGCGATCTGGGCCTGCTAACCCACAATTCCAGAGCAGGAGGTCGCGGGCCACATCAGAGGGCTCCGCGGGCCACATATGGCCCCCGGGCCACTGGTATGCCACCCCTGGTGTAGGATGTGGGTATGTAAAAAGCTAATTAGAGGAGAAGGTATCCAAATGCTAGAAATGCTAGAAGTTATGTAAAGATGTTTTCAGTGCATGGTCACTCCTCCTCCTTAGCTTATGTATAATCAGTGGAGTCCATTAGCACGATGGATCGGAGGGGTGAGCACAGACACACACAATCTGTTTGTCATCTTCTTGCACTGAATATTAACTGCTCATCCAGTTCATGGCAAGCTTTGCTAAAGCCAGTTAATAGTATTAGGTGTTTCCCCTTGTTTTAAATCAATAGATTCTGCATTAGAATAAATTGCCTTTAAATATCTCAGCTTTTACTAAGGCCCTGCTACCTTATGTACAAATTTATGAAGATTATTGCTGACACAACTACATCAGTTTTAGATTTCCTGGTCCTTTCTAGAGAATTGCATGGCCTTTCTATAACAATCTATGGGCATTAATATACTCCCGATCTTTGTATGGGTTAATGGTATTGTAGTTATGGCTGGCATTGTCTTGGATTCCATAGATATTCAGGGCACTGAGCACATAGGATGTTCCATTACTGAATGTTATAATTGTTTTAATTACATGAGGCTTCTTAACAACGACAGGAACTAGCACAGTTGTACAGCAGAACCCACTATTAGCATGTCACTATAGAGGCAGCTAAATACCATAGCATAGCAATTTGATCCAACATCTCTTATTTTCTGGAATCTTGTTATGCTTATTCTACCAAAAAACAGTTCAAGTGATCGCTGAGTTATATCTCTGCTGTGCCAAATGACAGTGGAACTATATTCATTCATTTCTTGATAATCCCATTTTTGGCTGTATATCACCTCTAGAGATGTTTTAATCTAACAGAGGCCTATTTAAAGTGTTGCTTCATTAGGTGCCCCAGACTAATGCCCCGTACACACGGTCGGATATTCCGATGGAAAAAGTCTGATCGGATTATGTTGTCGGAAAATCCGATCGTGTGTGGGCTCGGAATTTCCGCCAGAAAAAATTTGACAGCAGGATCTCAAATTTTTCAAATCTCAGAGCCACCCCCCAGCATTTAGGAGAAGACAGAAGTCCGCCTCCTCAACCCCTGCTCACTGCCATGCTGCTAGAGCCAATAAGTAGGCCTCTGATGTGCAGAGGGGACTGTGTGATTGGGGAGTTCTGTGATGTGGGGACCGTGCGATTGGAGGGCTCTGTGATGGGGGGATTTCGTGACGATGGGGAGCCTCTGCGGTGATGGGGTGACCCATGTACAGGGGTGACCCCGAAGTGATGAGGGAGCTCCCATTCATAGGGCCATTCTGATATGAAGGGGGGAGTACTCTAATTTGGTTGTTGGGGGGTGCAGTAGTTGAGTGCATTGTCCTAGGCTCAGGTTTCCCTATTGATAAGTAATATTTTAGTTTTTTAATATGGTGTGCCTCCAGATTTTACATACGTTTAAAGAGTGCAGTGACTGAAAAAAGTGAAGTCCTAGATCATTCATATCTTGGTTATGTTATACAGTTTCTAACCTGGATGTCCCACAATGTACAGGCTCCTGGATTTTGTAGAACACTTCTCAGCTGAGCTGTTCTGTCGCCTTCCTGCATGGGTTAAAATTTTGGCTGCAGCGAGGGTGTAGTGCAGTTTGGCTGCAGCGAGGGTCTAGTCCTGTTTGGCTGCAGCGAGGGTGTAGTGCAGTTTGGCTGCAGCGAGGGTGTAGTGCCATTTGGCTGCAGCGAGGGTCTAGTGCCAATTGGCTGCAGCGAGGGTCTAGTGCCGTTTGGCTGCAGCGAGGGTGTAGTGTCGTTTGGCTGCAGCGAGGGTGTAGTGCCGTTTGGCTGCAGCGAGGGTGTAGCGCCGTTTGGCTGCAGCGAGGGTGTAGCGCCGTTTGGCTGCAGCGAGGGTGTAGTGCCGTTTGGCTGCAGCGAGGGTGTAGTGCCGGTTGGCTGCAGCGAGGGTCTAGTGCCGTTTGGCTGCAGCGAGGGTGTTGTGCCGTTTGGCTGCAGCGAGGGTGTTGTGCCGTTTGGCTGCAGCGAGGGTGTAGTGCAGTGTGCCCATCGTAGACTTCTATTAGCTCACACATTCTGGTTCAAGTAATATTTTAGTTTTTTAATATGGTGTGCCTCCAGATTTTACATACGTTTAAAGAGTGCAGTGACTGAAAAAAGTGAAGTCCTAGATCATTCATATCTTGGTTATGTTATACAGTTTCTAACCTGGATGTCCCACAATGTACAGGCTCCTGGATTTTGTAGAACACTTCTCAGCTGAGCTGTTCTGTCGCCTTCCTGCATGGGTTAAAATTTTGGCTGCAGCGAGGGTGTAGTGCAGTTTGGCTGCAGCGAGGGTCTAGTCCTGTTTGGCTGCAGCGAGGGTGTAGTGCAGTTTGGCTGCAGCGAGGGTGTAGTGCCATTTGGCTGCAGCAAGGGTCTAGTGCCATTTGGCTGCAGCAAGGGTCTAGTGCCATTTGGCTGCAGCGAGGGTGTAGTGCCGTTTGGTTGCAGCGAGGGTGTAGTGCAGTTTGGCTGCAGCGAGGGTGTAGTGCCGTTTGGCTGCAGCGAGGGTGTAGTGCCGTTTGGCTGCAGCGAGGGTGTAGTGCCGTTCGGCTGCAGCGAGGGTGTAGTGCAGTTCGGCTGCAGCGAGGGTGTAGTGCCGTTCGGCTGCAGCGAGGGTGTAGTGCCGTTCGGCTGCAGCGAGGGTGTAGTGCCGTTTGGCTGCAGCGAGGGTGTAGTGCCGTTTGGCTGCAGCGAGGGTGTAGTGCCGTTTGGCTGCAGCGAGGGTGTAGTGCAGTTTGGCTGCAGCGAGGGTGTAGTGCCGTTTGGCTGCAGCGAGGGTGTAGTGCAGTGTGCCCATCATAGACTTCAGTGTGAATGTTTTCTAGGGGAAATTTCTCAGTGTGGACACTTGTTCTGATGACAACTGTCAGAGAAGATTTCACTGGAGAGATTTTCCCTGATTTCCTGTGTACAGGACAGGAATTGTTTTTAGTATTTTTGTAAAAAGAAGAAAAAAGCATATACCGTATATACTCGAGTATAAGCCGAGTTTTTCAGCAAATTTTTGTTGTGCTGAAAGTGCCCCCCTCGGCTTATACTCGAGTCAAGCACTTTTCTGCAGCAAAAAATTACATTTTCCGACCCGACACTACAACATATCCAAGGAAGGGGGTTCCTAGCACTAAGTGGCCCCAAGATACGAGGCCCCAAAGTCGGTTCAGAAAATGTCATTCTCTGCTGCAGAAAAGTGCTTGACATTTTCCTAGCCGACTTTGGGGCCCCCGTATCTCGGGGCCACTTGGTAATAGGAACCCCATCTTTGGATATGTCATAGTGCTAGTTCGACCAAATCTGGGGTTCCTACCACCATGTGGCTTCAAGATACGGGGCCCCAAAGTCGGTCAACTGTGTCCATCTGCAGCAATGTTATTTCAGGACCCTTTGGCTGCGCATTTCTCACCCTAGGCTTATACTGGAGTCAATACGTTTTTCAATTTTTTTGGGGTAAAATTAGGTGCCTCAGCTTATATTCGGGTTGGCCTATACTCGAGTATATACGCTATATGGGATTTTCAGGTTGCCACGACTAAAACCAGAATATCAATAAAATATTTTTTATGATATTCAGACAAATCTTTCCTCTGACTACCACCTTCTATACCCTGGCATCATTCTATAGCTACATTTTTGTGGATAGTTCAATAATTTCAGCAGAGAGGCAATCCTTTCAGATGGGTGAGGTAAGGGTGGTGTTTTATTCTTCAAGGCATTTCGCATTATCACCTTTACCTCACCCACCTGAAGGGATTGCTTCTGCTGTCATTTTTAACCGATCCACTAAGGTTAGCTACTCTATCCTTGTGAACAAGCCCATCAGGGATGAAATACATTTGGGGAGTGTGATTTCTTGGGCAGAGATTACATATATGCAGTAGACGTGCAATTCGTTTCGTTTTTTTTAGTTTTTCGTTAAAATTCGTTATATTCGTTCATTCGTTATCGTACGAATGAACGAACGATTCGCTAAAAATTTTAACGAATGTTCGAAACGAACGAATACGAAAAACAACGAAAATCCGAAATAACCAAATTAGAAACAACGAAACTACGAAAGAAGAAAATCCGAAAAACAAAAACAGGAACAACGAAAATCAAAATGAACGAAAAAACTCGTACATTCGTAACTTTTTTTTTGTTGTTGAATTGGTAATTTTCCGTGTCCCTTACAATGGCGCTGCTTAACGTGCTTCGAATGGATTGAACGAAAAAATTTGTACATTCGTAACTATTTTTTTTTTTTTCGATTCGTAATTTTCCGTGTCTCTTACAATGGCGCTGCTTAACGTGCTTCGAATGGATTGAACGAAAAAATTCGTACATTCGTAACTTTTTTTTTTCGATTCGTAATTTTCCGTGTCTCTTACAATGGCGCTGCTTAACGTGCTTCGAATGGTATGAAAGAAAAAATTTGTACATTCGTAACTTTTTTTTTCGATTCAGAATTTTCCGTGTCTCTTAAAATGTAATAATAGCATACACATTACATAACATAATGAATTATGCTCCGATTACGAATCTACGAAACAATGTTACGAAAGTACGAATAAATCAATCTAACGAAAGTACGAATGTAACTAAATCTACGAAAATACAAATGCGTCCGAATTTCGAATAAACGAAAATTAACGGAAAAACGAATCAACGAAAAAATAACTCTTACGAAAATACGAATCGTTACGAATCAACGGAAACGAAAGAAACTAAAATATTTTTTTTTTCTATTGTGCACATGTCTAATATGCAGCTGCATACTTGCTATCAGAATAAAGTACAAAACAAGCTAATTATGGAATGTGACTCTCATCTTCTTCTATTCAATTCATTTATCGATGAAGCAGCTAAAGGCTGATTGCTAGCTTCCTTTACATATGTGCTGTTGTCGGTTTGATTTTGTCAGGTACAACTACCATTGCAGGGAGGAAGATCAAGGTGTATGAGGTACAGTCAATCGACTTTTTTTTTTTTGGGGGGGGGGGTATACCCCATACACTTTTAAATGTAAGTGGTGTAAATACCTAGATTTGCATGACTGACAACTCATCTGTGTTCTGCTGCTTCCTTCATTATCCAATTAGGCAGGGCCGTTTCAAGGAATTTAATGGGTTTGGTGTTCCCTTTATGTGCGTATTCAGTGTTGTAGACCAACCCACATCCCTGTTATAATAGATAAGAATCACTCCAATAGGAGAGTTTGTACCTCAGTGGGATTTTGAAGTGGGGTTGTCAACACTTGATAAAGAAATAGTGGAAAATACAATTTCCAAAATATAAGTATTTATTCAAAAAATATAATAATTTTACAATTATACATTAAAATCAATCTATATAGCACATTGAATGATCATACATACAGGACATTGCTAGAACCAACTCTACTGATAATGTGTATAACAATAGAAGTAACTTGGGGGCCCCAAGCAAAATGGACATGGAGGCCCCCCCCCCGCACACAAAGCTTACAGGAATCACAGCATAGCGATACAGTTTAACCACTTTCAGACCGGACCAATTTGCAGCCAAAGGACCAGGCCCCTTTTTGCGATTCGGCACTGCGTCGCTTTAACTGACAATTGAGCGGTCGTGCGACGTGGCTCCCAAACAAAATTGACGTCCTTTTTTTTCCCACAAATAGAGCTTTCTTTTGGTGGTATTTGATCGCCCCTGCGACAATTTTGAAAAAAAAAGCGCATTCTTTTTTATTTTTTGCTATAATAAATATCCCCCAAAAATATATAAAAAAACATTTTTTTCCCTCAGTTTAGGCCGATACGTATTCTTCTACATATTTTTGGTTAAAAAAATCGCAATAAGCGATTATTGATTGGTTTGCGCAGAAGTTATAGCGTTTACACGCACACACACTCACATTAACATTTTTCAGTTCTCACAAACATGTGCAAATTAAAAGGAAAGGTGCCTTGAAAGGAAGTGAGCACTCAGTGTGTGCACTTCCTGTCAGTCTGGCCGGGAACAGGAAACTGAATCTCCTGTACCGCATGGACTGCAGGAGGAAGGAAGAGGAGCTCGGCCACGCTACAGGCTGCCTGCAGCTCTTAGGAAGTGGTGGCCGGCGGTGCGGCTGGGGCCCCAGGCCAGCTCGGGGGCCCCAAGCAATTGCTTGTTTTGCCTGTCCTGTCGCGATGGGCCTGCAATTAGGCTGTGGGTATGTTCTTGACCATGCTGTGTGGATTTTACAGTAGAGGTTGAGGACCTTATTACTCTGTTTGACAGAAATGTCTGGATCACAGAACGGGTTGAACAAAGTTATAAATCCTAAAACAGGTCAAATAGTGTCCATATATGTATTTCTACTGTGCATTTAGCTTCTGGAGTTCACACACTGGGCTTTAAATAAAGTTAGTTTTTAACACACGTACCTGTATTTGAATTTTAGGTAGGAATTCACTGCTAAAACCTAATCCCCAAATTTGTGTTGGCCTCAAAATATTTTACTGTAATCCTACAATTCTGGTTTCTTCTGATTTCATTATAAAATACTTCTATTAAAAATGATACTGTCTGGGACTGCAGTGTGCTGGTTTATGCCTTGGAATAACAGCTGGGTCACTTGTGTCCTCACCCAAGTTATACCCAAGTTATACCTATGTTTATTGCTGTTCACTCTGCTATCGGTGTTGACTCCTGGGCCTAGATGGGATCTCAATGTGATGTGTGCCTTCTCTGCCTTTTGCAGCAGTTTGATTATTGAATTGACAGATGGAGATTAATTTCATTGACCTGACTGGATACCACTGAACTACTCCACGCCTTGGCGGACTGTGGCTAAGTCACAGTTACGTTTTTGCCCTTCTACAGTCCTGCGATGGTGGCTTATCTCACAGTGGATATGTGTGTATGTGTGTGTGTGTGTGTGTGTGTGTGTGTGTGTGTGTGTGTGTGTGTGTGTGTGTGTGTGTGTGCGTGTATGTATGTGTGTGTATGTGCGTGTGTGTGTGTGTGTGTGTATGTGCGTGTGTGTGTGTGTATGTGTGTGTGTGTGTGTGTGTGTGTGTGTGTGTGTGTGTGTGTGTGTGTGTGTGTGTGTGTGTGTGTGTGTGTGTGTGTGTGTGTGTGTGTGTGTGTGTGTGTGTGTGTGTGTGGTGGGGGGGCGGTCTTTGACTTTTCAATTTCTATATACCGTATAATTTTTTTTCTCTTCGTTTTTAAGTATGTAACTAAGTGTATGCCCCCGGGGTTACCCAGGAGAATATTCTTGCATTTGTACCAGCAACTCTGTTGATCTTGCTAGAGGTTTCTCTTTCTCCTAGCTGCTTAAAGGCTAACTTCATCTTTTATATAGGAAAAGAAAGGTTTGTGACCTTGAATGAGGCATAAAGACAGGAATGGCAAAATTGTAGTATCATACATGGATAGAAATATGGAAAGCATAGTAGAGCAAAACCATGTGGATAATCATACTGCATGTCAGCAATGTCATAACATATTGCATGGTAAAAAATAAATAAATAAACCTGTCCTCCATATCAACAGATCAGTGGGGCAACATACCACAACATTATAGTCTTACAATATAGTACAATTGAAACATATGGAACCATCTGTAAAGCATGTAGCATCAGTGTAATCCCGATGCGTTTCGTGGGATAATACACACTCTTCAGGGGTGGATGCTGCATAAATCTGTAATAAAACATAGAATAAATATACCGTATATACTTGAGTATAAGCCGAGTTTTTCAGCACATTTTTTTGTGCTGAAAGTGCCCCCCTCGGCTTATACTTGGGTCAAGCACTTTTCTGCAGCAGAATGAAATTTTCCAACCCGACTTTGGGGCCCCGTATCTCGGGGCCACTTGGTGCTAGCATCAAGTGGCCCCGAGATACGGGGGTCCCAAAGTCGGTTCGGAAAATGTCATTCTCTGCTGCAGAAAAGTGCTTGACATTTTACGACCCGACTTTGGGGCCCCGTATCTCGGGGCCACTTGGTGCTAGCATCAAGTGGCCCCGAGATACGGGGGTCCCAAAGTCGGTTCGGAAAATGTCATTCTCTGCTGCAGAAAAGTGCTTGACATTTTACGACCCGACTTTGAGGCCCCGTATCTCGGGGCCACTTGGTTCTAACCCAAATTTGGTGTGCAAACCCAGTGGAACCAACAATACAACATATCCAAATGTGGGGTTCCTAGCACCAAGTGGCCCTGAGATACAGGGCCCCAAAGTTGGTCAACTGTGTCCATCTGCAGCAATGTCATTTCAGGACCCTTTGGGTCCAGAAAACCCAAATTTTGGCTGTAGCTAGGGGGCATCTAGGAACCCTTAACTACCGAGTTTGAAGTTCAGGGGAGCTATGGCTGCAAATGGGCACAGTGAGGTATGCAAATGGGTATTGTTGACCGTCTTTTCCACTTACAGTAGCTGCGCATTTCTCACCCTAGGCTTATACTCGAGTCAATAAGTTTTCCCAGTTTTTTGTGGTAAAATTAGGTGCCTCGGCTTATATTCGGGTCGGCTTATACTCGAGTATATACGGTAACAGTATTCAAATAGTTGACCCAGGGAAAGGGGGATGATTGAAGCAGAGGACAAATAACATCCTTGGATACTTACGTCGGCCTGGTATGTGCGGCTAGATGGTGAGGACCACTAGACATGTTCCACACGGGAGCTGAGGTATCGGGGCGCAGGAAGAAACAGGGAGCACTTAAAGTCCCCAAAGAAGATGTCCAAGTGGTAATAAAAATGGGCTCCACTATCTGTGGGTATAAATGTGTAATGTGTAACTATCTATGATAGTATATAAAATAAGAAAATAGGACGAGCCCATAACCAAATAAAGGGGAGTAGAAATCAATAGAGTGTGGAAGTGGACATAGGGCCCAAACCATGACCATTAAGTAGAAAAGGGCTGTGAAGTATAGAGTATAGTGATATGGTATACCACATACCACAAGATTGGACAGTTGAACCAAGTACAACATCGGGATGAAGAAAACTCACAGCGAAAGCTGCAAAACGCACAGTAAAAAAACATTCAACCCACAAAATGTCCCATGAGCCACATGTAGTGCAACCCATTGAAATCAACAGGCTGCCCTAGGCTGAGCCACACTATGCTAGATGTGAATGGGGCCTGAAAGTGAAATTTGGTGCATTAACAGAAGAACAATGAAGCTCCATTCACATCTGTGCGTCTCCTTGCATTTCAGAAACGCGCTCCACCAAAAATCCCAATTTATACGTTTGGAAACATGTATGAGGACAAGTGAAGTAAGTGATTGTAGATTGAATTGGAAAGCTTTGATATTTTTGCAAAAAAAATACATTAATGCTGTATTGGTACATAGGTGAGCTGGAATTTAGAAAAAAAAAAAAGGCGAACTTATCGTTTAAGGGTACATGCCCTCCCCTAGTTCTGTTACATTTGGGGGTTTGGGGAATAATATGCATTTCTTGCTTTTGTGGGGTGGGGGGGGGTTACACTTTCTGCCGTTGCAGATATTATGGGGAATTTTTTTTTTTTTTTTTGCCAGGGATTTCTCTCCGCTGGGGGCCGTTTGCTTCCCCTGCTTGTTTGCTCACTGCCATGGTGTTTTTCTTTAACCGCTTAACCACTTGCTTACTGGGCACTTAAAAACACCCTTCCTGCCCAGACCAATTTTCAGCTTTCGGCGCTCTCACACTTTGAATGACAATTACTCAGTCATGCAACACTGTACCCAAATGAATTTTTTGTCCTTTTTTTCGCACAAATAGAGCTTTCTTTTGGTGGTATTTGATCACCTCTGGGTTTTTTATTTTTTGCGCTATAAATGAAAAAAGACCGAAAATTTTGAAAAAAAAAGCATTTTTATTTGTTTCTGTGATAAAATTTTGCAAATTATTAATTTTTCTTCATAAATTTTGGCCACAATTTATACTGCCACATATCTTTGGTAAAAATAACCCAAATTAGTGGATATTATTTGGTCTTTGTGAAAGTTACAGACTCTACAAACTGTGGTGCGAATTATACAAAATTGATCACATCTGATGCACTGGTGACCGATCTCATTTCTTGTTACCCGAACAAGCCAGGAAAGTACAAATACCCCCCAAATGACCCCTTTTTTGAAAGTAGACATTCCAATGTATTTAGTAAGAGGCGTGGTGAGCTTTTTGATGTTGTCATTTTTTTCCCACAATTCTTTGCAAAATGAATTTATTTTTTATTTTTTATTTTTTTCCACAAAATTGTCATTGTAATAGGTTATTTCTCTCACATGGCATGTGTATACCACAAATGACACCCCAAAATAAATTCTGCTACTCCTCCTGAGTATTACGATACCACATGTGTGGGACTTTTACACAGCCTGGCCACATAGAGAGGCCGAACATGCAGGGAGCGCCATCACGTGTTCTAGGAGCATAAATTACACATCTAACTTGTTGACTACCTAGTACACTTTTGAAGGCCCTGGAGCAGCAGGACAATGACACGTGACACTGACGTGGCACTGATGACAGATGGCACTGATACGTGGCACTGATGACAGATGGCACTGATACGTGGCACTGATGACACGCGACACTGATGTGGCACTGATGACAGATGGCACTAGTACGGGGCACTGATGACACGTGACACTGACAGATGGCACTAATATGTGGCACTGGTGACAGATGGCACTTATATGTGGCACTGATATCATGTGGCACTAATACGTGGCACTGATGAGAGATGGCACTAATATGTGACACTGATGACAGATGGCACTGATACGTGGCACCGATGACACGTGACACTGATGACAGATGGCACTGATACGTGGCATTGATGACACGTGACACTGATGACAGATGGCACTGATACGTGGCACTGATGACACGTGGCACTTATACATGGCACTGGGGACAGGTGCACTGGGGACAGATGGCAGCGGGCAGGGGGGACAGATGAGGACAGATGTCAGCGGGGACAGATGAGGACAGATGGCAGCGGGGACAGATGAGGACAGATGGCAGCGGGCAGGGGGGGACAGATGAAGACAGATGGCAGCGGGCAGGGGGGGACAGATGGCAGCGGACAGGGGGGGGCAGATGGCAGCAGGGGGGACAGATGGCAGCGGGCGGGGGGGGACAGATGGGGACAGATGGCAGCGGGCAGGGGGGGACAGATGGCAGCGGGGGGACAGATGGCAGCGGGGGGACAGAGGGGGGCAGCAGGCAGCGGGGGGACAGATGGCAGCGGGCAGGGGGGGGACAGATGGCAGCGGGCAGGGGGGGGACAGATGGCAGCGGGGGGACAGATGGGGGCAGCAGGCAGCGGGCAGGGGGGGGGGACAGATGGGGGCAGCAGGCAGGGAGGGGACAGATGGCAGCGGGCAGGGGGGGGGGGGGGACAGATGGCAGCAGGCAGGGGGGGGGGCAGATGGCAGCAGGGTGACAGATGGCAGCGGGGTGACAGATGGGGACAGATGGCAGCGGGGGGACAGATGGGGGCAGCAGGCAGCGGGCAGGGGGGTACAGATGGGGACAGATGGGGGCAGCAGGCAGCGGGCACAGATCGCACATTTTTTTTTATTTTTATTTTTTTTACTTACGGCCGCTCGGCCGTTCATCTCTCTCTCTTCTCACACGCTGTCAGTGTGAGGAGAGAGAGCGGCGCTGACAGATGATCTCATATGTTTCCATATGAGATCATCTCTCATTGGACACGCCGATCTCGCTGTAAACGGCCGCTGTGATTGGCCGTTTACAGCGAGATGTGACCGGCCGTGTCCTACAGACACGGCCAGCACAGAACTTCCCCGATGCGCGCTCTCAGGAGCGCGCATTAGGGAAGTAAACAGGAGGACGTCCAGGGACGTCCTCCCGGCAGGGAGCGTCCGCGCTGCAGCCGTCTTTCGGCTATAGCGCGGGCGCGTAGTGGTTAAGGACCGCCTCATGCCGATATACGTCGGCAGAATGGCACGGCTGGGCACAAGCACGTACCTGTACGTGTCTTTTTAAGAGCCCAGCCGTGGGTCGCGCGCGCGCCAGCGACCTGGTCCTGAGCTCCGTGACCGCGGGACCAGCGGACCCGATCGCCGCTGGTGTCCCGCGATCGGGTCACAGAGCTGAAGAACGAGGAGAGGTCTGTGTAAACAAACCTCTCCCCGTGCTTCCTAGTGCGACTGACATTGATCGTCTGTTCGCTGTCATCGGGACAGACAATCAGTGACGTCAGACGCCAAGCCACGCCCCCTACAGTTAAAAAAAACACACACACACTTAACCCCTCCCCGCCCCCTAGTGGTTAACTCCTTCACTGCCAGTGTCATTTACACAGGAATCAGTGCATTTAAATAGCACTGATTGCTGTATAAATGACAATGGTCCCAAAAATGTGTCAAAAATGTCCGATGTGTCCGCCATAATGTCGCAGTCACAATAAAAATCGCTGATCGCCGCCATTACTAGTAAAAAAAACTATCCCCAATTTTGTAAACGCTTTACCTTATCCGCAAACCAATCAATAATCGCTAATTGCGATTTTTTTTACCAAACATATGTAGAAGAATACGTATCGGCCTAAACTGAGGAAAAAAAATGTTTTTTTATATATTTTTTGAGGATATTTATTATAGCAAAAAGTAAAAAAATATTGCATTTTTTTTTTAAATTGTCGCTCTATTTTTGTTTATAGCGCAAAAAATAAAAACCGCAGAGGTGATAAAATGCCACCAAAAGAAAGCTCTATTTGTGGGAAAAAAAGGACGCCAATTTTGTTTGGAAACTATGTCGCACGACCGTGCAATTGTCAGTTAAAGCGACGCAGTGCCAAAATGGTCCGGTCTGAAAGTGGTTAAAATATCACTATGATCCAATTATGTCTAATCTTTTCTAGGACATTGTTTAGGCCATGCAGATCATTGTTCAGGCCATGAGAAAAAAGGTCATGGAAAAATGGGTACTGCCATGGGGTACATTTACCAACTCAAAAAAAATAAATAAGTACCATTCACAAGAACTACATTAACCTTCTCCTGCCCGCCTTATAGTACAATGATGGTGGAGCAAGGCGGATCGGCTCTTGTTCTGGGCCGATGTCATATGACGTTGGCCCTTTCAAATGGTGCATGCGTGCGATCTGGAGGTGGCGGCGTGTCCCCAGGACACAGCTCATCACTGACAGGGATAAACACCAAATGACTGCGGCTGTTTACCACGTGATAGGCCATGATCCATTCACAGCCAATCACAAATGTAAACACAGACCAGTAACTGGCTGTTACCGGCTCTTCTCTCCTCACACACCATCGCCAGTGTGAGGAGAGAAGAGCCAGGATCAGTGAATTACTGATTTGTGTCTTTATTTTTGCCAGACACTTTGCTTCAATTTATTGTGGGCTAGACTAATCTATATGCCCAGTAGTATATTTCTAACAACCCCCAATCATCCTATGCCCATCCGTATGAGTGGAGAAATCTGACTTTGGAGGAATTTTAATTGTTTATGGGCCTCACCCGTAACATGGGGCTTAAGAAAAAAAAAAAATAAGGACATGCCTACTGGTCCACCCACTCCATCCACCACATGCCCATTTATTCTTCAGTAATGCCCAGGCCCCAATATGAGGTGATTATGCGATTACTTCACTTCAGCGACAACACCCTGTGCCCTCCCCGAGATCATCCAAATTATGACAAATTATATAAAAAAAAAATTTTCCCAAAGATTTTCTAAACGTTATGTCCCTGATCAAAATATATGTGTGGATGAATCCCTGGTACACTTTACAGGCCGGCTAGGAATAAAACAATATATTTCTAGCAAAAAGGGCAAGTTGGAGTCCAATTCTATAAGCTATGCGAAAGAGCCACGTTCCGCATATATAACGGAAAAGATTCCCAGCTCCAGCCCCCCTGAGTGCCTACATGGGCACAACCTAAAAAATCATATGGGACCCACTAGAGGTGAGTTAAAAAAAAAAAATTCCAAATGTTTTTTTTTTTTTTTTAGAAATTTTAATGATTTTTGTTTGTGTGCAACACCACTTTAATTTTCTCGGTTCGTCGTAGTGTTGTACGTCACCGCGTTCTTGATGGTCGAAAGTTCAGCAAACTTTTGTGTGACCGTGTGTATACAAGCCAAGCTTGAGTGGAATTCCATCGGAAAAACCATCCAAGATTTTTCAGACGGAAAATCCGCTCGCGTGTACGCGGCATTAGGAATATTGCATAAATGGACAACTTTGTGAAAAAAAATAGCGTTTTCATTTTCTTTTGACAATTTCCAAAAAGTGACATGTTCAAAAGACTCATTATGCCTCGTGGAATATACATTGGAGTGTTTGCTTTCCGAAATGGGGTCATTTTGTGAGTGTTTCCATTGTCCTGGTGCTCCAGGGCCTTCAAAAGTGCGATAGGTCATTATGACATTAGATGTGTATTTTATGCGCCTAGAAAACCTGATGGTGCTCCCTGCATGTTGGGCCTCTGTATGTGGCTAGGCTGTGAAAAAGTCTCACACGTGTGGTATGGCCATACTCCGGAGAGTAGCAGAATGTGTTTTTGGGTGTAGTTGCAAGTATGCATATGCCATGTGAGAGAAATAACCTGTCAATATGACAATTTTGTATAAAAATAAAAAATCTTAATTTTGCAAAGAATTGTGTGAAAAAATTACAACTTAAAAAAAACACACCATGCATCTTACTAAATACCTTGGAATGTCTACTTTACAAGTTTGGGGGGTATTTGTAGCTTCCTGGCTTGTTAGTGTCTCAAGAAATTAGATAGGCCGTCAGTACTTCAGGTGTGATCAATTTTCAATGATTGGCACCATAGCTTGTAGACTCTATAACTTTCACAAAGACCAAATAATATACACTGATTTGGGTTATTTTTTTACCAAAGATATATAGCAGCATACATTTTAGCCAACATTTATGAAGAAAAATTACAAATTTGCTAAATTTTATAACAGAAACAAAAAAGTAGTGATTAAATACCACCATAGGATGCATTAAGGTGAAAAAAAACACGAGGGTTTACAACCCCTTTAAGCACACAGGTGAACAGCGATCCGTCTCTAAGCTGAACACAACAGGGAGGTAAGCAGACAGACAGACATGAACAATACTGCAGATTCATGACACAGGGGTAAAGAGAAGGGATCAGGTAATAGCCAAGATCTAAAGGTTAAACCCAGGCAACCATAAAATTGATAATCCTTCAGCTAAAAAAAAAAAAAAATAGGTATTTGATCCCCAAGCAAGACATGACTTAGTAATTGGTGGAGAAACCCTTATTGGCAAGCACAGAGGTGAGATGTTTCTTGTAGTTGGTTACCAGTTTTACACACATCTCAGGAGGGATTTTGGTCCAGTCTTCTTTACAGATCTTCTCTAAATCCTTAATGCCGCGTACACACGGACGGAATTTCCGATGGAAATAGTCCGATGGGAGCTTTTCATCGGATTTTCAGACCGTGTGTATGCCCATCGGTCTTTTTCTGTCGGCAATTCCGACGGACTTTGGATTGAGAACTTGTTCTTAATTTTTCCAACGGAAAACCTTTCTATCGTGTGTATGCAATTCCGACATGCAAAATTCCGACGCATGCTCGGAAACAATTCAATGCATGCTCGGAAACATTAAACTTCCTTTTTATAGTGCCGTCGAACGTGTTGTATGTTGCGGTGTTATTGACCGTCGGAATTTGGTGTGACCGTGTGTAGGCAAGACAGTTTGAGCTAAATTCCGTCGGAATTCCGACCGGAAAACCATCAGAGCTTTTTCCGACGAGAATTCCGATCATGTGTACGCGGCATAAGATTTCTTGGCTGTCGCTTGGCAACTCAGTTTCACCTCCCTCTAGAAATTTTCAATAGGATTGAGGACTGGAGACTGGCTAGGCTTCTTCTTGAGCCACTCCTTTGTTGCCTTGGCGGTATGTTTTAGGTCATTATCATGTTGGAAGACCCATCCACGACCCATCTTCAGTTTTCTGGCTGAGGGAAGAAGGTTCTTATCCAAGATTTTATGAAACATGGCCCAATCCATTGGCTCCTTAATGCGGCAAAGTCGGCCTGTACCTTTTAGCAGAGGAACAGCCCTAAAGCATAATGTTTCCACCTCCGTGCTTGACTTTAGGGATGGTGGGATCAAGTTAATGCCAAAAAGCTAAATTTTGGTCTTTCTGACCACAGCACGTTCTTTTACTCCTTCTCTGAATCATTTAGATCAGGGGTTGGCAACCTGTGACCCACCACATGTTTTGTAAAATGTCCAGCCCATCAGTGCACGTGATAAATTCACATGCACCCGGGCCGCGGACATTTTGAACAACTTCACGCCGACCGTACGCAGCCTCAGCTTGAAGGGGTTGTACTGGGGTGATGCCTGCAACTGCACGCATCACCTCGCTACCATTTTTTTTAGAGTCAGATCGGCTGTTATCCCAAGTAGGGGGAAGGGGGGAACGTTCCAGGCTCACCCGGGCTCTCCTGTCCCACTGGGAGGCTAAGCGACCAGCCGACATGTCCACTGTCTGGTCGGAGACCCGAACAAAGAGGGAACTGGCTTCAATCGGGTCTCGTATCTAGTAATACGGAAGCAATGTCATGACATCACTTCCGGTTTACAGAAGACTTAAGAGCCCAAATTAAAAAAAAAAGTCAGTATTCATAACAGCCAAACTTGGCGTTTTGAATGCTTTTAAGTGCAAATGAGGGATTTGGGGTCTTATAGACGCCATATCCCCCCCCCCCCCCCCCATAAAGAGTAGCTGTCACTGCCTATTACTGACACAAGGGATGTTTACGTTCCTTCTCACAGCAATGATCAGAATTTTTGCAGAGGAGGGGGATGTGTAATATGCAGAGGAGGGGGGCTGTGTAATATGCAGGGGGGCTTGTAATATGCAGGGGGGCCATCTGTAAAATAAAGGAGTCCAGCGGTGCAGGGGGGCAGAGGTGCAGGGGGCTGTGTAATGTAAAGGGGGCCAAAGGTGCAGGTGGCTGTGTAATGTAAAGGGGGCCAGAGGTGCGGGGGCTGTGTAATGTAAAGGGAGTCAGAGGTGCGGGGCTGTGTAATGTTATCTTCATTTATTAGCATGTGAATGTGGCCCTTTTCATTCACATACATTGAATTGAGATCATTCACAAGCTCCTCCCATGTAGTTCTGGGCTGATCCCTCACTTTTCTCATGATCATCCTCACCTCATAAGGCAAAATCCTGCATGGAGCTCAAGACCGAGGGCGATTGATAGAGAGTATATTTGCAAATGGAAGAAATACAAAATAACCAACAGTTATCTCCTTCTCACCAAGCTTCTTACTGATGGTCTTGTAGCCCATTCCATCCTTGTGCAGGTCTACAATCTTGTCCCTGACGTCCTTTGACAGCTTTTTGGTCTTGCACATACTTGTGGGTTTGGATGGAAAAGAGAGATTCTATGGACAGATGTCTTTTATACACATAACGAATTGTCGTTAGGAGCATCTTCTTAAATTGACAGGACTAATCTGTGTACCACAAGAGCACATACTGTAGCCAGTCTGTGAGAGACAGAATTATTGTTGGTTGGTAGGGGATCAAATACTTATTTTTTACTCAATTTATATAATTTGTATCATGTGCTTTTTTTGGATTTTTGGTTGATATTCTGTCTCTATTATTTAAAAATACACCTATGACCCTGCAAATTTACAAAATCTGCAGGGGATCAAATAATTATTTTCCCCACTGCAGACCCCAAAGAAACACAGTCACATGAAAAAATTAGCCAAAAGCCGATCTAAAGGACCAGGGCCGTTTTTAAGGCAGGGCAAAAGGGGCAGCTTCCCTGGGCCCTGTCATTGTTGTGGGGCCCAAAGCAGCTGCCTCATACTTGCCAACTATCCTGGTTTAAATTCCCTCATCCCTTGGGGTTTTAGTCCTGTGCTGTGTCCCAATATCTCAGTGTGAAGTGCTGCTACTAATGCTGCCCAGCTCTGCCCTATTGTTGTGTACAGATGACTCACCTGTAAACCCTGTGTTTACATGTAAATTACCAGCATTTATATGTAGATAGCGGCGACATTGATATGTAAATAGTGGCGGCCGGCGGCATTGATATGTATATCATGCCCCCCTGAGGCCATATCCACAGTGATCTCTAGCAACCAATCAACAAGCAGAAATCATGTGCTGTAACCTCTAGCAACTAATCAGTGAGCCGTGATGTGTGCTGTAACCTCTAGCAACCAGTCAGTGAGCGGTAATGATACACTGTAACCTCTGGCAACCAATTGCAATAGCTCCCTGATCTGATTCAGTAAACTGATTTTGAGTCTAGCTGCTATTAATTGTATGTCTCAGAGCAGGTGGAGAGAGAAACTGCATGGGGGGGAGGGGGGCCCAAGAAAAGTTTTGCCCAGGGTCCAATCAATTTTAAATACGGCCCTGGTTAAATCCATAGTGCAACTCGCTTCTCGCAATGTGCTACACAACTGCCCTTAACACCTTGGTGTGCTCCGGCCCAGTCTTATGTGAAAATTACAACGCCAACAAAAGGCGGGGTAGGGCCCTATATATACAGTATATCCCAGAGGGCAACTCCAGTTCCGCCTCTAGCCCCCCACGTCAAGCCCTTGACTTATGTATGCTGAACCCAGGTGAGCAAGGGGCTTACTCAGGAAGTAGTAACAGAGCAACATTAACTTTGGCAGGTAAAACAGACAAAATATATGCATTGTAACTGTGTAAAGATTTAACACTTTAAAATTTTCAATGTTTTTTATAGCAAAAAGCTCCTGGAAAGGAATTATTCAACATGAGCTGCAGCCATTTAAACCTGACAGACAAAGAATACTTTGGCTTGGAATTTAAAAACAACACAGGATACCATGTAAGTAATCAGCTTTTTTATTGCATATTTAAAGGTGACCATCATTGTTTTGTTGAAGTTTTTTTTTTTATTACAATTAGTGGGAATGTTATGGTGAGTGATAACGTCTGTCATTTTAGCTAACCCATCCAAACACTATCTGTATGACTGAATCCAAGCCTTTTGATAACAAAAAAAGAGTCACTCCGTTTACTCATTAATAATAAATAATCAAAATACAGGGGGTCCCCGACTTACAAACGCCCGACCTACGAACATCTACATACGAACCGGGCGCTGCGGGGACCCTCTGCCATTTTGCGCAGACATCGGGCATTCTGCGCATGCGCGGCCAGACAGAGCCTCGGAAAATTACAGAAAATATCGTAAATGTCCGTAATTTGCCACGCATGCGCACAACGGCATTCGACGGAACATCGGAAATGTCCGTAATTGTCGTTCTGCGCATGCGCGGCCGACTTACGAACATTTCCGAATTACAAACAGGAGGACAGTCCCTAACGGGTTCGTAACCTGGGGACCCCCTGTATGTACATTCCCTAAAATGTTGCTACCGAGTTAGTAATCCATGTTCATTATGACAACCTTGCAGGATCTTATTGCATCATCTATTGCTAGATATTAATGCATCTGCCCTTATAAGCTATTGCTGGGCCTTACTACACTGCCTGCATATGGGCAATAGCTAGATCCTATTGCATCTCCTACTTTTCAGCTATTGCTGAACCTTATTACACCTTCTCATCATTTATTGCCGGACTCTATTGCACTCCTCCTTATCAGCTATTATTGGACCTTAATGTGCCTCCCCCTTATTAGTTAATACTGAACCTTATTGCCCTCTACCTTATCCTTTATTACTGAACCGTATTGCACCTTCCCCTTACCAGCTATTTTTAGGCCTTATTGCACCTCCCCTTATCGGGTATTATCTGACCTTTTTTTTATTTATTTATTGTTTAAGTGAAGAAGGGGGAAAAAACTGCGCTAAAACTGAGTGGAAAAGCTGCTAACACTCAAACAAACAAAGTTGAACGAAATGGTGGGTAATTAGTGTAGCGCTAAGTGAAACAAAATAAAAAAAATGTGGAAATGTGATTGAACACACATTACAGTTAATGCAAATGATGGATTTCTATATGCATAAACAATGGATGACAACAAAAAATGACTACAAAAATTGTGCATAAGTGTAGTAAAACCAAGAAAAACTCAATACATATAGTCCAAGGCTAAAAGGAAAAGGACTTCAATTGGTCCTATGGTAAGACAGTCCATATAAATACAAATGGTGCAAATGAGAGTCTTCCTATGGAATGACACCATGCCGGAAGGCAACTATACTGGGCAGAGGGAGTTGTCTGTAGTCACTTCAATACTATCTTTCAAGAGTAAGAAGGTGGGTACTCTTACCAGTACAGTTGGACACACATGTCATACGACAGTGGGTCAGTAGGGCTTGTATTCCTGATTAATCCCAGTCAGGTACTGTGTGTGGACGGTGGTTGGATGGCTCCAATGTGGGGTCCTCGATTCTCAGTCTGCCAGATTCCAAGGAGATGTGCACTCATAAAGAGTGTGTCCAGGACCGACTTCACAGGTACTCGAGGTAGAGATTATGCAAGAAAGGAACAAAAAAAATGGGGGCTCCGGATGGTGCAGGTCAAAAACCATTGGGTTTATTGAAAAATGCCATATGAATGAATGACAACAATAAAAAGTGATCACAAAATAAAAATTAGCAAAGATAAAAGCAATGTGGGGTGCAGTAAATTCTGTCCCGACGCGTTTCGACACTAAGGGTCTTCAACAGGGGCATCAATTGTACTTTCTGGTTATACACTATTGCTGGACTTTTATTGCACCTTCTCATATGTAGCGATATCCCCGAAGGAGCTGCTTTTGTTTGTTCAGTCTGTTGCCTCTCAACCCCAAAGAACTGTCTCAGCCCCTCTGGCACACCTAGCAATGTGATTAATGGAATACTACTGTAATGACACACTGACACAGTTCAAGTATTAATGTTTCATTCAATTTACTTAGGCAGTAAAAACGTAAAATGGTATTGGTCAGCCAGATCCCGCACAAACAACCAGGATTTGGTTGAAGATATTTTAATAATGCTCAAACAAATATGCAAATGACAGCATCATTACAGCCAGTGACAGATAATCTGTAAATACCTTCTTCAAAACTATTGAGTACTTGTACTAAAGGGGAACCCCAGGCCAAACTATTAACCGTTAACTCTAATGAGAGGACTGACTTAAATGGAGTGGTATAAAGGCCCTTATAGCAGCAATGACAGAAATGTCCCCGTTGCAGATCTGATTGTCTTCACTGGCATGGAGGAGCTCATTAACTTTTATCCAATGAGGTGTAGTAGCAAGCAATAGGTTTCTTGAAATGAGGAAAGCTAAAGGTGTCTCTGCACAGTATTCAAAGTAGGTTCAGCAAAGTATTCCTAAGGTAGAGACATCTGTGCAAAGTGTCCCAGTAAAACTGCGAGAAAGGATTTGTAAAGGTGGGCAACTGCCCTCTCACCAACGACCAGGCCGATTCAATGCCCTCCAGACCTCAGCTCATGCAGTGACATCCGTGCAGTGGATCGATTTCGATTTCCCAAAGTGAAGCTCAGCACACAGGTCGGCAGGCGACCGGAGTGGTGCTGGATGGATGTCAGATGAACAGCATGCAGAGCTAGGCCCCCTTTGTCCTTGTTGAAATGTGGTATTCTGCGTGGTTGGCCGCAATCCCCCTCCCACAGCGGCGGGATGGCCTCCACAGGAGGGGATCCAGGAAGCAAAGAGCTGGGCCTAATCTGCCCTGTACTTTTATAGTCTCTCCCACAATTCTCTCGACTCTGCAGTGCAGCCTGGGATGTGTGGTCCTGTCACCTTAAAAGTCAATCAGGCTGCTTTGTGCTGGGACTTCCTATCCCACAGTTCTCTTCTGCTGCTCCCTGGTGATTGCCTGTGTTAGTGTCACTCTGCACACAGGGAAACAAGAGGGTGAGAGGAGAAAACCTGCGCAGGGGCTGACAGGCCCATCCATGCCTGTGTCAGTCTCTGCCTGGTGGCCACCAGCAGGGACAACAGGAGGTGCGGGAGCCACGGGTGGCAGAGCAGACCACCGCTACACATATATTAGTTGAACTAATTGCACGCCCCTACACACAATTTTTTTTTTTTCCTTTTTTACAGTACCCACGAATTACAGAGTCGGACTGTAGTCACTTATTGTAGGGATAAGTATAATTAAGGAGAATTTCAGATTGTATATTGCAGAAATGTACTGCACAGATGACTAATATATATGAAATTACAGATGTTTCCAGGGACATATTTTCACACCCTGAGAAAAATGCCTAATTACGTTGTAGAGACCTATAGACATAATCAAAATGATCGATTTGAAGAAAAAGTGTAACAAGTATGGTGATCCAAGTATTGAGGATTGCAGGTATGCATGAATATACACCGATCAGAGAAATCACCATGCACTTATTTCTGGCAAATTAAAAATGGTGGATTTGCCAAATTAGCCAGAGGCTCAGACTTGCTAATTTTTCAAATACATTAAATTCTACTGGAAAATTGTGCTTTACTATAATATGTTATATGGTACTGTCTAACCTATATACTCTAACATATATGTTTTAATACATGTTCTATCAACTTAGTTTTAAAACAAAAATTTATATATTTTATACTATGCTTTAGTATACTGACTTGTATGTCATGTTGCAGTTGTAGCCCTGAAAAATGTATGTTTCTGTGACAGCACCATCTTGTGGTAAGTCAAGGATACAACACTTACCACCTGCATACAAAACCTGAGTGATCCTATGTCTGAACAGGCAAAGCACAGTCTTTACAGTCCTAGCTGAGGTCTTTTGGTTCCAAAAAACAAGTGAAAAAGTAATCGTGTGTAAAAATGTCCCTGAACTGTAACTTATGCAGTACCTAACACTTAATCTAAGGCTGGGTTCACACCGGTGTGCTGCAATTTGGGCACAGCGCAATTGTAAATGCATGTTCTTTTGGGTGAACTCCCACTGACTTCTATTAAACCATGCATTTTCTAAAAGTGCATTAAAGATGCACGATGCAGGACTTTTATGCACTTTCATTAAGGCCCCTTTCACAATGAAGTGTTTTTCAGGCGCTACAGCACTAAAAATAGCGCCTGTATAGCGCCTAAAAAAAGCGGGTCCTTTCAACCTGGAGCGGTGCGCTAGCAGGATGGTAAAAAAAGTCCTGCTAGCAGCATATTTCGAGCGGTGAAGGAGCAGTGTATTCACCGCTCCTAAACCGCTCCTACCCATTGAAATCAATGGGGCAGCGTGGCTATACCGCCAGGCAAAGCCCCGCTGCAGCAGCGGTTTGTGGGGGGTTTTAACCCTTTTTTTCGGCCGCTAGCGGGGGTTAAAACCACCCCACTAGCAGCCGAATACCTCTGCTAAAACGACAGTAAAGCAGTGCTAAATATAGCGCTGCTTTACCGCCGACGCCGCTCCCGCTCCAGTGTGAAAGGGGCCTAAAACACTGGAAAAATGTGTATAATTGTGCTGCAGCCAAACCAGAGCACACTGGTTTGAACCCAGTCTCGCATGTTCCCTACCATTTAACATCCATAACCCCTAAAACATAACCCTAAAGTAGAACTAAAGGCAAATCTTTTTCTGAGGTAGGGGAGGGTTATAAACCCTGTCAAGTTTTCGGTTTTGCCATTGGTGTATCATTGGGAATGATTTCCCCCTTGCTTTCTGTTGCAAAGCCACAAGTGAGAGGAAATCCATTCAAATGGAGGAAATCCCTGGTTGTTACCGGGGTCTCCAGAACAAGTGTCCCCATAGGACACTCTATTCTTGTTCTGGTGACAACCCAAAATGTGTGCACACTGTACACCTGCTGACAGTTATACATTACAAACAGTAGGTCAGACAAATATGCAGGACTGACACATGATGGGTGCGCTAACTCTACATGCACTGCTTGGCCTGCATTCTCTGTACCCTTGTGTGGCAAGACAATCTGATTTGAGCAAAACTTGTGTAGGGCTACGGAACATTGCACAGTGGTATTCAGTAGGCTTGTTAAAGTGTAACAACTGTAAATTTCCCTGTCTGGAATCTGTCACAATATTTACATCTATGCATTTGAGCCTTCATGGCCATTTACTGCTCCAGAGCATGCTCACTCACATGCATAGTGTGCTCTAAATGATTGCATGCAGTTGAAGGTAGTAAAACATATAATATGCCCTACTCACAGAAAGAATATTTTCCATCTTGTAAGATGCATATTTTTTGAGTTAATACGATTGTGCTAATAAATTTACATACCCTGGCAGAATTTATGATTTCTTGGTAATTTTTCAGAGAATATGAATAACACAAAACACATTTCTTTCACTCATGGTTAGTGTTTGGCTCAAGCCATATATTATCAATCAACTGTGTTTACTCTTTTTAAAGCATGACAACAGAATATACCCAAATGTCCCTGATCAAAAGTTTACATACCCTGGTGATTTTGGCCTGATAACATGCACACAAGTTGACACAAAGGGGCTTGAATGGCTTTTTTTTTTTTTTTTTTTTTTTTTTTTAAAGTATACTTATTTATTCAAAAGATTTTTCTATTTATAACAATGGCTTTTAAAGGTAACCATCCTAACCTGTGATCTGTTTTCTTGTAATTAGTGTGTGTGTGTAGAAAAGGTCAATGAGTTTCTGGACTCCTGACAGACCCTTGTATCTTTCATCCAGTGCTGCATTGATATTTCTGGATTCTGAGTTATGGGGAAAGCAAAAGAATTGTCAAAGGATCTGTGGGAAAAGGTAGTTGAACTGTATAAAACAGGAAAGGGATATAAAAATATAAACAAAAAATTGAGAATGCCAATCAGCAGTGTTCAAACTCTAATCAAGAAGTGGAAAATGAGGGGTTCTGTTGAAACCAAACCACGGTCCGGTAGACCAACTAAAATTTCAGCCACAACTGCCAGGAAATTTATTTGGGATGCAAATAAAAACCCACAAATAACTTCAGGTGAAATACAGGACTCTCTAAAAACATGTGGTGTGGCTGTTTTTTTAAGATGCACAATAAGGAGGCACTTGAAGAAATATGGGCTGCATGGTCGAGTCGCCAGAAGAAAGCCATTACTACACAAATGCCACAAAGTATCCCGCTTACAATACGCCAAACAGCACAGAGACAAGCCTCAAACCTTCTGCCACAAAGTCATTTGGAGGGATGAGACCAAAATTTTGCTTTTTGGCCACAACCATAAACACTACATTTGGAGAGGAGTCAACAAGGCCTATGATGAAAGGTCCACCCTTCCTACTGTGAAACACGGAGGTGGATCGCTGATGTTTTGGGGATGTGTGAGCTACAAAGGCACATGAATTTTGGTCAGAATTGATGGCAAGATGAATGCAGTATGGTATCATAAAATACTGAAGGAACATTTGCATTCATCAGCCAGGAAGCTGCGCATGGGACGTACTTGGACATTCCAACATGTCAATGATCCAAAACACAAGGCCAAGTAGACCTGTCATTGGTTACAGCACAATAAAGTGAAGGTTCTGGAGTGGCCACCTCAATTTACAGGAACTGGAGGCCTTTTGCCAAGAGGAATGGGCAGCTTTACCATCTGAGAAAATAAAGAGCCTCATCCACAAATACCACAAAAGACTTCAATCTGTCATTGATGATAAAGGGGGCAATACACGGTATTAAGAACTGGGGTATGTAAACTTTTGATCAGGGTCATTTGGGTAGTTTCTGTTGTCATTATGATTTAAAATGAGTAAACACAGTTGATTGATAATAAATGACTTCAGCCAAATACTAACCATGAGTGAAAGAGAAGTTTGTGTTATCATTCATATTCACTGAAAAATGGCCAAACAAATCATAAATTCTGCCAGGGTCTGTAAACTTATGAGCACAACTGTATATACTAAAGAGTGTATCCTCTTATTGTTGCAGGTGTGGCTGGGACTTCTGAAACCCATAACCAAACAGGTGAAAAGTAAGTTTGTACAACTTAGGTAAAATGTTTAAAACTTGTAAAAGTACTGTAAAGAAAAATGTATTTCACTTGCATAACAGGCCAGAGCATTAGTTTATGTCATACAAATATAATCTCATGTTATACATGTTTTATACTTCCCTGTGCAGAATGTGCTTTTTCTTTAAGATCCTAAGGAAACCATTTTCAAATTCATGGTGAAGTTCTTCCCAGTGGACCCGGGACAACTGCGGAGTGAGTTAACAAGGTAATACTTTCTATTTATTTTTGTGTTTTTCATGATAATATGCCTCAATCAGGACACTATCCTTACTTGTTTGACATAACACACCTAAAGCGTTCCTGGCTATAGCCTGTTATTGTCTGTGCGTGGAAGGTGCAGTTTAATACATGGATCAGCTCTGAAAGTCTAAATAAACTTAAAGAGGAGCTCCACCCTAAAGTTGAACCTCCGCATATCGGATTCCTCCCCCCCTCCGGTACCACAATTGGCACCTTTCAGGGGGAGGGGGTGCAGATACCTGTATAATCCAGGTATCTGCACCCACTTCTGGGACTAGCTAGCCGCAGCTGCCCCGCCTCTAGGCGAAGATGCCGCCCCCCCCCCCCCCCCCCGTTGTGTCTTGGGAAACACACAGTTCCCAGGACACAACGGGGACCAATAAAGACGCGCATCGCGACTCGCGCAGTAGGGAACCGGGCAGTGAAGCCGTTGCGGCTTCACTTCCTGGTTCCCTGAGAGAGGATGGCGGCTGGGGCAGCCAAGACGAGCGGTTGCTCGTCATCTTCTGCCGACACCGCTGGAACCTGGGACAGGTAAGTGTCCATTTATTAAAAGTCAGCAGCTGCAGTATTTGTAGCTGCTGACTTTTAATATTTTTTGTGCAGGTGCACCACCTCTTTAAAGTGCCTGTGCTTAGACTATGAGCTATAAACTACTAGGCTTGTGCAATTCGTTTCGTAACGAATCGAAATTCGGCCGAATTTTACACGTTTCGGACATTCGGATGCATCCGAATGTCCGAATAAAAAATTAACGAATTTCAACTAATACGAAAGAAATTATAGCAGATACAACAAATGAATTTGACATGATTCAGTAATTTGTTAAAGATCTAATGAAACAAAAGGCCAACTGAAAGTAAATCTTACAGTCCAATCAGCTGATTAATTTTGTGCTGGAGGTTGGATTACTGGCAAAGTGCATTCCTGAGAAGGGTGTTGTATTGTATTTGAGCCGAGGAGAAGAGATATTGTCATTGTGTGTGTTAATAGATTCAATAAACAAACGACTTTCCAAACTACGAATCGTTATCACGAATATATATACATACATAAATATCGAATTTCAACGAATACGAACTAAATTATAGCGCATATAACGAATGAATTCAACATGATTCTACAGAAATAACGAATTGTCCGAAAACATATTAACGTAACATAACGAATATAACAGAACTAAATTATGTATTTTACGAATGACAACGAACCGAAACTATACAAAATTTTCCGTTGTGCACAAGTCTATAAAGTACCATTAAATATTTACCAGGCAATAAAAGAACTTGATAACAAGCCATCCTTTACCTCTCTTGCTGCTTGTACTGTGCTGTAATTCATTCTCAAAGATCTTAACAAAGACGGTTGGAAATTCCGACCACAAAATCCATCGGATTTTTTCCGACGGATTTTGTCCGACACTGGTGTTGCATACACACGGTCGGACAAAGTTGTCGGTAAATCCGATCATTCTGAATGTGGTGGCGTTCGTTGCGTACGACGGAACTACGTAGAGGCTAGTAGCCAATAGCTTTGGTCTCCTAATTTGATCTGAGCATGCATGGCACTTTGTCCGTCGGAATTCTCTAAACACCATCAGAAAAAGTCCGATCGGACTTTGTTGTCGGAAAATTTGAGAGCAGGATAGAGACGGAAAAAGTCCGATGGAGCCCACACACGGTCGGATTTTCCGACAACATGGTCCGATAGGACATTTTCCGTCGGAAATTCCGACCGTGTGTACGGGGCATAATACTGCATTCACACCTTAGCTCTATGAATACGGTAATTACTGCACTCACGTTCCATTGAGAACTACAAGTCTGTTTTGTTTGGTGGCAGGTAATAAATAAGCACAAGATGTATGTGTGAAACGCGTCTATGTGACCTCATGTTGGTGTCTTTGGTGTTTATGAACAATAAAAGGCAATTTGGATCTCTGGATGTGCAGCCGTTTCTTTCTTCTCTTACATTCTTTGGTGGCAGACAGGACTTGTAGTTTATTCACAGATCTCTGTGAACGAATGACAATGCTGTGTGGGCAGAGCCCCACATAGCCGACCCAACTGCAAATGTGGCGGCAGCAGCACCCGGGGGGGGGGGGGGGGCCTTACGCTGTCACAGGGGATCCCTTCTGGGGTCTGGTGGAGTAACATGTAGCTAAAGCTAAAGTTGGTCTTCAAAGAGAACCATTCCAAGCTGATCTTATACATACAGTGCAAAGATTTGGGCAAACAAGCTGGTCAGTAGTACAAGAATTGCTTTCCGTATGGAGCAGGAGCCCAGCATCCCATGTGATTGGTCAGGCTGCATTTTTTTATTAAGTTTTGTTAAAATACAGGTGAGAGGAGTGTGTTATATATTTGTTATACAATGTATTTTTTCAGGTATCTCTTCGCTTTACAAATAAAAAAAGATCTAGCATCTGGGAAACTACCTTGTAATGACAACAGTGGTGCCTTAATGACATCTTACATCATTCAGGGTAAGTAATATTTTATTTCTATTGCACTGTTCCAAGATGCAGGTAGGGATTCCTCTCAGAGCTAGGGGTACAATATGTGTCTGCTGTAAGGAATTTGCATGTTGTTTTGTTTTTTTTTTGCTACTGTAGCTGAGTTGGGAGATTATGAAGAGGAAACTGCCAAGAAACATTTGGAACAGAATCAGTACTTGCCAAACCAGGAGTATCTGGACAACAAGATCCTTAAATATTATCAGCGACATGTGTAAGTCGAATCTCTTTGTATTCATTAAATGAAAACTCCTTTTAATGTAATACCGCGTACAAGCGATCGGATTATCCGGCGGACAATCCGCCCGTGTGTGGGCTCCGGCGGACTTTTTATTCCCAAAAGTCTTAGAAAGAAGCGGACTTAGAAAGAAGTTTTGACTCAAAATTGTCTGCTGGACTCGGGACAAGACACCCGAAGTCGGAAAAAGACCCCCGGACGGCGGCGGCAACGAAGGAGAAAGCCGTGCTCCTCCGCTAGTAAAAGAGCTAGTAAAAGAGCAGAAGATAGCGGAGGAGTATTTTAAAACCCTGTGTTGTGTTTTTTTATGTACACTTTTTTTCCCCCCAGGTGAATGGGTAGGGGTACATGGTACCCCATACTCATTCACATAGGGTGGGGGGCCGTAATCTGGGACGGTTCAGGAGGGGGGGGCGCTCGATCGTCCCCACCCCCTTTCCTGACCAGCCGGGCTGCGTGCTCGATAAGGGTCTGAGATGGATCTTGGGGGGGACCCCACGCGTTTTTTTTCAGCGTAGGGATTCCCCTTTAAATCCATACCAGGCAACGGGGATAGCGAGATGTCAATCTCGCCGATGGAGGCGGCGGCATTGGCTTATTTCGCTAGTCCCGTCTACCTGGAGTCACGTTCAAAATGAATGGACTTTGCGCAAGTCCGTTCATTTCAAAAGTCTGGCGGACCTCCGCTAAAATTCCGGCGGATTGTCCGCCGGAAAAGTCCGGGCGAGTGTGGGCAAGTCCGCACGTTCGGAAAGTCCGGCGGACCTCCACTGGAAAGTCCGCCAGATTAAGTCCGCCGAATAGTCCGATCATAAGACCTTGGAAAACAGGAAAAGCCACCAGGCCAATGTGGGACCAAAATGACTAGTAGCTGTTATGCCCCGTACACGCGGTCGGATATTTTCCGATGGAAAAAGTCTGATGGGATTATGTTGTCGGAAAATTTGATTGTGTGTGGGCTCTAGCTGGCTTTTTCCGCAGGATCTAAAATTGTCCGACAACAAAATCCGATCAGACTTTTTCCGATCGTGTGTAGAGAATTCCGAGCACAAAGTGCCACGCATGCTCAGAAGAAATTCGGAGACGAAAGCTATTGGCTACTGGCCTCTACGTAGTCCCGTCATACGTTTTGTACGTCACCTCGTTCGGAACGAGTGGATTTTCCGACAACTTTGTCCGACCGTGTGTGTGCAACACAAGTTTCGGACAAAATCCGTCAGAAAAAATCCTACGGATTTTGTGGTCGGAATGTCCGACCGTGTGCACGGGGCATTAGTCACCTACAGTTGAACTTAGTAGTGTTGAAGGTGTTACCCCATTTATCATGTTCCTGAAACTAGAGAACTGAGGAAGTCAATTGGATGAGTGGTGAAACGTTACAGATCAAGTCCAGCTAAATGTAAATAACTGCTTCTGGTTTTATCATTACCTGGGCAAAATAAAGCTTTCACCAATGTCTGCCACAGATCAGACCTCTGCTTTCATCTTGAGGCTTGCTGCAGAGTTACAATAACTGAACAGCAGGGGAGAGAGGACTGAGGAAATGCTTCCTCCTGCCTTTAGCAGGCTGATGATATCACCTCACCCGGGACAAAGTCACTTGACCGGAGCACAAGGACTTATTCTTAATTATAAGAGGTTATACTGTTGCTGTATAAAGTGATATTCCAGGAATGTATTAAAGTAGACTTGTAAAGTTACGCAAGGGTCCACTTGTTAAAATATTGCCACTTACTCTTCTCTAGGCCTTGCACACATAGGTGTCCATGCACATTAAAGAGGAAGTTAACTAATAGAAAAAAAATAAATAAAAATAAACCCTGCAAGGCAAAGGCATAATGAGCTAGTATGCATAGCATACTAGCTCATTATGAATAACTTACAGGTTTGGTGATGTGGGCGCTAATTCATGCACTGTATAATATAATTGTTTCTTGGTCACATGCCTATTATAATTGTACCTTTGTGAGTACTAAATTTAAAGTCTTCATTAAAAGTACCATTTTAATATTGCACTTAGAGTGGCGCCTTCCATTTCCATTATGAATAACTTACCTGAGAACGAAGCCCCCGAAGCGGTCCTCTTTCTTCATCTCCACCGCTGCCATGTATCCCGGAGTGACTTCCAGGTCTCGCGGCTCCGGCCAATCACAGCCGGAGCCGCGATGACGTCACTCCTGCGCATACGCACAGGAGCCGACACTAGCGGCATATCGCCGTTAGCAGCGGCGTGCTCAGTGGGCCTGTGCGCCAATATCTACGGCGCATGGGCCGTAGACGGCGGTGCCTATCTTTTTGCAACTATCTCCTAAACCGTGTAGGTTTAGGAGATATTTCTTGGACCTGCAGGTAAGCCTTAATCTAGGCTTACCTGTAGGTCAAAGTGGTCTGTAAGGGTTTACAACCACTTTAAGTTTCGGCGTATTTCCCCCACTCAGAGTCCAGGTGTTGTGTGTACCCATAGATATGAATGGCTGTGCACCAATGTATATGCCAGTGTTTGCATAAACACAAGTAATAGTTTACGGTCGTATGCAAAGAATAGAAAATTTCCTTTTTTTTCTTTTGCATACACTTGTACGGTATAAGTTGCAGGATCTCATATGCCTGTGTACAAGAGGCCTAAAGCAGGACTCAAAAAGGAAGAAAACCTTCTGTGTAAAATTGGCAGGGGTACTAGAAGAGACAGGGCTTGGAGAACAAATGTTTATTTTTATCAATGTAAATCTACCCTTGATGATACAATTTGGAGCATAAAAGGCCTATACTTGGATTGGTCATTGCTACGGTAGTATAGTTAGGATGACAGCCATTACTAGGTATGCTTTTCTTACAGAGGGAAATCACCAGCAGAGGCAGACATGCAGCTGTTAGACATAGCTCGGAAACTGGACATGTATGGAATCAAATCCCATCAGGCCATCGATGGAGAGAACATGCAAATCAATCTTGCAGTCGCTCATATGGGAGTCCTGGTGATACGGGTCAGTACAATCATGTGTAGGCCTATTACTAGGAAGTATTATACAAGGGCACTCTACTACAATCTCAGACCAAATTAAATATTAAAGATAACTAGACCTTTATTCTGAATGTCGGTTATATTACTCTGTCTTGTTAATTTTGTAAATAAAATAAATGCTTCAAGAATTTTAAGGTTTTACAGTTGTGGTTTGTCCTTTTAAAGGCAGGCCATGAACTCTCTGTTGCAGTTGGTAGTATTTTTTAAAGCTGATAGAGGGGTTGTTTTTTTTTTTATCCAACAAAATTTTATTTAGTTTGCATAGGTACATTACAAGCATACCGTATATATTTGAGTATAAGCTGACCCGAATATAAGCCGAGGCACCTAATTTTACCACAAAAAACTGGGAAAATTTATTGAGCCTAGGGTGAGAAATGCGCAGCTACTGTAAGTGGAAAAGAGGGTCAACAATGCCCATTTGCAGCCTCACTGTGCCCATTTGCAGCCTCACTGTGCCATTTGCAGCCTCACTGTGCCCATTTGCAGCCATAGGTCCCCTGAACTTCAAACTTGGTAGTTAAAGTGGAAGTAAACCCCCCTATCGTTTTCAGCCAAGGAAGCTGCCATCTTTGCCTCTGTTTAATCTTCAACTGCCACAGTGCTGCACATGTGATCCGTTATGACACCAGCCATTGGATGGTTTGACTGTTTGGTTGAGAGCACAGCCAATGTGCAGTTAGCATTCCCGGCATGCCTTTTTTTTTAAACTGTTAAATCAATGGGTTTACTTCCGCTTTAAGGGTTCCTAGATGCCCCCTGCAGCCAAAAATTTGGGTCTCTGGACCCAAAGGGTCCCGAAATGACATTGCTGCAGATGGACACAGTTGACCGAATTTGGGGCCCCGTATCTCGGGGCCACTTGGTGCTAGGAACCCCATTTGCATATGTTATAGGGTTGGTTCCACTGGGTTTGCACACCAAATCTGGGGTTTCTAGCACCAAGTGGCCCCGAGTTACGGGGCCCCAAATTTGGGTCAGAAAATGTCAAGCACTTTTCTGCAGCAGAGAATTTAATTTTCCGAACCGACTTTGGGGCCCCGTATCTTGGGGCCACTTAGTGCTAGTAACCCCAAATTTGGATATGTTGTAGTGTTGGTTCCACTGGGTTTGCACATCAAATGTTGGGTTTCTAGCACCCGAGATACGAGGCCCCAAAGTCGGGTCGGAAAATGTCATTCTCTGCTGCAGAAAAGTGCTTGACTCAGTATAAGCCCAGGGGGGGGCACTTTCAGCACAAAAAAATGTGCTGAAAACTCAGCTTATACTCGAGTATATACGGTATTCCTTCTTGCATTCAGTGTTGATTTACAGTATACATACACTTTTTATTTCATTTTGGAGTTCAGTGCAGGTTGTTCAATCAGAAAAAATGTCCTTATGCATCAACCGTAATAACCTCATATTATCCCCTTTATTATTTCACCTCTCTCAATCCTCATCCAGCATTTACTCCCAGTAGTCTATCTACTATCAGGTCCCCCGGAGCCAGTCCCGGTATATCTAGCCACATTGCCCATAGTTTCTCAAACTTGTGTGTGCTACCTCTATGTTGGTATATACATTTTTCCATACGTAGTATCTTTCCAATATTTTCAATCTATTCTTTTGTGGTCGAGGGAGCCTGGGCTCTCCAATGTAGCATGATTAATTTCCTTGCCTGGAATAAGACTCTATGCACGGCCTCTCTGCAGTGTTCTTCCCACTCATATTCCTCCAGAGCACCCAAGAGGCATGCTCTCAGGTCCAGTGGGAGGGATATTTTAAATACTGAGTTGACCGTGGTCACTATGTTTGCCCAGTACGTATGTAGTTTGGGGCAGCGCCATAGCATGTGAATAAGACTTCCGTGTTCTCTTTTGCACCTAGTGCATATGGGGTCCAGTTGTAGGTTCATCAAATGAAGCCTGTGGGGGGTGTAGTACGTTCTCAGCAGGATATACAGCTGTGTCAGCCTTTGAGATACATTTAATGAACACTTACCCACTGCCTGGAATATTTCCTCCCACTGTTCCCCATCTTGTTGTCCAGCATCAGCCTCCCACCTTTCACTTAGCTTCAGAGGATGCTGCCTCATCACGGATTGCAACAGGATAGCGTACCATTGAGAGATAAATCCTTTGGATGAGGCGGCATCCTCCAAGAGGCCGAACACAGGGTCGGGGACAGTTGCCACTCCTAGGAGCGACTTTGTGCTGCCACAGCGTGACTAAGTTGTTTATATTGGAAATGCATTGATGATGGAAGATCATAGGTTTCCTTTAAATCCGCTAAAAATGGGCGCAGCACCCCATTGCGGAATATGTGTTTGAGGTGTGTAACCCCATACCTCCTCCATCTAGTTCCTGCTTGTAGCTTGGCCAGTTCCGTGTATGTGTCATTCCACCAAATGGGACTGTACTCTGTGTAACCGTCTGCGTTTTGAATGTATTTGGACTTATGAGGGGTTGTTTTACCTGCAAAACAATTTTCAGTTCTGTCCATCCAGTCCTGGGACTTACAGAGCTCTGTCACACATTAAAGCCCTGTTTGGTAGGGAACATAAAAAAACTCCCATATCAGCATGCTTATTGGTAGCACATTGGCACTGTGGCTCCTTGTGCTGTGTCCTGTACCCTTCTCCCCATCTGGGCTCTGGCTAGACAGAGTTTAACTTTAAACTGCAACCAACCCCAAGTTTAGGGAAGGCAGGAGGCACTTCCTGTTCACATATTCATTTACACCTAACTTGGTGCCCTTCATCCACAGATTGGCACTGTTGGCTATTCATTTTCATGGTATACTGTAGGTGTCAGATCCATTCCTATCTAAGGTGAAATCTTCCAACACAAGTGACACAAAGTGGCAAGATGTAGCAGTTTCAAAAGCTGATCCTGTTCCCTTAAAGCATGTTATACAGTACAGTGCTTGTGCTGTGTCATTTGGCCCCCTGTATACCCTAAAAAAAAACCTGGCTGATCCTGCCTGGCTATACCCTCCCCCCTGCAAACAGACCACAATAATCATGACTGCTAAGCCCCTGATACCGTGGTCTATTTGCATGATTCCATCAGCCGCAGCTCTCCCTGTCTGTGTCCTCTGTCCTCCTCCCCCCTCACTACTCGTACCTGGGCTGCCCCCCCCCCCCCCTCTGCTCTCTTACCTATCATAAATATTCTTATCCCCTCTGTATCGTTAGAACATCTGTCCCTGTGTAATGTAAAAACTCCACCGATCTGTACCTGTATAAATGGCTCCCGGCACCCAGCTGATCGTCGGCTCTCTCTCCCCTGCCTCCCCAGCTGACGTCAATGGGACAGCTCAGCCCCGCCCACTGCAGCTGTGAGCCAGGACAGAAGAGAGGAGAGCAATCAGCGGTGCGCCCGCAGTGGAGCTTATATCGCTACAGATCGGATGTTTTTTTATATTACACAAGCATAGGGACACATGTTCTTATGATACAGAGGGAATAAGGAGATTATATTACAGTGGCTTAAAGATGAAGTAAACCCTAATGGTTTCCCTGCAAAGGTAAAGCATAATGGACTACTATGCATTGCATAGTAGTCCATTATGTGTCATTTACCTGACACAGGAGCCAGCGATGTCACCGCTGTCCCCTTGTGTACGGAGCCTCCATCTTCTTGGTGGGTCTCGCGGCTCCGGCGCTGTCATTCGACGGCGCCGCGATGGCGTCACCCCCCGCATGCGCACGGAGCCGCCACTCGCGGCATATCGCTGCTGAGAGCGGCTTTCTCAGTGCGCATGCGCCATAGACAGTGGTGCCTGTCTTTTGGCAAATTACGCCTAAACCGTGTAGGTTTAGGAGATATTTCTTTGACCTACAGGTAAGCCTTAATCTAGGCTTACCTGTAGGTCCAAGGGGTTTGTAATGGTTTACAACCACTTTAAGGCAGTAGATGAGTAAACAGTACACATAAATGTAATACATCAAGCTTTATATTTGCCAATATACCGTTTTATTCACCCTGTCATATAAATTATATCTATACTTAAAATTAAAGTGTGGTTATCCAAGTAGAAAAATAAGGTGTTATTCACACAATCGAGCAGGGCCATACACATCCAAAAAATTAGAGCATTGGTGCAGCGTGTAGCACAGGTGATCGCATTTACCTGTGCTACCCCTGAACAAATATCAAATTTTTGGACGATGTTTGATGTAACACGGCTGCATAAATGAGGTATAAATATACTGTTCGCATATCATTTCTGATTAAAAGCAGCAGATCACCCCCTGCACATGTGACAGTGCTTAGGTATATTTCTCTATTCTACTCTCACAGGAGCCTTTTATGTATTTGAAATAAGAGGCATATCCTGCCCATTGCTGATCACTGGTTTACATTTATTATGATTAGAGGCCGGGTCTAAGAACTGGGAGTGCTGCCCAGGGACAAGTTGTGCTTCCAATAGTATAGCAGCTACTTAAGACCCCTTTCACACGTTGACTTTTTTTCAGGCGCTTTAGCGTTAAAAAAAGCACCTGTAAAGCGCTTGAAAGAAGCCTCACCTGCAATCCCAATGTGAAAGCCCAAGTGCTTTAGGAGCCCTTTCACACTGCCAGCACCCGGAAAATGCTCGTAAAGCGCCACTTAAACTAGCAGCGTTTTACCAGCGTTTTTCGAGCGCTAGTGGGGCACTTTTAACTCCAGCTAGTGGCCAAATAAAGGGTTAAAAGCGCCCACAAAGCGCTGCTGCCAAAAGCGCTTTTCAGGCATTTTGCAGGCGCTTCCCATTGATTTCAATGGGAAGGGGCACTTTAGGAGTGGTGTATTCACCGCTCCAAAAGCGTTGCAAAGAAGCTGCTTGCAAGACTTTTTTTGATGCCCTGCCAACGCAGCGCCTCAGTGTGAAAGCACTCGGGCTTTCACATTGGGATTGCAGTTGAGGCTTCTTTCAAGCACTTTACAGGTGCTTTTTTTAACGCTAAAGCGCCTGAAAAATGCCACAGTGTGAAAGGGATCTCAATGTGAAAGCACTCGGACTTTCACATTGGGATTGCAGATGAGGCTTCTTTTTGAATCGCTTTACAGGCGCTTTTTTTTAATGCTAAAGCGCCTAAAAAACGCCCCAGTGTGAAAGGGGTCTTATAGCGGCGCAGCAATGCCGAATAGATGATAAAGTGGGGCTTGAAAAAAGCAGCAACAGAATGCCCACTGTAAGTACTATAACTGATTTGTCTTTCTTTAAAAAAATAGGGTTGCCTAAGTTTAGGTTCACTTGAAATCAGTTTTTCTCTTTTTTCATTTTCTAGGGAAACACTAAAATAAATACCTTCAACTGGGCTACAATCAGAAAGCTGAGCTTCAAAAGGAAACATTTCCTGATCAAACTTCATCCCCATATTGATGTGAGCATTTCCTAAGTTGTTTATTCATGTGAAGTTGAAGAATATCTCTTATTAGACGATGCAATGTATTTACTATGTGCTTGTAAGGTATCCAGTGTCCTTGAGTAGAATAGTCCATAATTCCTTGCAAGCTCTAAAGGCACCAGCCCAGTGGTATGAAATTGTGCCAATTTAAACAACGCAAGAAATAATCCTAAATATTGTTTAAATGTATTACTAAAGTAGCACACATAGCAAATTTCCTTAGTGAACAATGAAATTGGCATGTGCAGTAATTACTTTTTTCGGATGTTTTTTATTGAGTTACCACCCCCTCCCCTCCAGGGAAAGGTGACCACAGAAACAAAAACAATACCGTATATACTCGAGTATAAGCCGACCCCAATATAAGCCGAGGCACCTAATTTTACCACAAAAAAATGGGAAAACGTATTGACTCAAGTATAAGCCTAGGGTGAGAAATGCGCAGCTACTGTGAGTGGAAAAGAGGGTCAACAATGCCCATTTGCAGCCTTACTGTGCCCATTTGCATTCCTCACTGTGCCCATTTGCAGCCATAGGTCCCCTAAACTTAAAACTTGGTAGTTAAGGGTTCCTAGATGCCCCCTAGCTGAAGCCAAAATTTGGGGTCTCTGGACCCAAAGGGTCCCGAAATGACATTGCTGCAGATGGACACAGTTGACCGATTTTGGGGCACCGTATCTCAGGGCCACTTGGTGCTAGGAACCCCAAATTTGGATATGTTGTAGTGTTGGTTCCACTGGGTTCCACTAGCTCAAAGTGGCTCCGAGATACAGGGCCCCAAAGTTGGGTCGGAAAATGTCATTCTCTGCTGCAGAAAATTGCTTGACTCGAGTATAAGCCGAGGGGGGCACTTTCAGCACAAAAAAATTAGCTGAAAAACTCAGCTTATACTCGAGTATATACGGAAATTCTTTGAGGTGCTTTGTTGGCTCTGGGGCTGTATAATAATGCATTGCATAAAAAGTATTTACAAAAGGAAATACTACGTGTTGATCATCTTCTCAGTTTCCTAAAAGTCTGACAATCATTGAATTTTGCAGACCTTATGCAAGGATACCCTGGAATTCACTATGGTTACTCGGGATGCCTGTAAAGCCTTCTGGAAAACCTGTGTGGAGTATCATGCCTTCTTTCGTCTGTCTGAAGAGCCTAAGTGCAAAACAAAGCCTTTCCTGTGTAGTAAGGGTTCCAATTTCAGATACAGGTAAGGAAAAATCTCATGTACTGTAAGCTAACTGAATAAAGCAAAGAGCAATGCTATACCAGCCAATTGGAATTTTGATAACGTTTGATACAATGAAGGCAGAGCAAACAAATTATACATTAAAGTGGGGTGCCCCCTATGTAAAATTCAGCAGCTACAAATACTGCAGCTGCTGACTTTTAATAATCGTACACTTACCTGTCCCAGGGTCCAGCGATGCAGGGGAACGAAGCCCCCCCCCTTGTTCCCCGCTCCGCTCGCGGCGCCGGCATTCTTACTGTGGGCACCCGGCTGTGGCTTCACAGCCGGGCACCCACTGCGCATGCGTGAGCGGCGCCGTCATCTGGGACACGTGACAGGTTCCAGATGACTGTGCCGGGCCGAGGGGAAGTAATGTCAGTGCCCAGGCACTGAAGGTGGCAGACTATAAGGGACCCCCTAGCAACAGACATTTAGAGGTGAGTAAAAATTTTTATTTTTTTATTTTTTTCGTGGAAACACCACTTTAACTTCTCAGATATCAAGTGCTGCAAGTACAAATGAAAAGAAGAATATACACGCCGTCAACTAGACATGTTAAAGGCAAATTCCAGCAGGGGAAACCCAAGGATATAGATAATTGTTGGTTGGGTGGGAACGGGGGGGGGGGGGGTAAGGTTCGTGTTCTACACTACATGCACACAATCGGGTCTAGAATGTGTGGGTAGAGATCTCTGGGTATAGCTGCCTAGGGTGAGGGATATTAAAGTGGACTTCAGAGGTAATTTATCAAAAATGAGGGCAGTTGAGTAAGTGCCAGGGAAGGGGAAGAGGGTTAATGCCAGCCTAAATGTAAGATGTAGAGAGTAATAGGATACAGAAGAAGTAAGAGGGGGTCTAGGAAGGGGGAGGGAGGAAAAAAGAGTGTCGGAGGGCTTGGCTGGAGAATCCTATTGCGTATGGTGAGGTCAGAAATAGGTCTATGAAGTAGGGCTTCCCAAGGGTTATGGATTAGATTTATTTTGTTGAGAATAGCTCTGATTAAATCATATACCTGGATCGATCATTTTTGGACTGGTATAGATTTGGATAGGAGAGCTGAACATAATGTTGGACCACACGTGATGTTCTGATTTAGCCAGGAAAGATGCTGAGGGTGCGTCTGTAGTCTGCTTACTCAATCTCTGCTAACCCCATACAAATTTTATGATTTTCCCCTGTTCAATCTAATGCCGCGTACACACGGTCGGAATTCTCAGCGGAAAAAGCTCTGATGGTTTTCCCGTCGGAATTCCGACGGAATTTCGCTCAAACTGTCTTGCCTACACACGGTCACACCAAATTCCGGCGGTCAATAACACATCGGCATAAAACACGTTCAACGGCACTATAAAAGGGAAGTTTGAGGCTTCTGAGCATGCGTCGAATTGTTTCCGAGCATGCATCGGAATTTTGCGTGTCGGAATTGCATACACACGATCGGAAAATCCGATAGAAAGGTTTTCCGTCGGAAAAATTAAGAACAGGTTCTCAATCCAAAGTCCGTTGGAAATTCCGACAGAAAAAGGCCGTTGGGCATACACACGGATGGAAAATCCGATGAAAAGCTCCCATCGGACTGTTTCCATCAGAAATTCCGACCGTGTGTACGCGGCATTAGAATATATCTGGGTATGGACATTTTTAAATCCCTAAAATAAAGAGGTTCAGGGAGAGATGACATTTTCCTACCCTGCCAAACCAGAACACATGGAAAGAATAGCAGACAGTTATTAGACTTGAGAGTTCCATGAGGAATATTTAGTGTGCTTTGTATAGGTAACCAAATGAGGGGGGGGGGGGGGATATTGATGCCTAAGTGAGGTAAGGCTGAAGGGTCAAGTGCAGTGGTCGTTCTCCCTGATTTGGTGACATAATTGGGGGTTTAGAGTGATATTTAAAGCTTTGGACTTAGCTTTGTTGACTTAAATCCTAAAAACAACTACAAATTCCAATAGGATGTTAAAAAGGTTTGGGCGAGTAATGTGTGGATTGTAAATATTCAATAAAATGTCATCAGCAAAAAGCGTGACTTTGGGTTGGGTATCTGCCAACTCAAGACCAAGAATTGAGGTGTTCGCTTGAATTGCAGCAGTGAGAGGCTCTAAAGGCCAAGATAAAGAGGATTGGGGATAAAGGGCAGCCCTTGCAAGTGCCTTGGAAAATAGGGAAAGGTTCAGAGCTAAAACCTGCATATATTATTTTATTTATATTATTTATTTATATTATTTATGAATATATATATATATATATATGGGCATGCATAGGTGGCACAGATGGGCATGTATAGGCGGCACGGATAAGCATGGATGGGCACTGATAGGCAGCATGGATGGGCACTGATAGGCAGCAGTGTGAAAGCCCGAGGGCTTTCACACTGATGGGCACTGATAGGTGGCACGGATAGGCACTGATTGGCATCCATCAGTACAATACAATGCCGCCTATCAGTGCCAAACAATAATGCATGCCAATCAGTGATGCCCATTGTGAGCACTGATTGGCATCCATTGTGGGCACTGATTGGCATCCATTGTGGGCACTGACTGGCATCCCTGGTGGTCTAGGGTGGCATACCTGGTGGTCTGGTGGTGTCCCTGGTGGTCCAGTGTGGGCATTCTCAGGGGCGCTGCGCTAATTGGACACGGCTGATCATGTGGTAAAGAGTCTCCTTTCTCGACTCTTTCCCGAGATCGTAGTTGCGGGGTGTCAGATTAACACCCTGCAGCAACGATCGCCGCGATATGCGCCCCCCCGCGGGGGGCGCGCATCGGCTCAATATCCTGAGGACGTCATATGACGCCTGGTCAGGTTTTTGAAACCACTTTGCCGCTATATGGCGGGCGGAAAGTGGTTAATTATAATGATTCTGATGATAGGAAATCCCTGTAAAGTAGGAGAATCCTGATCCAATATCAACCCAAAATTTGTGATTTTCTTATACATTCACTTCTGGTGATAATGGTAAGCGGGACAAATAGAGAAGGTACATTTTCCTAACAGGGAGACAGACAGCAGTAAAAACTGACAGGGGTTCTAATACCGCTCCACTCTATCCAAAACGAAAAAACATTTTGCCCAGTGACACTTTAGACAAGAAAATATACTACCCTTTTAGGACGGCTGCCGGTGATCACCAATTCAATGGCATGGCTACATGGGATCACAATATAAAATTTAGCCTAGCCCATCTCCCCCTAGCTCTTTATGGCTTAGCAGTAGCAACACAATTCGGTAAAGTGCACCAAGCAGAAGAAATGCTGTATAGAGAATCATTGTAATGCTGAGAACAGATGGTCAAGGGCAAAGTGCAACACATAGTGACTCACTAACTTCTACATAGCTTGCAAACTGCATGGAATTACCATTAAAGGAGAAAGGAAAATACAGATCCTTAAAGCGATACTCCAGGTATGGTCTTAAATGCATAGTTACATTTGTTCAGCATGTATGTACATTTCATATCTGAGGGACTACTGTGCAGGCTGATGATCACTAACCGCCTTGAGGCGATTCAGTTCGCATTGTAGCGCTATACAAATTATTCATTCATTCATTCATTCATAGTTGGCACTACTACAGTGATCACTAAGATCTTTTCCAAGTTATGTGTCAACCCCACTGCATACTGACCACAGGGGGTTGTTCGCTTGGCCACTTACATAGTTAGTCAGGTTGAAAAAAGACAAGTCCATCTAGTTCCCCTATGCCCAGCCAAGCAGCGCCCCTCGGAAGGCACGGATGTGGCTGTTGGCCATCAGTGCCACCTTATCGGTGCCCATCAGTGCTGCTTTATCAGTGCCCGTCAGTGCAGCCCCATCAGTGAAGGAGAAAATGGCAATGTAATTTTCTAGCCAAAAAAAAGATGAATTTTACATGTAGGAGAGAAATGTCAGAATTGGCCTGGATGGGAAGTGGTTAAACTCTCCAGTATCTTCCCAACTATAGAAGTTAAACGAACAGGTCTATAGTTACCTGGTAAAGACTTTGTTCCCTTTTTAAAGATGGGCATCACATTAGCCCTACGCCAATCCAGTGGTACTATTCCCATCATTAACCACTTTCAGACCGGACCAATTTGCAGCCAAAGGACCAGGCCCCTTTTTGCGACTCGGCACTGCGTCGCTTTAACTGACAATTGCGCGGTCGTGCGACGTGGCTCCCAAACTAAATTGACGTCCTTTTTTTCCCACAAATAGAGCTTTCTTTTGGTGGTATTTGATCGCCCCAGCGGTTTTTATTTTTTGCGCTATAAACAAAAAAGAGCGACAATTTTGAAAGAAAATGCATTATTGTGGGATTTTTTATACTTACCGTAAAATCACTTTCTCTGAAGTTCATTGACGAACACAGCACTCTAATCTTGACCTTAGGGTTATAGGGTCTCTTTCGTTCATTGACGGACATAGCACTCTAATCGTGGCAAAAACAAGGGGTGGGAACACAGACAAAATAAACTCCACTCACAACAAAAAGAACTCCCCATCAGAGGAGCCGCAACCTCAAACGAGAATATAGAATAAAGGCCCATACACACAATAAGACTTTTTGACAACAAACATGCAAATTAGCTGTTTTAAGGCAACATTCGACCGTGGGGACGCTCCATCGGACAAACTTTTTCATTTTTCATCTGACTTTTGTTGGCTGTGCGAACTGACAAACTTTCTGGCAACAAAAGTCTGATGGAGCAAAGTCCGATCATGTGTACAGAAAATCATAGGACTTTTGTACGAAGTACAAACACGCATGCTCAGAACCAATGCAAAAGATCAGACAACAATACAGAAGTTGACTAAAGGTGGTAAAGAGCAGAAAAACCACGTGATTTGGTAAAAGTTGGCTGAAAAAGTCCTGCCGTGTGTATGCATTACAAGTTCACGGCCAACGCCCTTTGTACAAAAATCCACGGGAAAGTTTGTACAAAGTCTGATCGTGTGTATGAGGCTTAAGTCAGGTAGGGAAACACCTTAGTGGTGCGGACCGGCTTGTGGGACCCAAAAGGGACCGGCACATCTGCAGATGCCCCAGCCGTATCCTCTATCTTTAAGCTATCCTGCACGGCCGTGATGAGTGCCCCCACTACCGATTTTTCCTGCGCTAAAACAGATGCAGAAGATTCCTCCTCACTGTCTGAAGGGTCATGGTCCGCAACCTCTGAAGCGTCAGAACAGGGGCCGCCTGCCACCGCGGGGCCTAAGTCTGAATCAGAGCTTTCCCCGGAAGATTGGGGGGGAGGTGGCATTTTTTTACCCACCTTGCGCCCGCACGCTGCTTCCACCCTGGAAACAAATGATTCCAGGACCGTTGACAGAGCGTCCAGGGGCACCGCAGGTCCAGGGGAACCGGTTGCTATCACAGGGGTGTCTGCGGAAGACGCGCCAGCATCAGACAACATGTCTGACCCACTTTCGCCTGTCACCACCCGGACCAAAGGCAAGAGACAAAAAATGCCTACCCTCCTAGCTGCCACAGACTGAGGGGCCCCCCACAGGACTCACCACCCTGACCAAGGCATTGTGCTGTGCTCTGTGCTCCCCTCTGCAGGTGTCCAAACCACGAGGTGTTCTGTGTCAGTTTTGCTCTGTTCCTGGCTTAAACAGCCACCCAGCGCTAGAGAACTAACAGAAAACGCCCCCCTGAATGGCAGCAAACAAGGGGAAAAAAAATAGCAGCACAACCCCCTACCAGGACCCAGAGACCGCCCGGAGGACCCCCGGGCCAGGTAAGTGCTCCACACCCCCTATGCCCCCAGCCACGCAGCGCCCCTCGGAAGGCAAGGAGGGAAAGAGGCAGGGAGAGAGGAAAGGGAGAGAGAGACCCCCTAATCGACCCCCCCAGGGAGTGCCCAGCTGGTCCAGCCTGCCTAAACAAGTGGAGCCATACTTACCCCTCCTGCGGGGACTGCTGGACGCACTCCACGGACAGCCCCATCTCCCGCATAGTACGGAGTGGCTGTTGGCCATGGCAACACTGATTCGGACAGCAGTAGCCCAGTCATATGTGTACCCCAGAGCATAGAGCTCACCGGCTGCCCTGGACCAGAATAAAGCCTGTCGCGGCCGACCCACCGCGGAGCTAAGGTCTGCCCGCGCTCGATGTCCAGGCTGGGGAGACTACCAGGATCTATATTATCCAGCCTGTCACCCAGCCCGGCTGTTGATTGTAGATCACAAAAAGAAAAAAAGAAAAACATTTTCAAAGAACCACTGGTCCCCACAGGGAGCCAGGTCCCTCCCCTAGACTAGGCAGAAAAAAAACTGAGCTTCTGGGAGCAGAGTGGGGGGTTATTGCCAGTAGGATCGCCCCCTGGGCGGTACTGAGCTTGTTGTTTTGCTATGTTCTGCCTAGTCCTCTCCTAAAGGTGACGATATAACCCTAAGGTCAAGATTAGAGTGCTGTCTGTCAATGAACGAAAGTATTTAATATTTGAGAAAAGTATTTAATAAATTTGCATTCTCTTGGTCCCCAGTCACCCACTCTAGAATATTTTGTAAAGGGCCTACATGCTAAGACCTGACCTTTTTACTATTAATATATTTGAAGAATTTTTGGGGGTTTGTCCTACTATCTTTTGCAATCTGTCGTTCGTTTTGAGTTTTTGCATCCTTGATTTCTTTTTTACATATTCTGTTATATTCTTTGTAAGATTTAAAACGACAATAGTGTTCCTTCATTTTTATATTTTTAATAGCTCTTTTCTTATTGTTTATAGCTTTTTTTTTTTACTTTGGCCGTGAGCCACATATTTTTTTTTAAACTTATTGCCCATAGGAATATACTTTGAAGTTCGCAGTCACTTTGAAAAATTACCTTTTCTGTTCTGTGCCCATTGATGCCAATATTCCCTCCCAGTCCAAGTCCTGAAGAGCAGCCCTCATCCTTGGAAAATTTGCTCTCTTGAAGTCAAGTGTTTTTATCTTTCCCGTATGTGTTTTTTGCTTACAGCTAACATCTAATGAAATTATGTTATGGTCACTGCTACCAAGATTATTCTTTATATGAACATAAGTAATAAGCTCTGCATGGTTTGAGACTACCAGGTCCAACAGAGGATCATTTCTCGTTGGGGCCTCAATAAACTGGACCATAAAATTGTCCTGTAATAGGTTTATACATTTTTGCCCTTTAACTTTCCCAGCAGTGCCATTACTCCAGTCAATTTCTGGGTAGTTAAAATTCATTATTATCACCGTCCCAGCCCTTGCAGCACTTTCAATCTGTGCAAGGAGCTGAGTCTCCACCTCCTCATTAACTTTGGGTGGTCTGTAACAAACTCCAATGATTAACTTTGAACTACGTACATATATATACAGTTCCACCAATAATGCTGCCATTCACGAATGCAATGTATTTTTTCAATGAATACAAAGCGTCCTTTGATTGGAGGAGGTCTAGGAGGGACGGTGACAACAATCTCCAACTTGAAAAATACTTTACCCACGCTCGGCTGGTTTATTTCCACATAAATTGCCGTAGGGGCGGGGCTTGTGGCTGGGGTGTGTACTCCAAAGGCCAAATACTTTGTTAGGCTACATTTAAAAGCATTTCATTTTATTCACAATCTCTACCTTGTCCAATAAGAGAATGCTTTGTTTTTTTAATTGAAATTAATACAAGGCATTCCTTGAATGGTGGCATTGCATGCATGCGCATGGGAGCAGACACTCGCGGCATATCGCCGTTGAGAATGACGCAATCAGTGCGCCTGCGCGCCGCTGACAGCGTTGCCTGTCTTTTGGCAAATATCTCCTAAACCGTGTAGATTTAGGAGATATTTCTTGGACCTACAGGTAAGCCTTAATCTAGGCTTACCTGTAGGTCAAAGTGGTTTGTAAGGGTTTACAACCACTTTAAATTCAGTCTCTTGTAAGGCTGCAGCGGGTAGGCAGAGCTGGGAACTTTCACAGTACAATGTTGGGAAGTGATCAAACACAAAACTGTACATCCGATATTAAAATATCAGTTTTGTTTGGAATAACATTTCATACTTATTTATGAAAATTTGATTTTATTTAGTGGAAGAACCCAAAAACAACTGTTTGATTCCTGGACTAAAGGAAAAGCTAAGAATCTCCCTTTTGAAAGGTAAGCAATCGTCTTTAAGGCCTGATTCACACTTATGCATTTTTAGTGCTTTTTGCATTTTTCAGATTTGCACTACAGTCCATGTACCATGGTTTCCTATGGAACACATTCTGTAGTGCAAATCTGAAAAATGCAAAAAACATTAAAAATGCATAGGTGTGAATCCAGCCTAACACCCGATACAGACTGCGGATAACTGCTCCTCAACACTTAATGATATTCTTATGTCATTCCAGGAAACACTTAAAAGCAAATCTTCATGACAGACAGTGTAGATCTTCTCCTGACCTCCTTTCTGAAGTGGCAAAGCAGGTAGGATGTAAACTATAGGCTAAAGCTTGAGCTTTTGTTATAGCCAGACTAGGCAGGACATCAGACATTAGTGAGGACGCAATCTAAGTGCACAACTGGCAATTTTCAAAATGACAGAAGGAGAAGCACAACTGAGCCAACCAGGCAGCTATCTGGGGATTCTTCCTGCTTGTGTATGCCAACACAGCAGGAAAAGCACCTCAGTATGCTGCATTCACCGAGACACGGGAGGATGCCAGGTCTCAGTGGATGGTGGTCTCCCTGCTGTCCTGGCAAGCAAGATGAATTCTTATGTCTTGGTTCACACACTACAGTCCATTTAACATGGTTTTCTATGGATGTAGTTCACATCTGTGCATTTTATGGAAAGGGCAATGGACTTTTTCTGGGTTTTGATTCCAGACTTCAATGGATCAAAAACGTGTTTTTAAAAACGCAAAATGCACCTTGAATATGCAACTGCAACCTGCATAGGTGTGATCCAGGCCTAAATGACAGCCCTGTTAGTTCAGAGTTGATGTGATATGTGCTTCTCCTCAGTGGCGTCACTAGGGTTGGTGTCACCCGGTGCGGTAAAACATGGTGTCTCCCCCCCCTCCCACAACTATAGTCACCCCTCAATACAGACCCCCCTCCTTCAGTACAGTCCTCCTTCCAAGTATAGTCCCCCCTTCATTACAGACCCTCCCTCCACAAAGTATAGTCCCCCCCTCAGTATAGACCCCCCCTTCAGTACAGACCCCCTCCCTCAGTATAAACCTCCTACATCAGTACAGACCCCCCTCAGTACAAACCACCCCTCCTCCATTAGTAAAGACCCCTCCCCCAGGACAAAGCACCCCCCTCCATTAGTACAGACCCCTCCCCCATGACAAACTACCCCCCTTCATCAGTACAGCTCCCCCAGGACAAACTTCCCCCTCCATCAGTACAGCCCCCCCCAGGACAAACTACCCCCTTTATCAGTAGTACAGCCCCCCCCCCCACCTGTCACAACACCGCGGAGGACATCCCCCTCATCGCAAGCTGATACCCCCTCCCCCCACCCGTTACCGCACTAGCTTGGGCGGCTCAGATACATGGAACACCTGGGTGGAGAATGGATCGTGACAGGCAGCAGCACCGTAGTGAGAAACAGAGGAGAAGGAGAACACCCGCGGTCGCGGCGCTGGAGGTGAGCCAGGGCTTTCCTCACCCTTGGGATGGTGTCACCCCTGTAGCGCGTGGCACCCGGGTGCGGACCGCACCCCCCTAGCAACGCCACTGCTTCTCCTATCATTTTGTAAGTTGCCAATTGTCTAAATGTGATCAGTACTGTGCTTAGATTGGACTCTCTGTTCATTTTGTGTTACACAGTTTGGAGCATTTCTCTAGTCTCTGAGGCTGCTGCAAGTGCACGGGAAGGAACAGCGTACCCGATCGGACTGATATGGACTCTTGATCCTGATCAGTTTCATCTTTTGGCTACTTGAGCACAAGTTAATTCTTGCAATATTTTTTAGATATTAAAGTAGTTGGCTTACATTGTCATAGGTTGTCTTGCAATGGTGGACTTATTGTAAGGGTTCCCATGACTGTAAAGCTGACATCAGGGCAGAAAAATACTTTAGTATTTCTCACAAATGTGTACAGTAATGCGGCATCAAACCAGTCCTGCACTTTGCCTCTGTGCAGGAGTAGTAAAATCTGTTTCTCTAGCCTTGGGCAGAGGACTGGTCCTGTATGTGCCTCCTCCTTTGGTTTTCTGCAGGCAGCAGGTAATGGAGAGGACCTGCTGGTTCCCTTCCATAGCTTTGCCCCCTGCATGGGCCATGTGAAGCACAAGGACGATGCTGCTGCTAGTTTTACAAGATAACATCTGGATTTGGAAAGGAGTTTAGTGAACAAAATGTAGATTTATGTCCTTTGAGACTACAGAGGAATATATTTTAATGAATGTTTCTATGCCTGGAGGTCATCTATAAAGCGTATCCAAACCCAAAAGAACAAAATGGTCAGCTTTGTGGCCTACCCGTACTTAAAAGGTAGGTTTACCTTTACACCTGTATTTAGGGTGTAACATGGTCCAGCAGCTACAGCCATACCCCCCTCTCCGTGACAGTGAGTGGGCATCTTCTCCGGGAACACACTGTCACTCTTTGAAACTGATGTGGCCATGCAGGGGTCTGCTCCCCAGGCCATGTCATTTATTGTCCTCTGTGAATGGGAAACTACAAGTCCTGATAGTCTTTGAGTCAATCAACTTGTAGTTCTCAACAGCGCCGTGCAGGCCCGGACTGCGCCCCAAAAAAGGCCTGGGCATCTTTTTTAGATTGAGCAGCCCGCGCGGGGGGGGGGGGGGGGGGGTCCTTGGGGGCTCGAGGCATTTGTGGCGGGGGGGGGGGGGGTCTGGGAGCAATTGGTAATTTGGGGTTTCAGTATAAAACTATTACTCACAGAGCCAGGTACAAACTATTACTCACTGAACCAGGTATAAATTATTACCCGCAGAGCCAGTAATAAACTATTACCCGCAGAGCCAGTAATAAACTATTACCCGCAGAGCCAGTAATAAACTATTACCCGCAGAGCCAGTAATAAACTATTACCCGCAGAGCCAGTAATAAACTATTACCCGCAGAGCCAGTAATAAACTATAAGAGCCAGTAATAAACTATTACCCGCAGAGCCAGTAATAAATTATTACTCGCAGAGCCAGTAATAAATTATTACCCGCAGAGCCAGTAATAAACTATTACCCGCAGAGCCAGTAATAAACTATTACCCGCAGAGCCAGTAATAAACTATTACCCGCAGAGCCAGTAATAAATTATTACTCGCAGAGCCAGTAATAAATTATTACCCGCAGAGCCAGTAATAAATTATTACCCGCAGAGCCAGTAATAAATTATTACTAGCAGAGCCAGGTATAAAATGATCATAGTTACCATTAGGGAAAGGAGCACTCTCTTGCCCTGGAGCATCAGATCGAACCCCTTCACAGGCGGGAAGCGGAGTGGGCGTGTACTGCTTTCCCTTTCCCCTGCAGCACTTAGTTGGCTTTCATGTGTTCAGCCCCCGGTCACCTGGCAACCAGGACACAAGAAGAGGAGGAGGGACAGAGAAGCCGAGGCCACCACCTCCCCTATATGCGGCCGCAGCACCTTGCTGGCTTTCAAGTGCGGGAGGCGGGTCTCATACCCGCCTCTCGCACTTGAAAGCCAGCAAGGTGCAGCGGCCGCATATAGGGGAGGTGGTGGCCTCGGCTTCTCTGTCCCTCCTCCTCAAAGTGCGTCCTGGTTGCCAGGTGACCGGGGGCGGCGGGGCACATGCGCCGCGGACTGCGGCTTTCAGCCGTACATATCGCCCCGCGGCTGGCCCTGCAAGCTTCCACATGCGGCCTGGCAGCCCAGTCTGCCCTATGGCCAGTTCGGGCCTGGCGCCGTGGTATTTCCTTCAATCTTCCTGTCGGTGAATATCTGCATGCCCGTACAAGGTAGGAAGAAACAGTGACAGATCTGGAGGAGTTCTCTGCTGATCGCTGGTGAAATACTTTACAGGCTCCCAAAAATAGTAAATGCACTTTTTTTTTTTCAACCTGCAAAAGAACTGTGCACTTATTTTATTTAGTTAAAAGGTGAACTTCTCCTTTAAAGTAGTTCTAAAGTCTAAAAGGTGTTTTACAATGCGTTCCCTGCAATAAGGTGAAAAAAAGAAAAAACACACATAGGACAATAAGGGCAGCAGGAGGAAGGATAACAATGACCTTGCTAATCATACTACTTCTGAAACAAGTCAGCCATAGCATGACTTCCACTGGAGCACACATAGGGTTGTTTCAACATGGCTGAAGGTCTTGTGTCAAGCACAGAGAGAGTATGTATGAACTTGGAGAGGGGGCATTAAAGTGAACCTGTTATTTGCTGTATGACTTTGGCTGGCCTAAAACTGGTCTTGAGTGCTGGGTGCAAGGACTCTGATGTTATAAAGACTTGCTCCTGGATTGTGTATACCTCATCTTTGGCACCTGCTTGTGGGTGGACCCGGTGATATGTTTTTCTCCATCTTCACACTTGACTGCCACCAGGGTGCAGACCACACCTGGAAGTCCCAAAGATGAGGTATTCAACTCACAAGACACAAAAGAGAATAAATAAATAAAAAGGTCAGCAGAAGAACTTAAAATTTTGCATTAAGATGTACCACGTTCTTAATACATTCATTTTTTTTTTTTTATGTCCACCAGCCTAATGAACTACGCCTGGTGTACACCAGCAGACCTTGTTCTAGAAGTGTCAACAGTGTGGAGTGGGATCCACGAATGGACAGGAACAGAAGGAACTCTGCTGTTGAAGTACTCTTCAGTACGAGGGTGGAACGCTTCAGACCTGAGGAGATGGAGGCAGTAGCTTTGCAACAGTCCAAAAGCAGTGCCTCATTTCCTGGTTGTAGTTATAGTGATCTACTAAGTAATGCATCTCATCAAGTCCAGAGGCGACCTGTGTCCTGTTATGAGGAAAGTAACCATTTCTCCGAAAACCGCAAAAGCTCATCTGAAGGTAGCATGAGAGAGGTTTTGCCTTCATCACCAAGGACTTACTACACTGATACAGGCCCTGACCCATCTTTTACAAGACATTATGTGAAAAAGGGACTACCCAATAGATACTGCTATGCAGATGAAATAACCCAATTGCCAGCACAGGCCTCTGCTGTAGTGGAAGAAATCATGAGGCTTACTAGTCAATCTAAGCTTTTTCCAGAGCAGCCAGCAGATCGCAGTCCAAGTGCTAGAAGATTGAAGGAGTATCACCAGCCAGTCTACCCCAGGACAAGCTGCAAAGGCAGTGCCAGTGTGGTAAACCAAACAGATGCACCTATAACAAATATGGAAGATTCTCAAGATCCTTATCCTAAAAGATCTTTGAGTCATTCAGATATGAAGTCTGAATGGTTTCCACGTGGGTCAGAATTCAGACCTTTAGGTCCTTACCCTAACTTAACCAGGACTTCAAGTGTCTCAAGAAACCCCTTGCCACATAAGCTTATTCCATTACCGCTTCCCCCTCCTCCACCACCTCCCATTCTTGCGCCGTCAGCATCATCCTCCTCAAAGAAAGGTCCACAAATGACAGAGCGATATGTCTACAGTGGGACTGAATCCAGTGACTCCGAATCTGAGATTATAAATCCATACTACTATGCCGTTTTTGGTAAAAACATTAGCCATCCTATGGCTAGAGTCAGGCTGTCATCAGGCAGCCTCCAGCTAGATGACGACGAGGAGGTTCCACTAAATGTTCCTGCATGGGGAAGCAGGAAGCCCAAATCAGAGAGGAAACATTATTACACTTAAGGATATTTATAGCTGAAAATTTTGGAGCCGAGGGCTGAACATTACAAGGCAAAGCGCAAATGCCACTTCAGCATTGGGGCTGATAGCAGAAGCACTAAACACAGAAATGTGTAGCTTTGTTTGGCTCTGTCTTATTGTTATTATACAGCACTCAACGTCCTTACCTTTGGCATGTTAGTAGGCCCCCTGTCAGGAGAGCTCTGCATAACACTGCTTAGGCGAACCCCCCCAGAACCAGCAGTGTTACCCAGGGTCTGTGGCAGCCACACGGTAACGGGTATAGGTTAGGAACACAAACAGCTCAATCTGCAACGTAGTAGGTTCAGTTCAAAGATCTGAGCTAAACAGTCCACATTCATAATCATGTTCACATTACAATGAGCCTAGCCAAACACTTGTTCTTCTGCAGCATAATGACCAAGGCTGGATTCACACCTATGCATTTTTAGTGCTTTTTGCATTTTGCAGATTTGCACGGCAGAACGTGTTCCATAGGAAACCATGGTAAATGGACTGTAGTGCAAATCTGTAAAATGCACTAAAAATGCATAGGTGTGAATCCAGCCTAAGGCCTTCCTTTTAGTAAATAAAACTACCCCGTCTACTTCAAGAGGTGACTATTAAAGTGCACATCCATCACGTACCTACAAGAACAGATAACAGCTGTTTTAGGAGTTTAGACAAAACTTCAGTACTTTTCTACCCAGTATGCCTTGCCAAAGTGTAAATCTTCATGAAGCGGTCTTGTCACATTATCCAGTATACAGGGAGGGCAGTGTTTAGATCATACATCAGATCTTTAAAAAAACAATCAGGAAACTACACTCTTCCTAAGCAAAAGCTGGCAACGCTGTAAGATTACCATACACATCGGATAGCAGTAGCAATTTGGTACATGCTTATGCCACTCTCCTATATCCACCCTACTGCGCGAACACAAAAAAAGTGAATCTTCCACCAAAACAATGAAGAGCAATGTTAACAGATGATTAGATCTCAAGCTGCTGCTATAGGAGGTGAATATTATTATTATTATTATTATACAGGATTTATATAGCTCCAGGATTTATATAGCTCATTTACAACATGAGGGCAGACAGTACAATTACAATACAAATCAATACAGGAGGAATTAGAGGGCCCCGCTCGTTGGAGCTTACAATCTAGAAATATATACACCTTGGTAAGTTGCTAGCATGGGGAAGAGTGCTACAGCTCTGTGAATCTTGAACTATGAATGAATAATTTGTATAGCGCTGCAAATGCGAACTGAAATCGCCTCGAGGCGCTAGATCCGACCTGTGTTGTCAAGCTTCTAGAAGAGGTAGGTCTTGAGTTTTTTCCTAAAGGCCCGATGGTTTTCTTCCATGCGGATGTGAGACAGAGCGTTCCATAGCAGTGGTTCTTGGACTGCGAATCTCCATTCTCCCTTTGATTTGTAACGGGATTTGGGAATGAGGAGGTTTTGGTTAGATGATCAAAGACTACGATTGGGTATGTAGTGTTTTATTTTCTCGAGTAGGTATTGAGGGGCGTTTCCTTGTGTGCATTTGTGGGTGAGGCAGAGGGTCTTGAATGTGATCCGATTCTTTACGGTAAGCCAAAGTAGGCTCTTCAGGGAAGGGGAGATGGATTCCCAGGGTTTTTTTTCCCCTGTTCTCAGTCTTGCCGCCGTGTTTTGGATGAGTTGTAAGCGCGCAAGTTGATATTGGGGTAGTCCTATGTACTATATCCATGAGTAAAAGATTTAGCTTCAAATGAAGGATGTAAGCAAGTTATATAATCGCAATTAATGAAATATTTATCTTTCACCAATTTTATTTGGGGGGGACACACACTGTAAACAAAATTATTAAGTGCCATTCTAACGTAGCTGAGGGCAATCACAAAAACAGTACTGTAAAAGCTCATTCACATTATATGCAGTTACTTACATTTTTCTCCACTGGATAATGGCAAGTCACATAGAAAATAAATGTTTTCTATGTGCCCTATTCATACCACAATACTGGTGTGATGGGTAGTGCACTGTGGAAACTATGTGATATTTAAATAAATTATGGACATTCGCCATGCAGACTAGTGCGATCATAGCCTAAAACCAGAATGACATCAGATGAGCCAACTCCACCCTACATGCATTTAGCTGTTTAGTCAATGCATTGGTACATGCAGAATAGCCGTGAAGGAATAATCTATAAATTTAATGAAGGATTTGATTGCATTAGCCCCTGACATCATTATGGTTTTACTTTAAACTACAGTTACAAAAACAGTACTGATGGTTCTAGATATATGCTTAGTGACCCCTACTGACTAGTGAGGGTGTAAGCTGGGGCAGGTTTTCTCAACTCCAGTCCTCAAAGTGCCCCAACAGGTCATGTTTTCAGGATTCTTCTGCGCAAAAAAACAGCTGTGGTAATTACTAAAGGTAGTGAAACTGATCCAATCATCTGTGCAAAATAATGGACAGCCTGAAAACATGACCTGTTAGGGGACCTTGAGGACTGGAGTTGAGAAACACTGGGCTGGGGAAAGGTTCATTCAGACCTAAAGCATGCTGTAGGAAGAGATGGCAGGATAGGCGAGGTGTGTGACAGCCAGGCTTTCAGCGGCCAATAACCGAATATAATATAAAACACATTAAAACAATTACCGGTAAATATTATGACATGCCATAAACATGAAAAGTAAAAGAAAATAAAGTGAAAATGCAAATAACAGTCCCGATGTGTCTGAATCAAATTCCCTAAGTGTGCAAATGAGGAAATAAGTCTTGTGAATCTGGACGCTTGCAACAGCACTGTGCACCACCATCTGAGATGAAGGGGACTCTTACCGGAACACAAAGGACTCTTCATATAAAAATGGTCAAATGCGCATGGGATTTTAATATTTTGTCTCTGGGGAACTCAATGTATGGAGATTTGTCACTGCCAAATCTCCATACACAATGAAATATCCCATCAAGTGCCACAGAATAATCAACCATGCCGTAAAAAAGAGAATCAGCGAAAGCTATCACAGCGGGAAACCGTATAAAAATTTTTTATAAAAAAAAAAAAAAAAAAAAAAATCAGTTACATACTATCAACATCTTTTCCAGGAGTCTTTCAGGACAGCCACCTTTGAGTGACCTCGGCTCCTCCCTTCACAGGAAACACCGCCTTAGCTTCAAGATTTAAGCCCCTCCTGCCCCCATTGGGCCCTCAATCTTCTAAGAGTACCCCTAGCCAGCTGGGGAGACACAACAACATATCATACTCATAACTTTTAATCCTCCTGACTGTTCCCGTCAGGGACTCCATTAGCATGTTGGGGAATTGAACCAGCAACCCCAGTGCTGCTAGACGAAACTGCTACCCACTTAGCCACTGGGCAGTCTCCTTATTGCAAACACATTTGGGTATCGGTGCTGTCCTGAAAGATTCCAGGAAAAAGACATTACCGGTACATAACTCTGATTTTCCCTAAATGTCTTTCAGGACAGCTACCTCTGAGAGGATAAACAAACACTTAACCCTAGGGTGGGATCACTGCTTGTAGGACCCCCTTCCCCCCGAAGATCCGATCCTTAGCAATCCACAGGTCCAACCTGTAAGGTTTGGCAAAGGTGCTACGATCTTTTAACATCCAACTTATGTTCACCACCCCATCCAAGAAGCTCTTGCCTTTAGCAATTCCTCGTCGGAAGCCATACAGGGAGAATTCACTACTCAACCAGGGGACAGCAGAATGGCACTGAGATGAAGGTCCTCCCGGATTAGCAGTATCCACTTTTAAAACATACTGATGTGGCATTGGTAACTAGGCCCTTGCCTATTTTCAGGATACTCTGCTGTTTACTATTCAAGCCCCAAGCAGGCGAAACATTGTCGGAGGCTGAACCTATGGTTTGAGTGCTGCTAGGCCGGAGTGCCAGCCACTGTTGATACAATTTTTTTATGATTTTTAAGGGAGGGTAACAAGGCTGACGCTTTTCCGTGCAGTTTGGTAAACTGGTGATGAGCGGCCGGGGAGGATGGGCTTGCAAAATCAAGCCGGTGACCCCTCCTTAGCATCCCTAGAAGAAATGATTGGAGGAGACCACTACCCGCTATGGGAGGAAGGCCTCCAATCTTCCTTCGACCGTTCGGGAGGACAAACCCCCCCCCCCCATTTTCCCCCTCCTTTCTGACCAAGGCCTCTTTGGAACGTCGGTCTTTGGGACCTTGAATTCTCTTTGAGGGCGAGACTTATTCCTTGCTTCCCCATACTACACCAGAGGGTTAAGGACTCTCACCCATCAGCTGTCCGATCTAAACGGTTTCCATGAGAATCCCGCAGAGCTTAGCCTTGGCCACACTGTCCTACTGCCAAGCTTTAACTGAGATGACTAGGGCTGAGGATCTGGCAGACATGCAGTGAATCAGACGAGGCATCCGCACTATATGCCACCCCCTGCAAGAGCATGGGAAAGGCGACAAGATGGTCTCTTGTCCCATCCCTGCCCCTATGTGTGCATCCTCTTGTCCATGGGATCTCTCCCAGGTAAGGTCTGTATGCCTGAAAACCCGATAGAAGGCTGCATCCAGTCTGAGTACCCTACCGACTTACATCCTCCGAGAAAAGAAAACCTAGGCTTCATGAAAAAGAAAAGTTTTCCCCCCAGATCTTGCCAATCGTTGATGGCTTCCACCAGACCTTCCTGAGCCGGGAATAACTTCTGTTCCCCCAAGCCCTGATACATCTGGTCATTGAGCGGCTTCTCCTGGATGCCCAGGGTGGTACGGATGTCTCCCAAGAGATCCTCCACCCCCTCAAGGGAAAGCTTGTAGTGAGAGGGTCTAGGCGGCTCACCACCCAACCTCCTCTCCCTATGACTCCACATGGGAGCCTGAAGAAGTGCTAACTGGCTCCTCATCAGCTTGCCACTAGTGCCCCCCCATTAGCAGAGGATAAGACCGGCGGGCAGGTGCAATACTCTGCTGAGCTGGGGGGGGGGGGGCAGTCTGGGGCTGAACCCCACTGAAAAAACGGGTATGCTGGGAATTGCAGTTCCTCAGGCTCACTGCACAGAGGAAATTGCTGGACACTGCAGTTCCTCAGGCTCACTGCACAGAGGGAATGCTGGGCATTGCAATGCCTCAGGCTCACCGCACAAAGGTAATGTTGGGCACTGCAGTTCCTCAGGCTTACAGCACAAAGGGCATGCTGGGCATTGCAGTCCTCCAGCTCACTTTTAAAACCAAATGCAAAGCCAAAATCCAAAGCAGAGTGTCACCAGGTGTGCCCCTAGGACCAAACACCACCATGGGCCCAGTACCACCTCCCACCCCCTCGACCACCAGAGAGGTCTACACCTGTGGAGCTATCGGGTAAAAGGAATACCCACCCCAGGGTTCCTAGCACCTTAGTGGCTGGTGCTGGCATTACCAGTCTGGGCCGCCCCTTTCCCCCCAGACATCTCCCACTGAGGATTGTGGTGGTCCTGCCTTCCTGAGCCGCTTGCTGACATCCAAAGTGTTTGCAGGCTCGCACCAAAGCCTGGCCCTCTCTCAAACTGCTGCTGGAACCGAAGCCGTGGCCCCGGCAGAAGTGCACGCCCCCACTGGACGTGACGTCACTATACTGAATGAATGAATGATTTGTATAGCGCTGCAACTGCGAACTGAATCGCCTCGAGGCGCTTGACTGCTCATGTTGGGATGCCATGTATTAGAAGAGGTGGGTCTTGAGTTTTTTCCTGAAGGCCTGATGGTTTTCTTCCATGCGGATGTTGTTTGGTAGAGCATTCCATAGCCGGGGTCCCTGTACTGCGAATCTTCGTTCTCCCTTCGATTTGTAGCGGGCTTTGGGGATGAGAATGCGATTTTGGTTTGTTGATCGAAGTCTGCGATTCGGTATGTATTTTTCTATTTTCTCACAAAGGTATTGAGGCGCATTTCCTTGTGTACATTTGTGGGTGAGGCAGAGGGTCTTGAATGTGATCCTGTCTTTTACCTTGAGCCAATGGAGCATCCTTAGGGATGGGGAGATGGATTCCCAGGGTTTCTTTCCGGTGACTATTCTTGCTGCTGTGTTTTGGACAATTTGAAGGCGCGCAATCTGGTAATCCTATGTAGAGTGAGTTTGCGTAGTCGAGCCGTGAATTGATGATCGTTCCTACTACTACCGCTTTTTCCTTTTCCGGGATGAAGGGGATGAGTCTGCGTAGCATGCGAAGGAGATGGTGGGATGATTACGGATCCTATTTGTGCCTCCATTGTCATCTCTGAATCAAAGATTACTCCGAGGCTTTTGGCTTTGTTGCTTGGAAGGATGGTCTGTCCCAAGATGGTTGGTGGTGTCCAAGGGGTCTTCGTCTTTTTCCTTGAGTTTGCGTCGAGGAGCAGTAATTCTGTTTTTGATCCATTTAGTTTGAGGGAGCTAGTGGTCATCCAGTCATCTATCAATGTGAGACATTTTCCTAGTTCCTGGTATTGGTCTTTTTGTCCGGTGATCCGGAAGTACAGTTGAGTGTCGTCCGCGTATGAGTGGAAGCACAGATCCAATTTGCTAATAATTTTGAAGAGTGGTCGGATGTAAATGTTGAACAGTACTGGTGACAATGGTGATCCTTGAGGGACTCCATAAGTGATTGCCCGAGTTTCCGAAGTGAAGGCTCCTAGTTTCACTGTTTGTGACCGGTTTCCTAAGAAGGAAGCGAACCATGGCAGATCTCCATCTGTAACTCCTGCCACTTCCTTGAGGCGGCTGAGAAGCATGTTGTGGTCCACTGTGTCGAACGCCGCACTGAGATCCAGCAATACCAGAAGACACGATTCTCCCTCATCCACTGCTTCTAGGGCGTCATCCCATATTTTCAGAAGTGCCGTTTCTGTGCCATGGCCTGGGCGGAAGCCCGATTGTAGTGGGTCTAGGAGCTTGTGTGTGTCCAGATGAAGTTGAAGCTGTTGTACTACTGCTTTCTCCATGATCTTGGAAATGGTGTTCAGGCTTGTTACCGGTCTGCGATTGTTCGG
>CM053033.1:24886244-24978744 GCA_028564925.1 Lithobates sylvaticus | reverse complement strand
AAATTCCTGGCACCAAGTGGCCCGTGATATGGGGCCCCAAAGTCGGGTCGGAAAATGTCACTCTGCTGCAGAAAAGTGCTAGACTCCAGTATAAGCTGGGGGGGGGGGGGTACATTTTCAGCACACAAAAAATGTGCTGAAAAACTCAGCTTACACTCGAGTATATACGGTACTTTATATTTGGTACATTTCCCCATAGTAAAGCTTTACAAAAATATTTACAACTGGATTTGGTCAGTTTAATATGACTCCTTTTCCTAAAAGGCATCTACAAAGGAAATCATTTGTTCTTATGTTGTGCAGATGGAAACACAAACCTAAAAGTATTGGTTTTCTCATATTTGTCTACAGGAGTGTTTTATGGCACCTGGAGAACACATGGCAATAATGATCACATATCCTGTGTGTTAGCAAGAGGACTGGTTGTTTTAAAGCTAAACTCAGTAAAATACATCAAACATTTAAACTTTACATAACCATTTGCAGGTCTTTTTTTTTTTTTCCTTCTGATGTTCATCAGTCTCAATAAGTAGGTGTTCCCCTTCAGATGCTGTGTACTGCAAATGCGCAGTACGGATGACAACCAGGATTCCGAAAATATTCGAAGATGAACAGCACCTGCGCCATGAGTCCAGGTTCAAGCCCCACCATCCAAGTGGACATAGAGTTAGAATTTAAAAAAATAAAAAAGGAGGCAAGCCCGTGAGGGGACCTCTAACTATGTGCAGCCCTATGTCCACTTGGATGGTGGGGCAGGCGCCGTTCATCTTCAGAGATTTTCCAATTCTCCTTGGCCTCCGTACTGCGCAAGCGCTGTGCATGCGCAGTACGGGGCGGACACTTTTTGACAGAACACCGTCTCTATTCTGATAAAGGTCCTCAATGAAAAGATAACCAATATACAGTGTGTGTATTTTTCACACGCAAGTAATAACATTAGAAAATTCTGTGGCCTTGATATTTCCATCCACATGATCAAAGAGATTTTGTGATCCACAAGTTCTTGCCCATCACTATTAATGCACAGGCCCCATTCACACTTTTGAAATGTGGTTTGCAGGCATTCCCTGCTATTAGCTGCAGGCAGGAATTCCCAATGAAAGCAATTGAAGGCTGAAAGCTCCTGCAGCCATTCACCAGCGACTGCATGAGAGACACAGCCCGTCTCAGGTTCACACCCCCCACATGTGTGCCCCCACCGCAAGTGGCTTGTTATGGGGTCAGACAGGACAGGAGGAGCCATCACCACCATGTGGCAATGGTGTGTGTGAAATAAATTGAACTATTGACTAATAAATGTATGTGCTATACACATAAGTGAAAAAACATACCACAATCCCCACAAAAGTGACCCTAAAACAGAAATTAGTGACTTTGAGCAATATGTGAAATACAAAATAAACCCATATACATGTGAACTGTATAAATTTGAGATATATACAATTTTGGACTTTAAGTTTAAAACATTTTTGGTTGTTCAATATCACTTTCATGAGGATTTTGTCACTTATGGTTTACAGAATTATTATTTATACATTTCACATGTATATGGGTTTATTTTGTATTTCATATTGCTCAAAGTCACTAATTTCTGTTTAGGCGTCACTTTTGTGGGGATTGTGGTATGTTTTTTTCACTTATGATGTGTATAGCACATACATTTAGGCATCAATAGTTCAATTTATTTCACACACCATTGCCACATATAATGGCACTTTTCCATTAGATGCAGTTAACCCAATTTTGGCTTATTTAGACATACATTTTATGTTTTTGGTTTAGCACAACTTTTTCATTTATTAAAATAAAACATGTCTATTTTAACAAAAAAAATATGGTTTTAGAAATACCTTAAGGACACATGGTTACAATTAAAATATGCAAATATGTCAGGAAGAGAAGAAAATATGACACGACAACCAGAATTTAAATATTTATTCTTAAACCATTTAAAATCCCCCTGAAATATTGAAATAAGCTTACTCTATTAACAGATTTACAAGAGTAATGACTACGAAGGATATAAGGGTACCACTGGATTTTTTTTTTTTTTTTTTAACATTTTTTTTCTCTCTCTGAAGTTCTTATAAAGCTTTCTGAGTGACTGTATTTACAACTTTTACTGCTTATATATTTATAAAAATATTTTATTTTTTTAACCATAACATTGTTTTCAAAAACTATTTTCTGACTTTCTCAAGATATAAATTTTGAAGCGAGTCTCAGAGAGCAGAAAAACGCAAACAGAAATGTTTCCTTAAAAATGAAAAAAGAAAAAGGAATTAAAAGTGAACTCAATTCTGTAGGCACCACTAAATATATGTTGCTTGCTCCTTGGCTTTAGCCAGTTACTAGTTTTCAAGTGTCCCCCTTAAAGCAGGAATTCTGTTGAGGGGCATCTACCTACCCTGCAGTGGAAATAAGCATGCTGCAATTTGAAGCTTTATTTTTTTTCTACCATTATAGTATATATATCAGGCCTGGTGCTTCAATTTCTGTACTGCTTTTATTTGCTAGACAGGTTTAATAAACCTTAAAAATCAAGGCAAACAAAGCACACAGGAGGCGCCAGATGCTTTTCCTTCCATCCAGTTGCTGATTTAGCATTTCTCTGTTCTAGCTAGGTTGCTGCCTGAGACAGCAGCAGATTGCGCCTTAAAAAGAATGTCCTTGGTGCCACTGACAGAACTCTTTCACTGGTCAGCAACTGGCTGCGTTAGCTGAAAGTCAACTGAGACCAAAGAACTATGGGGGCCGCATATTCTGAATTCTAAACCTGAACACCTAAATCAGTGAGGGGGAACCTTGGCACCCCAGATGTTTTGGAACTACATTTCCCATGATGCTCAACTACACTGCAGAGTGGGCGTATCATGGGAAATGTAGTTTCAAAACATCTGGGGTGCCAAGGTTTGCCATCACTGACCTAGATCATGAAGGTAACAAATGGTAATAAGAACACCTCAAACTAGGCCACGATCGTCTATATATATACAGAACGTTTGATGAACCTCAAATCAGTGGGAAATCCATATGCTGCAGCTTTCAGCAAAAAAAAAACATGGATGATTATTGGCTAATTAGTTCTAAAACAATCTCATCTTCCTGACAATTTGCCTGTAAAAGGAGTTCTGCCAACTGCTTCATAAAAATACAGTGAAGCACCGACATCTAGCTCAAGATTTTTCTTTTTTTTGTAAGCACCTACCTCCTGCGACAACTTAAAGTGGATGTAAACCCATGTCATAATGTAGAGAAGATGTCCTTTCATTTGAGCCCAGTCTTGCCACACAGATTTACTCCAGCCCTGAGAATACCTCTTTTATTGTTCAGTTAGAAAGATCTTGACAAAGTGCTGAAAACTTTGTCAAAAACGCCCCCTTGCTGTGAGTGACAGGTGATTTACATATCTCATGCACTAGCCTGAGACAGGCACAGATCAGAGGGAAAGAAAATGTATTCTTTAGAGAACAGCAAGAAGAATATAGGGGAGATGTATGTAGAGTTGGGCAGAGTAGAACACCCAGTGATCTGATGATTGTTATAGTGCAGTGCGTGTGTCTGAGGTCACCTGATCACAGATAACATTCCTTTCCATCATTGTTATGTGGGGGAGGGGTGAATTTCTCACTTTTTATATTTACACAGGATGTGCCTGTCTCAGGCTAGAGCATGAGATATGTAAATCACCTGTCACTCACAGCAAGGGGGCGTTTTTGACAAAGTTTTCAGCACTTTGTCAAGATCTTTCTAACTGAACAATAAAAGAGGATTTCTCAGGGCTGGAGTAAATCTGTGTGGCAAGACTGGGCTCAAATTAAAGGAAATGTTATTCTCTACATTATGACATAAAAGATGGGTTTTTGGGTTTACATCCACTTTAAGGATGATCTAAGCAATGGTCTAGAGCAGTGATGGCGGACCTTGGCACCCCTGATGTTTTGAAACTACATTTCCCATGATGCAGTGTAGTTGAGCATCATGGGAAATGTAGTTCCAAAACATCTGGAGTGCCGAGGGTTGCCATGACTGGTCTAGACAAAGCAATCCAGTCCCAAGCAATCAGTTCAGAGTAAAGCTCAAGCTACACTGGTAGGTGACATTCCAGGAAAAAGGCCCCATGGCATCATTGGCAAAAAAAAAAAAGCTTAAGTGTGGCTAAGACATTGTGCTACCAGATCTTCACCACAAAAGCAGTCCATACATTGCCAGTTAAATAAACCACCTCTTCAGGCAGCTATAAAACAAGTCAATGGACACTGCAGCATGCTCATTTGCATCAGATACTGGCGGACGCGTCGCTTTAAAACACAAATGTCTAATTTTCAGTAGAAAACCCTAAACACTGCAATGGCAATGAGATAAAATGTGGAGGTCACGCACCATTACATTATATAGATTTGGCAGACAGGTTGGAGTCCATACGGTGCGTGAGAGACTGGCCATACATTACAGCTGAGAAAATGGGAGGCCATAGTCTCTGGCACATATAGGTAAAGAGCCCGATCTCAACAAAAATGACTAAAGGTTATTAGAAAAAAAAAAATATTTAGGGCTCAAATCATAAAAAAATGCACACAGACATTATAATATTATAATATAACAAGAATACATATTATAATATTATAATTACACCACCTGCAAAAGGAACAAAGTACATGCGGAAGCAAACATTTGCACTATTTATAATATATATATATACATACATACACATGGGGTTTACTGAGGAACACCCCATCAAGCAGTACCATAAATACAGTTATCGACCATTTACAGTTCCGCCGGCTGTTTGGAAAGAGTTTTTCTGCTTTTTTTTTTTACTGCCAAAACATCAAGTCTTTTTTTTCATGACTTCTTATAACTTAGTTTAACTGTATATTAAATGGTAAATAGAGACTTAAAATACAACTTTCACAGGAGTATAAATACATCATGGTGCTGATGAAGAAGGGTGGAAAAAGAACAGGAAAAATAGAATATAATACAGAAGAGCATTAAATGCTGGGGGATGCTGGTGTAAACCATTGTCTATACACTGGCAGAGTGAAGATGATCAGGTTTTAATGATAAATAACGTGGACCTGTCACCCTCTAGAACACACAACACTGCAAGGGAAAGAAAAAAAAAAAAAGAAAAAAGGAAGGAGTTTCGACAAAGTCTTTGCTTACTTCTGATATTGAGGTCTTGGCGTATTTTCAAGTGCAAGCTCCGCCCACTCAATTTTAAATAATGCAGCATTCCCTATATACCATGGCAAACCTAGGTTTTCAGACAGATGGGTATGCCACATACCCCCATTTCCCCCCGAAAATAAGACCTAGCGTCATTGTCGGTGATGGCTGCAATATAAGCCCTACCCCCCAAATAAGCCCTACCCTGTTTCCCCAAAAATAAGCCCTACCCTGAAAATAAGACCTACAAGGACTTTAAAACTAGGGCTTATTTGGGGGGTAGGGCTTATATTGAAGCCATCACGACAATCATGCTAGGTCTTATTTTCGGGGTATATAGTAGGAGAGCAATCCTCTTTCAGTGGCCAATATGCAATCATTCAGGTCTATAAACATTAGTAAAATCTATACACAACATACACTTATTGAGCTCCCATGCCTACCGCCAACAACCCTTTAAAGCCTACTAATACATGCAGCCAAAGTCAATGCTGAATAAACTGTATGAAGCATCGGCTGTCTACAGTATACAGCACTGTTTCGGCAGCAGTATGGGAGCTTCCTGTCCCCGGAACAAAATAGAGTTGGGCTGAGCGCTGCTCAACCATTCACAGAAAGCCTTGAATTTCATCAATGAATAAAAGGCTTCCTCTAAATGGCTGATGTGGAGGTTGACATCATCCACCTGCCTCTTTCACCACCGTCGCCATTTCGAGAAGTCTTGTATTCATTAATAGAAATACAAGTCTTCCTCTGAATGGCTTGGCAGTGCTTTGCTCAACTCAATTTTGTTCTGGCAGCAGATGGAAGTCTCCTTATCGCTGCTGGAAAACAGTGCTGTATACTGAATGTAGCTGATGCTAAAGGAAACAGTTCAGCCTAAACAAGTGAAAGCAAAGCTGAAGTTAGGCTTTAACCTATGACTACCCTGCTGCCAAGTGCCACACAGCTATCTGTATAAGTAAAGATCCAAGCAGATCAAGGACTAATATGTGGCATTCAAAGGCTTTTAGGAACTAGCATTAGAGCCCAAAGCACATTTGCACAAGTGCACTTATACTTTCAAAGCCAAATTTTATCTGATATTATTACTAATATTTCCGATGTTTACCTGCTGGCATACTGAATTGTGTGGGCGTCTTCATACATTACAGGAAAAAAATCCTCAGGATTTCTATAGATAAGCCTCTTCAGTCTCTGTTCTGTCACTTTGCCCCAGTCTGTAAGCATGGTCTGCACATAGCTGCCAACTTGCCCTACCCCCAATAGTGTGGAAATCATGTAAGCCCCCAAATACCTGGAAGCCCTGCACCATTAGCAAGAGCACAGCCGTGTGAAAAACCCATGAGGGAGAGTGGCTTGGCAAGTATACATGCCTGGGATGTGGGCTACCATTGACAGAGTGCGACAGTTAAAGTGGTTGTAAAGGAATTTGTTTTTTTCCTTTTTAAACATACATCTACATACTTGCCCTCTTCTCGGTTCCCCCGCTGGCACCGCTAGCCCCTCCTCTGTCCAGTGCCCTCAATGCCTAAACTTTTTTAATCTTAATGCAGGGCTTGACAAATTTGTTTGGAATCTAGGAGCCAGCTAAAAAAAAAAAGTTAGGAGCCAGGTTTTTTTTTTTTAACGACCGACAAAGCTTTATTTTCAATATAAAAATTAACCAATCTTAAAATTTACACAGAAAGACAGCTAGAACCAAAACACACACATACATTTATATATATATATATATATATATATATATATATATATATATATATATATATATATATATATATATATATATATATATATATATATATATATATATATATATATATATATGTTTGGTTCTAGTCTGTGGTTAATTTTTATAGGCAGGGCTCCATTAGCATTGCTGGATGTCATACCAACGGCCACAACTAGAGGGCGCCAAAATCCTAGAAGGAAGTATAGGCTTGCAGAAGGCCATGGCCCTGATTACCGGCCAGCATGGCTCGACGCGATTGCATGCCGGGGGGTCCGCACGGAGACAGGACACCCCAGCTGTGCCGCCCCATGTCGCTAATCCTAGTCGCAAATGCGACCTGGCGCCCAGGGTTTGTTGAGCCCTGCCTTAATGGAAGGAAAGCATTAAAGCGGAAGTAACCCCATCGATTTAACAGTTTAAAAAAAAAAGGCATGCCAGGAATGCTAACTGCACATTGGCTGTGCTCTCAACCAAACAGTCAAACCATCCAATGGCTGGTGTCATAACGAATCACATGTGCAGCACCCTGGCAGTTGAAGGTTAAGCAGAGGCAAAGATGGCAGCTTCCTTGGCTGAAAACGATAGGGGGGTTTACTTCCACTTTAAGGTAAAAAATGTTTAGGCTTTAGAACCACTTTAAGCAGAAGGGGCACCAAGATCCCCATATACGTACAATGGGAAGGAGTTAAATAAAAATGGGGGGGGGGGGAGTAAAGTCTAGAAAACAAGTTCCACATTACCTACCCGCTCCCATTCATTCTGTTTCTGACATCTTTCTAGAGTACCAGTCAGTCTTCCACTGCTTAATCCCCCTAGTGCTGACATGGCTAGAAAATAAGCTTAGACCAAGTCTTAAACAGGGGAGGAAAAAAAAAAAAAGGAAAAAAAAAAAGGTCTCATCGATAAAATCTGTCCTGCAGCATTGTGTGTGCTACAACATGACAAGTCCACTTTACAGCCCCTGCTCTCCTCATTATAGCACATATTGTACATCGTCTTTCAACAGGCTGTCTCTTTCCTTAAATAAAATAAAAGAAGCTCTACATCACATTGCTGCAATGTACAGCAGGGACACTCTGGAAGCAAGAACTTAAATGTTAGACATCCTTGGTCTAACAGCAAAAGAGTACAAATAAAATGTATTGCTTTCATTCTCTTTAAAGAAAACAGAAGATACACAAAAAAAAAAAAAGACCTTACAAATCAGAAAGTCTTATGTCACATATTGGAGCAAAGCTGCTTATTAAAGTACCTCCACTCCAGACAAGCAAATATTGCTGCTTTGCCATTTAGTGATTCCGGTCTACAAATAGATGGACCAATGTGAAATTAATCTAAAACAAATATGATTTCTTACAAAAAAAAAAAAAAAAAAAAAACCACAGCAGATCTGCATTCAGATTTCAAGGCTTTGAGTTTGAAGGCGATATATTCCAGCAAAATGTTTAGCATAGAGTGTATGACACGTAGTCCCAGACATAGCTGCTCAGTTTGTCCAGTGTGGTGATATGTTTTCTGTTTATAGAGGGTACCTGACAGCCACACACAACGGAGGAAGCAATTAATAGCTACACCAAACAAGCATTAGAAAGCAGCGTATACATTTACTGGGAACATCCCTGCTGAAGCTGTAAATTAGTTCAAACCTACATTCACACAGGCAACATATTTTTCAGTTTCTACTGAAATAAAAATGTATTTTCAGTATAGTTAAAGTGCATCTAAACCCAAGAACAAAAATGTAATATATTGCAACTCACTAGTAGATGGGACAGCTGCATTTTTTCCCCCTTACTTCTTTTCCTCGATGATCCTGCCACTAAGGCCCCTTTCACACCTAAGCGTTTTTCAGGCGCTACAGCGCTAAAAATAGCGTCTGTATAGCGCCTGAAAACAGCGGGTCCTTTCACTCCAGTGTGAAAGCCGGAGGGCTTTCACACTGGAGCGGTGCGCTAGCAGGACGGTAAAAAAAAGTCCTGCTAGCAGCATCTTTGGAGCGGTGAATTCACCGGTCCTATACCGCTCCTACCCATTGAAATCAATGGGACAGCGCGGCGATACCGCCGGCAAAGCAGCGCTTTGCGGGGGGGTTTTAACCCTTTTTCGGCCGCTAGCGGGGGTTAAAACCGCACCGCTAGCGGCCGAATACCGCTGCTAAAACGACGGTAAAGCAGCGCTAAATATAGCGCTGCTTTACCGCCGATGCCCACACTGCCCCAGTGTGAAAGGGGCTTTACTCCTTTTCCTTGATGATCCTGCCACTAACACTTCCTGTCCTCAGCGCACTATTTATGGTGGGGAAGAGTCGTCACCCTGCCCTCGCAAAAACTTGATTTCCATCAGGAACAGGTATTTTTCTGTACTCTGTACACAAAAATAGATTAAAATAACAAATACACTCATTGCCTCTAAGACTAGTATGCTGCAATAAATATTAGCGTTCATATGGTTAAGATATACTTTAAGTACATAAAAAGGCTGCTTCCATTTTGTGCAGCTGACAGATACTCTTCATGGCGCATCTTGTACGCCATGGAGACTGTGGGGGGATGAAGTTCTGTGCCTCATAGTAAGCCGAAGAGAAGTTCTTGGTCATAGCTAGGGTTGAGCCTAGGCATGTTCGGACGCCGAGATCATCACTGCTCATGTCCACCACTATACCTTTCCTCTCAGTTCTAAAGATTGAGAGAAATATAGCCGAGAGCTACGGACCACAAAGAAGGTTTGAGGCAATCATTTCTTCACGTGTAGTGGATATTTGGGTCCTCAGTACTCATCTACTCTAGGGCCTACAAAAAAGCCCCATACTCCCAGCTGTAAATTTGGTTTAATGCTTCAGGAGAACTCTAGCAGAATGATTTCAGCAATGGGATGCCAGCGGGCGATACAGCTAACCAGCATTGGATCCATGCTTAACATATAAGGTTTTGATGGACATTAGCTTTCAGTGGCACTTGCATCCACATTTCTACAACTTAATGGACAGGTGACAGCGCATAGGACAATCTTAGCTTGCAGACACCTTTTGACTGTGGCTCAAAGGGCCATAAAGAACTTGTTCAAAGACTACACAGTGTCATAAGCAAATTGCTAGCTGTAAAGCAGCTCCAATGTGCCTTAGTGAAAGAGAACCGCTGTATACCACAAACATGCTCATCCACCAAGTAATGGCGGAAGTCACACACACACACAAATAAAACAAAAAAACAGACCAGTAGATTCAGTCAGTGAACAGTGCAACGCAAACATACAACCACTTGCGCATCTTCCTAGCCAAACGGTTACCCAACATGGAAAAAAAAAATAATTAACAGCATTTCAACATTTACAGGATTAAACAAAAGATTAAAGTAGTAAAAGTTCAGTCTTTACAAAATAATTTCCTGAAAATATAAAAACCCATTTACACCATCACAAAAAAAAAAAAAATTAACAAAAAAAGGGAAGAAAAAAAGAAAAAACAAAAAATTGCTAAAGGTTCTTTTCTTTCCAAACTGTCGATCATAGTCACATGGATGTGTATCGTGAAGATCCGAAAGGCACAAGGAGCTGAAAATGCTAAGCATGGCCAGGCGGTGAGTATACTGGGCGGGTGTCCCTCTGCCATTCTCATACAGCAGTGTCATGGTCTTAAAATGAGGATGATACTTAGGAGTCACCGACAGAAAACCTAAAAGGGGAAAAGGACAAAACAAGTCAACTTAATTAAAAGACAGAGACAGAGACAGAGACAGAGAGAGAGACAGAGAGAGACAGAGAGAGACAGAGAGAGACAGAGAGAGACAGAGACAGACAGACAGAGACAGAGACAGAGACAGAGACAGAGACAGAGAGAGACAGAGACAGAGAGACAGAGAGAGAGACAGAGACAGAGAGACAGAGACAGAGACAGCTCATCTCCTCTACAGCCCTGGTGCCCAACTCGCAGCCCGCCTGCTGGCTATTGGGCACCATGAAATATAGTAGAGAGGCAGCAGGGCGCCAGGAACTGGAGGTTGTTTTGCAACTTCAGTGTACATTGCGATACACTTAAAAAAAAAAAAATGCAGCAGGACCAAAATTTTGGGGCACTGAGGTACAAAAAATGTGCTGCTATTAACCACTTTAAACACACAGATCAGACACATTGATATTGTTAAGCCTTAGTGCTTCATTTAGCTATTTTCACAAGTAAAATACTCACTTCTGGAATTTTTCCATAAGTTTCTTTACCATCTTGTCAGTAATTCCAGGATAAGTAGCTTCTGCCTGGTTCATACTCTTTTCTAATTCTTCAATGGCATTTTTCCTCACAACATTATTCCTATCTTGCTGTTTAAGCTGTAAAAATAACACCCCTGGGTTAGACAAGAGGATTACTTACATTCAAGCATTGGATCACTTTTGCACTCAGTATTATCAGTCATACAGAAGGATCTCTGCCAAATTGAGCAAACCGGATGTGCTGACGGCACCTCTCATTTTCCCATACTCCCCTAAATGACCCCCTTTTCAGAAAGACAGTCCAAGGTATTAGGCAAAAGGTGAGTTTTTTAAAGTTGTAATTTTGTCACGTTTTGGAAAATGAAGAAATTAAATCAAAATTTACATACTGTCAGAGCAGTACAGCATCATCATATGACTGGTGTGGCAGTGATCAAGGACACTGGTAACATAAAAAAGGTTTTCTTCAAATATAAACATTTTTTTTTTGTATTTTTAACAATTGCCTATTACAGTGATGATCTGATAGCTCTAGGCAATCGTTTTAAATGAATGCCATCCATTCATGTGCCCTTTTGATAGCTGTGGCTTGCCCATGTACCACATGATCACTGTGACCAATCACAGATCACAACAGTACACAATGAATGAAAACCACTGTGTACTATCAACACGTGATCACAGTGATTGGTCAAAGAGATCACATGGTACTGGGGCCAACCATCAGGTGACCAAATGTGCTGACCATTAGGGCGTGCAAATGGGAGGATATCATAGGATGTCCTCCCAGGGTAATAATGTTCCCATGCAATAGGCCGGGTGGGAAGTGGTTAAACTACAGGTCCGTAGGTGGCTCATCCCCTATTTGGAGTGTTTTTACGCCCCCCAAGAGTAAAAAAAATAAAAAAAATAAAAAAAAAATTGCAGGTCAGACTTTCACACAGTACTTTTTTGCAGACTTGAAACTTCATGTCAGATTATTCTGGGCAACCTCCTTTCTAATGCTCCAATGTGGGTGTGTAAACAGGGCAGCAATGGGCTCAGAGAGAAGAAGAGGTGACTCAAAACCAGAGAACGCCTTCTTAGACTGGCATGAAGATAGGGACACCAAAACCTCCATGCAGGAGGGCAAAATTTAACAGAAGCATTTAAGGTCTGTTACTGATCATATTCAATTAGTGAATCTGAGTTTTAACAATTTTACTGCTATGACCAACATTCAATGATTATTACGGTGTATAACCAATCTATAATGTACCTCATCGTAATTACCCACTTGCCGACCCACTCACAGTAATTATACAGTGATCGGGAGGTAGCTGCAGGCACCGCGAGGTGCTGGTGTCACAGTGCACATGTCCTGTGGATACACTGGATCACAGCGCTCGATACTGGAGTCACAGTGCGGAAGTCCTGTGGATACACCAATGTAAACAAAACAGCCATGTATGGCTTCCATTGATTTGCTTACTATTGTAATGCTAGGATTGGCCCACAGCGGTCACATGGTACCTGGGCCAATCACAGCACCCTGTACCATGCGATTAGCTGTAGCCAATCACAGCATGTCAACAGAAAGCAAGTGGTCATTAATACAAAGCCATTAATGACAGTTGACTATTGTGTATAACCGTGATAATCACTTAGTACAGTGTCTCTATGGTGACAGGATGTACTGTCACCAGTCAGTGTCCCCTTTTACAGCCACACCAGTCAAATGAGGACAATGAATTGCACTGGTGGCAATATGTAAAGCAAAAAAAAAAAAATGGGACCAAAAAACTTCATTACTTTTACTAATACCTTAAAGCGGAGCTCCACCCTAAAGTGGAACTTCCGCTCATCGGATTCCTCCCCCATTCCGGTGTCACAATTGGCACCTTTCGGGGGGGGGTCACAGGATACCTGTCTGACAGGTATCCTTTACCACTTCCGGAAGTACGCTGCGGCGCGATGCGGCCGTGACGTCACCACGGGGCTCCCTCCTCCTCCTCCCTCGGCCGCCGGGCTAATAGGAGAGAGGAGCAGGGCCTCGCGCATGCGCAGTAGGGTTCCCAGCATGAAGCCGAAGGGCTACACTGCCGGGTTACCTTACCCGCAATGGCGGTGGTAGCACCCGACAGCTGATGAAGACATCAGCTGCGGTGCCGACATCGAGGGACTGCAGGAAATGTAAGTGTTAATTTATTAAAAGCCAGCAGCTGCAGTATGTGTAGCTGCTGGCTTTTATTTTTTTCCCGGAACACCCCTTTAAACAGTCAACTTTCCAAAAAGGGGTAATTTGCAGAGTATTTGTATTGTCCTTGCAGTTTTTTTTGTAAACATATTATACTTACCTGCTTTGTGCAATAGCACTGCAAAGAGTGGCCCAATACTCATTTCTGGGGTAATCTGCCAGCACTTCGGGCTTCTTCTCTTTTCACTGCACCACCATAGGAAACCGCTTCCTATGGGGGCGCAACTGCAGGCTCACTAGACACACACACCATGTCTAGGACTCGCCCCCTGCTCTCAGGATTTGGATTGAAAGCAGGAGAAGCCAATGGCTCCTGTTGCTGCCTCTCTGTTCTGTGAGAGAAAGACCAGCATTTCTGCAGATTGGCACAGTGGTGGACCAAAATAGGAATCAAGATAGGGTGGGTGGGGGGTGTGGTGAGGGAGCAATAGTGCCACTGGAATATTTTTACCCTAAGGCTCCTTTCACACGAGCGCCTCCTCTAAGGGGAATCCACTTGCTCAGTGGGGGATCTGTCCGCTGAGCAGGCGGATGACAGGTCCGTGTCCACTCCGCTTTGCAAAGCGGACATGGAAAAACACAGTCCCGCTCTCTATGGGGCAATCGAATGGAAACGGACCGCTTGTCTGTTTCTATCTGATCCGCCGGACAGATGGGGAATACGACCACCATTCGTCTGTTTTTGACAGACAGGATTGGATGGCGGCGGGCGTCACCTTTTTTTTCAAAGCAAAGACAGATAAAGTTTCCATCTGTTTTTCATCTTTTTAAAACCGAAGAAAAAAAAAAAAGGCATTGATCAATTCCAAAAAATGGATGTTGGCGGAAGCGAATGTAAATGGATTTAAATGGGTGATCATCCGTTTTTCCATAGAGTTTTTGAACAAATGGATGAAAAATGGACAAACGGTCCACATGTGTGAAAGGGGCCCCAAACTCTTCCCCACTTTAAGTGAAAGAGAAAAAATACAACTGGCAGGTGCTGCCGAACAGTTACATTATTATTCCATAGCTACAATAAATAGCATATTTATTCCTTCTTTTATTGTACCAAACCCAATATAAAAATCTCTAGCATTTTGTAGAGAATGCCAAAAGGGATTTACAAAAGATATATGCACTATGCAATTTATAAAGCAAACAGAAAACACTTATGCAGCATAAAGGAATACAATTTATATATATAAGCACGTAGGTGTTTTTTTTAAATGAAAAAGCAGTGTTAATTGCTGTGGACTCCCTTGCATTTAGAACAATTCTTAATATTTTAAACAGCCACAATATAAAAATCATACCTCGGCAAACACTGGGGCAATTATTACAGATAAAGAGCTCAGGGTTTTCACAAGTTCTTGATCCTGAAAGGCAAATGAAGAAAGCTTATATATGTTATACAGACAGATTTTTTTTATTTTACCTAAGGAAGACATGACGTGTATCCATTGCGAGACACTGTTTTTACATGTTGGGGGGGGGGGGGGGGGGGGGGGAAGACAGAGGGAGGGGGGGGAAGAGAGATATGGGGGGGGGGGGAAAGACTCTCTCATGCGGGGGGGGCGAGGGATCTGGGGGGGGGGGGAAAGGAGATATTATGGGGGGAAGGGGGGGGGGGGAGGCGGAGATGGGAGGGGAAGGGAGGGGGGGTGGAAGAGAGATGATGGGGGGGAGGGGGGGAAGACAAGAGAGATATAGGGGGGGGGGGGGAAAGAGAAATCCAACTGGGGGGGGGGGGAAAGAGAGAGGGGGGGAAAGGGGGGGGGGGGGGAAAGAGAGATATGAGGGGGGGGGGGGGGGAAGAGGAGAGATAATGGGGGGGGGGGAAGAGAGATATGGGGGGGGGGGGGAAGTAGATATGGGGGGGGGGGGGGGGAAGAGAGATATGGGGGGGGGGGTGAGACGAGAGATAAGTGGGGGGAGAGGGATAAGGGAGGGGGAGTGAGAATGGGGGGAGAGGAGAGAGGGATGCGCGGGGGGGGGGGGAGAGAGAGGAGGATAGGAGGGGGGGGGGGGGAGAGAGAGAGATATGGGGGGGGGGAGGGGGGGGAGGGAGAGATATGGGGGGGGGGGGGGGGGGGGGGAGGAGAATGGATGGGGGGGGGGGCCGGGCGGGAGACGAGATGGGAGGGGGGGAGGGGGGGCGGGGAAGAGTGATTGGGGGGGGGGGAGATAGGGGGGGGGGGAAGAGAGGATATGGGGGGGGGGGAGGGGAGCGGGGAAGGAGGGATATGGGGGGGGGGAGGGGGGGGGGGAAGGAGACGATATGGGGGGGGGAGGGGGGAAGTGAGATATGGGGGGGAGGGGGGGGGCGGGGCAAGAGATAAGGGGGGAGGGAAGGGGGGGACTAAGATGGGGGGGAGGGGGGGAAAGAGAGATATGGGGGGGGGGAATAAGGGGGGGGGGGAAGAGAGATATGGGCGGAGGGGGGGAAGGGGGGGGGAAGAGAGATATGGGGGAGGGGGGAAGGAGGGGTGGGGGGGGAGGGGGAAGAGAGATTATAGAAGAAAGGGGGGGAGGTAGAGAGAGATATGGGGAGGGGGGGAGGAGAGATAGAGAAGGAAGGGGGGGAGGAGAAGGATTAAAGGGGGGGGGGGGGAAGAGAGGGGGGGGGGGGGGGAGGCAGAGAGATATGGGGGGGGGGGAAGAAGAGAGCTATGGGGGGGGGGGTGGGGCGAATGGGGGGGGGAGGAGAGTATATGGGGGGGGGGGAGAGGGATATGGGGGGGGAAGAGAGAGGAGAGGGAGATATGGGGCGGAGCAGAGAGGGAGAGAGGATATGGGGGGGGGAGGGAGGGGAGAGAGAGATATGGGGGGGGGAGAGAGAGAGAGATATGGGGGGGGGGGGAGGGGAGCGAGGGGGGAGAGAGATATGGGGGGGGGGAAGAGAGGAGAGAGGATATGGGGGGGGGGGTGGGAGGGGAGAGGGGAAGATATGGAGGGGGGGGAAGAGAGAGTATGGGGGGGGGGAGAGAGAGATATGGGGGGGGGAGGGGGGAGGAGGGAGAGATGGGGGGGGGGGGGGGAAGGTGGAGAGATATGGGGGGGAAGGAGGGGTGAGAGGGAGGGGAGAGGGGGGGGGGAGGGGGGGAGAGGGAGAGAGTGGGGGAGAGGGGGTGGTGAGGGGGGGGGGAGGGAGAGAGGGGGGAGGGGGGGGGAGAGAGAGAGGGGGTGGGGGAGGATAGGAGGAAGGAGGGGGGAGGGAGGGGGAGTGGGAAGGAGAGGAGGGGGTGGAGGAGATATGGGGGGAGGAGGAGGGGAGAGAGGGATAGGGGGGGGGGGAGAGGGAAGGGGGGGGGGGGAAGGGAGAGTATGGGGGGGGGGAGAGCGGGAGAGATAATGAGGGGGAAGGAGAGGGGGGGGGGGGGAGGGATGGGGGAGGGGAAGGGAGGTAGAGGGGGGGGGGGGGAGAGAGAGAGATAGGGGGGGGGGAGGAAGAGAGATAATGGGGGGGGGGGGGGAAAGGAGATATGGGGGGGGGGAGAGAGAGAGATATGGGGGGGGAAAGAAGAGAGATATGGGGGGGAGAGAGAGATATGGGGGGGGAGAGGACATATGGGGGGGGGGGAAAGGAGATATGGGGGGGGGGAAAGAAGAGAGATATGGGGGGGGAAAGAAGAGAGATATGGGGGGGGAGAGGACATATGGGGGGGGGGGAGATATGGGGGGGGAGAGAGATATGGGGGGGGGGGGAGATATGGGGGGGGGGAGAGAGAGATATGGGGGAGAGAGAGAGGAGATATGGGGGGGGGAGAGAGAGATATGGGGGGGGAGAGGAGATATGGGGGGGGAGAGGAGATATGGGGGGGGGAGAAGAATAGAGGGGAAATCTTCCAATGGGGAATTTTTCTCACTTCTTGTTTTGGCTTAAAAAAAAATAAAAAAAAACTGACACGGGTTATAACCCTCCCTTACTCCCCAAAAAAGAATGCATAACCTGTTGTGACAGCCTACAAGCTTACTATATTGCAGCTTTTCTCTTACTTCTTGCCTATGTTCCTGTTTAAACTGGTGCCATGACCGCTGCCCCATGTTTCCTGTTTTAGGAAGGTTCCTTTCTTTTGCAGTGTCCTATGGCGATCCCTTTGCATGCAGGGATCAGAGTTGGGTCCCCCCTACATTGTGTGCATCAAAAGAAAAATACAGCTTTGTAGGCTTGTGTAGACTAAGGCATTCCCCTTCTCCGACATAACAGACTAACTGGAGACTGCACTGTCCTCTTAACGCTTTCCTGTGAAGGCCAGAAGTTCAGCGCAGGAGCATGCATAACTATAAAGGCCTCATGCACACAGGGCATTTTTACAGCTGATTTTACCTGCCTCAGACTTTTTTTCTAACAGGTGAGAGCCCCTCCGACCATACCATCATGATGGTGATGTCACAAGAGGGTGAGGTCCCTGGATGACCACGCCCCAAGGCTATATAAGTAATGGCCCACGCCAGACCCAACACAACAGCATGAGAAGACACCAGGAGGGAGAGGGGGGGGGGGGGAGAAAGAAGAAGACGACAAGAAGACACCAGGAGGGAGAGGGGGGGGGGAGAAAGAAGAAGACACCAGGAGGGAGAGGGGGGGGGGGAGAAAGAAGAAGACACCAGGAGGGAGAGGGGGGGGGGGAGAAAGAAGAAGACACCAGGAGGGAGAGGAGGAGGGGGGAGAAAGAAGAAGACACCAGGAGGGAGAGGAGGAGGGGGGGAGAAAGAAGAAGACACCAGGAGGGAGAGGAGGAGGGGGGGAAGAAAGAAGAAGACACCAGGAGGGAGAGGAGGAGGGGGGAAGAAAGAAGAAGACACCAGGAGGGAGAGGAGGAGGGGGGAAGAAAGAAGAAGACACCAGGAGGGAGAGGAGGAGGGGGGAAGAAAGAAGAAGACACCAGAAGAGGGGGGGGGGGGGGAAGAAGAAGACACCAGGAGGGAGAGGAGGAGGGGGGAAGAAAGAAGACACCAGGAGGGAGAGGGGGGGGGGGGAGAAAGAAGAAGACACCAGGAGGGAGAGGGGAGGAGGGGGGAAGAAAGAAGAAGAAGACACCAGGAGGGAGAGGGGGGGGAAGAAGAAGACACCAGGAGGGAGAGGGGGGGGGAAAGGAAGAAGAAGAGGAGGGGGGAGAAAGGAAGAGGAGGGGAGAGAAGAAAGAAGAAGACTGAAGAGAGAGATGAAAGAAGAAAGAAGAAGAGAGAGATGAAAGAAGAAGACTGAAGAGAGAGATGAAAGAAGAAGACTGAAGAGAGAGATGAAAGAAGAAGACTGAAGAGAGAGATGAAAGAAGAAGACTGAAGAGAGAGATGAAAGAAGAAGACTGAAGAGAGAGATGAAAGAAGAAGACTGAAGAGAGAGATGAAAGAAGAAGACTGAAGAGAGAGATGAAAGAAGAAGACTGAAGAGAGAGATGAAAGAAGAAGACTGAAGAGAGAGATGAAAGAAGAAGACTGAAGAGAGAGATGAAAGAAGAAGACTGAAGAGAGAGATGAAAGAAGAAGACTGAAGAGAGAGATGAAAGAAGAAGACTGAAGAGAGAGATGAAAGAAGAAGACTGAAGAGAGAGATGAAAGAAGAAGACTGAAGAGAGAGATGAAAGAAGAAGACTGAAGAGAGAGATGAAAGAAGAAGACTGAAGAGAGAGATGAAAGAAGAAGACTGAAGAGAGAGATGAAAGAAGAGAGAAGAGAAGAGAGAGATGAAAGAAGAAGACTGAAGAGAGAGATGAAAGAAGAAGACTGAAGAGAGAGATGAAAGAAGAAGACTGAAGAGAGAGATGAAAGAAGAAGACTAAAGAGAGAGATGAAAGAAGAAGACTAAAGAGAGAGATGAAAGAAGACTAAAGAGAGATGAAAGAAGAAGACTAAAGAGAGAGATGAAAGAAGAAGACTAAAGAGAGAGATGAAAGAAGAAGACTGAAGGGAGAGATGAAAGAAGAAGACTGAAGGGAGAGATGAAAGAAGAAGACTGAAGGGAGAGATGAAAGAAGAAGACTGAAGGGAGAGATGAAAGAAGACGACTGAAGGGAGAGATGAAAGAAGACGACTGAAGGGAGAGATGAAAGAAGACGACTGAAGGGAGAGATGAAAGAAGACGACTGAAGGGAGAGATGAAAGAAGACGACTGAAGGGAGAGATGAAAGAAGACGACTGAAGGGAGAGATGAAAGAAGACGACTGAAGGGAGAGATGAAAGAAGACGACTGAAGGGAGAGATGAAAGAAGACGACTGAAGGGAGAGATGAAAGAAGACGACTGAAGGGAGAGATGAAAGAAGACGACTGAAGGGAGAGATGAAAGAAGACGACTGAAGGGAGAGATGAAAGAAGAAGACTGAAGGGAGAGATGAAAGAAGAAGACTGAAGGGAGAGATGAAAGAAGAAGACTGAAGGGAGAGATCACATTGGAACTGCTTTAAAAAAAGGACTGTCAAAAACCTGTGTACCGTTTTTGATACCTTTTTGGTTGAATGAGTAGGGGTACAATGTATCCCTTACTCATTCACATAGGGTAGGAGGCGGGATCTAGGGGCCCCCTTCTTAAAAGGGGGCTTAGAGATAAGAATAAGCCCCATACCGCAGACCGTCCACAACCACCGCCCAGGGTTGTGGGAAAAGAGTTCCTTGTCCTCATTAACATGGGGACAAGCTGCTTGGGGGTGGGGGTCACAGAGCCCCCCTGCCCAAAAGCACAACTTTATTGCTGGGCTGCATGCCCGGATAAGGGTCTGGTATGGATTTGGGGGAAGGGGCGCACGTGGGGGTTCCCCTCAAAAGCCATACCAGACCAAAAAGGTACACGGCCGTACCTCAAATGTGTTTGAACATAGTTTACATATGCAGGCGTGACTTATGGGGCGTTTTAAAACGTTTCTCTTTTTATTTTACTTTTTATTTTTACACTGTCCCCTTAAAAAAAAAAAATGTGGGGGATCACTTATTTTTATTACAAGGAATGTAAACATCCCTTGTAATAGAAAAAAAGCATGACAGGGACTCTAATGTGAGATCTGGGGTCAAAAAGACTCAGATCTCACATTTACACTTAAATGCAATAAAAAGAAGAAAAAAAAAATAGAAAAGTCCAATATTATGGAGTCGAGTGGGGGCCATCATTACCTCGCCTTCATGCCTCTGGGGGGGAAAGGATAGTCTCCGCCGCTACCGACGGCTCCGGTAAGCGGCAGAGATGACCGGGACGCGGCAGGAGGGGGGTGGGCACCTCTCCCGCTCCCGGGAATTCCCCACAGAGACCACTTTTATCTGTAAACGGACTGCCCACCATTTTTAAAAATACGGGGGTTATGGTAGCTATCTGTTGCCACAACAACGGTATTCAATGGCAAAGTACCAACATATAACGACAGCAGGCGGTCCGGAACTGGTTAAGATCCTCAGAGCACAAGTCATACCACAAGTCGGATCATAATGGTCCGACTTCTATTCAAATCAATGGGCTTAAAGTCGGATCAGTTAAGACGGCTCTCATTAGGGAACCACTGATTTTGAATAGAAGCAGAGAAACGCTGCTAAAAGCTAGTGTGGCTAAACGCGCATTAACTCCAATGCAAAAAAGTTACTAAAATTGGGTTTTTACAACTGCTTTTTCCTGGCGTTTGTAGTGGCTTTTCAGCTCATTTTTTTTCTAACGCCATGTGTGCATGAGGACAGCTTGCTGGGGAAAAAAATGATATTTAGCTCAGAACAAAAAACAGGCTAAAGGTTTAATAATCCTTTAAATGAAAACCTAGAACACAATGTGTTTTATACACATGGACAATTTTATTTAAAAAGATTGTTTTTCTTTAAAAAAAGGATGACACTTACTGTCCCATTCTGCAATTTTTTGGCGTCTGGCTTCTTCCGGACTGTGGTGAAGTTCCATTCAGGATGAGAATGGTTCTCTTTGTTGTTGGACTCTCTGCGAAAATCAGGATGGTCATATTTCTATAAAAGTTTCTATAAACAGAGGTACTCTTACATAAGGCAATTACCATTTACATTACATTTACACCCAATGCTGAGATGTAGGAATTTCTGAGAGTGTGGGGGGGGGGGGGGGAAGCGAACGGAAAGGAAAGAGATTCTGGTGGTAGGGGACTCAATTCTTAGGACAGAGAAGGCAATCTGTCACAAAGTCCTGAAGCGCCCGAACTGTATGCTGGCGGGTGCTCGGGTTCGGCAAATCACGGATCTGGTGGACAGATTACTGGGAGGGGCTGGGGGAAGGCCCGGTTGTCATGGTGCACGTTGGCACCAATGACAGTCAGAGGCAGATGGAGTGTCCCAAGGAAGGATTTTAGGGACTAAGGAGCTAAATTGAGGAAAAGGACCTCCAAAGTAGTATTCTCAGAAATACTATCAGTAGCTCAAGCCACATCAGAAAGGCAGAGGGGGATTACGGAAGTAAACAAGTGGCTGAGGAGCTAGTGTAGTAAGGAGGGGTTTGGGTTCCTGGAGAACTGGGCCGACTTCTCAGTCGGTCACCAGTTCTATAGAAGTGATGGACTGCACCTAAATGAGGAGGGTGCAGAGCTGCTGGGAGTGAAGATGGGCAAAAAGTTAGAGGGGTTTTTAAACTAGGGGGGGGGGGGGGGGTCCAGAGGTAGCGATAGTCAGTGCAGAACATATTTCAGAGGGTAGTATTATTGGGGGGCATTAGTGGTAGGTTGACTAAAGCACAAACCCAAGGTAAGTATAGTACCAAGTCCTATCTGCAATCTCGGAACACCCAATTAAGGGGACAGTTTGCGACTGGTCTAAACTATGTGGCATGTTCACCAATGCCAGGAGCCTGACGGACAAGATGGGAGAACTAGAGATACTGTTGCACGAGGGGGATTTAGATTTTGTGGGAATTTCAGAGACCTGGTTCAACAGCTCTCATGAATGTCTGGCAACCATTCAAGGGTATTCCCTTTATTGCAGGGATAGAGAGGGTAAAAAAGGGGGAGGGGTATGCCTGAATATCAAAAATAATGTAAACGTGAATGGGAGATGACATTACTCAGGGAGCTAGGGAGGTGGAATCCTTATGGGTAGAGCTCCAAAGGGATGAAACCAAAGTGAAAATACTGGGAGTGTGCTATAGGCCCCCTAACCTGAGGGGGAGATGGATTATTTAGACATAGACTGGGCGTAAGGAGCCGCACATTCGTCTAAGGCTCGCCAGTTCCTAAATGTCTTGCAGGACAATTTCATTGGTCAAATGGTAGATGCACCAACTAGAAACAAAGCGTTACTAGACCTACTGATTACCAACAATACAGACCTGGTTACGGAAGTGGCAATAAGGGGCAATTTAGGAAACTGGTCACAGGTCAATTAGCTTCAGTATAAATCACACAAATAGGAAACATAAGGGGAATACAAAGACACTGAATTTCAAAAGAGACAACTTCCCTAAACTACAAAACTTGCTAAAAGATATAAATTGGGATAAAATCTTAGGAACAAATAAAACGGAGGAGAGATGGATTTGCTTCAAGAGCATATTAAGGGCATGAGCCAGTGCATCCCATTGGGAAGGGAAATTTAAAAAAAGAGCGAAAAAAAGTCTTGGATGGCTTAACTCTTATGTAAAAATGCATATAAAATTAAAGAATGCCTTCAAAAAATACAAGGCTGAGTGATGATCAGCATTCAAAGAATACAAGAAATGTAAACAGTTCAATCTCTATTTGCGGATGATACCAAGCCAAGCAGGGCAATAACTTCTCCGCAGGATGTGGAAACCTTGCAAGAAGATCTGAACTAATGGGGTGGTGCAACTACATGGCAAATGATGTTTAATGTGGAAAAATGTAAAATAATGCATTTGGGTGGCAAAAATATGAATGCAATCTACTCGCTGGGGGGAGAACCTCTGGGGGAATCAAGGACGGAAAAGGACCTGGGGGTCCTAGTAGATGATAGGCTCAGCAATGGCGTGCAATGCCAAGCTGCTGCTAACAAAGCACACAGAATATTGGCATGCATCAAAAAGGGGATCAACTCCAGAGATAAAGCAATAATTCTCCTGCTCTACAAGACTCTGGCCCGGCCTCATCTGAAGTTTGCTGTCCAGTTTTGGGCACTAGTTTTCAGGAAGGATTACTGGAAATGGAGCGAGTACAGAGAAGGGCAACAAAGCCAATATAGGTACTGGAGGATATCAGTTATGAAGAAGGTTGCGAGCACTGAACTTATTCTCTGGAGAAGAGCCGCTTGAGAGGGGAAATGATTTTAAATTTACAAATACAACACCGGTGACCCCACAATAGGGTCAAAACTTTTCCATGGAAGGGAGTTCAATAAGACTGGTGGCCATTCATTAAAATTAGAAGAAATTAAGTTTAACCATAAACTGCGTAGAGCAGGGGTCTTCAAACTATGGCCCTCCAGTTGTTCAGGAACTACATTCCCATCATGCCTAGTCATGTCTGTGAATGTTAGAGTTTTACACTGCCTCATGGGATGTGTAGTTCTGCAACAGCTGGAGGGCCGTAGTTTGAGGATCCCTGGCGTAGAGGGTTCTTTACTGCAAGAGCAGCAAAAGATATGGAATTCCCTTCCACAGGCGGTGGTTTCAGCAGGGAGCATCGATAGTTTGAAACTATTAGATAAGCATCTGAATGACCACAAAATACAGGGATATACAATGTAATACTGACATATAATCACACATTGGTTGGACTTGTGTCTTTTTTCAACCTCACCTACTTTGTAACTATGTAATGGGGGCACCGATAGTCCTAACAAGAGTAGAAGGGAAACCTAATGGTGACACATGTTTTGGTGACCCTGGTGACAACCAGTGGATTATCTCACTTTTGAGGGATTTCCTCTTCCTTCCTGTTTTAACTATGGGACACAGATGCCAAAAAAAAACACCTTACATGGGTTGCTCCATCAGTTTAAAAAAATATATATAATTATAAAGTTGTAATACTTACGTATCAGAATCATCAGAACCAGAATCACTATGACCCTCAGCCTTCCATCGTTTAAATCTGTCAATCAGCTCTGTTAGGTAAGATGTTCTCTTGGCATTTTTAAGAATAAATTTGTGCTTAAGAAGTTCTTTGGCTGTAGGTCGCTGATGGAAAGAGAAAATAAAAAAGAAGAAGACTTAACCAATATTCCCTCTGCTAAATTAAACAGAAATATGCTCAAAGGACGACCGATTTTGCACATACAATTTGAGTATATGGTTAAATCACAGTAATTACTGATGCATCTGAAAACAGTTATTCTTCCAAAATCATCATTCACACCTTGTGGCCAGGAAGGATTGTTCTGCCATAACTTGCATTGGTGCATCCATATTTCATAGCTTATGGCCTAACTTTAAACAAAATGGAAAACATAATCAGCGCAAAGGATATGACTTACTTGAATCCGATGTGCCTCCTTGTGATGCTGGGTTCTGGAAGCTTAGAAATCGTCGTCATTCTTTGCCCCCTCCCCCACTCCCGGAACCTTCCTGTGCGGCGGGTGGGGGGGGGGGGGGGGGTTAACAATATAGGCTGGCGTTTTATTTTTTCAGCCTGTTTGATTAGGCTGTGTCCATATGCTGTTTTAGTTGTACACTGCTCGGTGGAGCTTTAATAAAGGACCCCCCTATTTTTATCATACCACATGATTTGGAGGTGTTTTTTCTATCTTTTTGGTGATTCTCTGGGATATCGGCTTGAACAAGACTGTTGGAGAGACCAGCACCTGGGAGGACCCTGATTGATTAGATACACGCTTTAAAAGACCAGGAATCTGGTAAGCCTTCATTTATATCTTACGATTGGATGACGAAATCTGCGTGGTCAATTTGAATATCGCATAAGATACCTTTTATCACTTCTTGAATGTTTCTTACTTTGGGAGAAAATTAAGCGGAATATATTATCTGCTGTCACGGACTTTATTTAGAATTTTTATGCACCATTAATTCATCACATGTGTATGCATTATTTTCACTCTATATGCTTGGTTTAAAACATAACCATGTTTGTAGTAGTTTATTTGTACTACATTTCACTTAGTATAATTTCTTGTTTGTCAACTATGTTTGTCACTATTTAACACTTTACCACCACAAGGTGAAGGTATTCATTCACTGTTTAGTCATTTTTGAGCGCTGCACTTTTTCTTTGCTTTTTATTGTTTGGTTCGGTGTCTAGGGCTATAGTGCTCAGCAGCTCTTGCCATTTTCCTACTTAGCGCGGATTTCTCCAATTTTTAATAATATAGGGAGCTGTGACAGGCACGAGTGCCCAACTATGCCCACCCAATTCTGCCATGCATATAAAACGTGCTACAGTTTTTAGGTATAAAACGTGATCTATGAATTAAAGAGGCAGACCATTCAATCACCCTGTCCTTCACCCAGAGATTGCCTTTCAGTCATAGAAGCTGTAGTACAGCTTCTATGAATGGCAGAGCTGGGTGGGCATAGTTGGGCACTCTTGATGAGTGACAGTCATAGCTCCTTTAGTGCCATTAATGCTTGCTGCCCCAGAAGATTATGCCGACAGGGGTGCGTGTGTGTGTGTGGGGGGGGGGTTCAGAGAATCCAGGAGCAGCACAAGGGACACATTAGATTACTAGTAGGTCTTCCTTGTGCCAATTTTTTTATTTTGTATAAACTTAGGCTTCAAAGTTTTACTAGACCCACAACAGTAAAATCAGTCTGTATATGCAGCATAGCACGCTTCCTATACTCACTGTGGAACTTAAGGGGTTATCTTTGGGCATGTGGAGGTCGGTTTCAATGAAACTGTCAGAGGGGGTTTCAATGAAAATATGCAGAGCATCCAGGTATTGTCAACCTGGTTACTTACAGTGAACAAAGGGTTGGGCAAGGGCATACTAATTTTTTTGTTTACCTTTTTACAGATAATGTATTAAAAAGGTAAAAAAAAATAACTAAAACATTTTAATTTTAGAACCACTTACCCCCCCCCCCCTTCCTAACCAGACCAATTTTCAGCCTTCGGTGCTCTCACACTTTGAATGACAATTACTCAGTCATGCAACACTGTACCCAAATTAATTTTTTTTGTCCAGTGGTGGCAGAGTATTGCACAGTGGTGTCACTGACCAGCGCTGTGGGCACTACACATCCAGCCCACAGCGCTGGTCCCATCTCTCCCCTCTCACTGTACTGATCGGTACAGAGAGGGGAGGGAGGAACCAGCGTCCTGACGCGACGCCGGTTTGTGTACATGTAATGGCTCCGTCATTTGACGGAGCGATCACGTGGTAAACGGCCGCCATCAGCCCCAGGGGGCGTGCGGGAGCAAGGTTCTGGGAGTACGTCCTACGGACCTCCACCCAGAATAAGCTGACCGTGCTGTAGCAGTCTGTCGGCTATGGCCCGGTCGGCATGTGGTTAAATGAGTTCTTGTTTAATCAAATCTGAATTTCCAGAGGGGAAGGGGGGGGGGGGGATTTTAAGCTTGTACACAATGGACAAAGGGAACAGCACAACATTAAATCTCCACCTGGGTTCAGGAGAGGGGCGGGGGGTAAAACATTCAACTCCTTAGCCCCTTCAACCAGACCATCGTCCAACCATAAAGGTGAAAAAACACACATATAGAGTACTGACAAAGCAGAAACCTGACCCTTCATAATCCTCAGGGATAAGGACTCTTTTTTTTTCTTCAGTCAAGACAAGACACCATTGAGTATTTCTTGGAATAAAGCTTTTTCACACCAAGCAAAATACACTTTCCATGGGTGGTGGTAAACCCTATAAGAAGAGGGCCTTGTGGCTTTCAGAAAAGTGGGAATAATCAAGAGGCTCCCAAGACCCCTGTCCACCTGAATGCTTAGGTGTCCCCGGTCACACTACAGCCTCCTAACAAGGAGCTGTGCAATACACGTCCTGCGGCAAAAGGGCTGTGTACCAAAATGGTGTTTAAAACACGAACACGGCAATCTACCAGTCACACCAGTGCAGTAACACATATGGGCAGATGGCACGTGTGCAATGGGCAGCTAGCTGCTTCTGTGCACTGAATCAGTGGAGTCGACACCACCCTGTGACCAAAGAGGTTGGAGTGTATGTCCAGCACTGACCAAGGAAACCGCTGACTGCTCCTAAGTTCCACTAACTGCACCACAGGCAGGGAAAACACAATGGGACCCTTTAACAGTACATTTACAGTACACGTAGCAGAGCTAAAAACCAGCTTACTCTTCACCGCATCCCAATCAGGAATACCTTGCAGGGTCCTCAGGAACTGGGCACTGCGCCTGCACACCACCCCACAAGCTAACTCACAGATACAACTGCTTGGCAATAGGAGCTCCACACATAGGATACAGTGCAAATTGCCAACAGACCTTCCCAGTACCTCCACCAGGGTCTGGAAAGCAGTTTAAGTAGAAACCCAATGATTAATTCAGGAAAGGCTCTCAGCAGCGAGAGATAGGTCCTACACTTAAGTTTAGTACACACGAACTTAAATTTTCCTTCAATCCAGCGGGCTGAACAAAAAAAAAAAAAAAAAAAAAATGGAAGAGCTCAGGACGAGCCGATGTACTAACAATCCAATGTTAGTACAGAATCTCCCCCCAACTGGTCTATTGTGGTCTTTCTTCAGGAGCATGTGCCGTGACCGGAGGCTCCCATGCGTGAGAGTGACGTCACGCGGCTCTGGCCAGTCACACAGCTGGAGTATGTGGCACCGGAAGGAAGACGAGTGAAGATGGATGCAGCCTGCAGCGGGGGATGACGTGGGCTCCGTTTGCAGGTTAGTGTCACATAATGTGCTAGAATGCGATGCATACTAGCACATTATGCCTTTACTTTGCAGGGAAGAAAAGAAAAACCCACTAGGGTTTACTTCCTCCAAGAAAGAACAGCTACTGACCCTTAAAAGGGGGTTAATTACACGTTCATGGAGAAAATAAAAAATAAAAAACACAAAATATAGTGTATACAATTGCTACACAAGTCATTGTAATTGAATGTTATTAAAAACGACCTTTCATTTTCAGTCTACAGCGCTGTAAATTTTTTACAAATGCAATAAAGCAACCAGCAGGGGTTCTGTACAGATTGTGTACCGAAAACTCCCCAAAAACGTAATTTCTTGCTTGTGTAATAAGCGTACTTATTTTCCCAGAAGTCTGTACAAAGATACATGTCAGATTTTGAACATCCCCTGGGACAAAAAAAATTTTTTTGGTGAGATACTCCAAAGGGAAATCACGTCTAAAAGGATTCAGACACTGCGACTTTCCTCATTAGAGCCCTGCAGATGCAGCAGCTATCATCATGTAACACCTATTCACATTGCATATGGACACAAAAGGAGCTATTTCTTCAAAATAAAATGTCAGGACGATAATGTGTGTCTCAAAAGTTGAGTTACTCTATAAGGGTTTAAAATATCAATACCCGCTAAACTCCTTCATACCAGGAACAGCAGGCAAGTGCTTGGACACAGAAGGGCAGTCAACGTTTGTTTTATATAAACAAAGAAATCGGCGCTGGAAAAAGTATTAAATGTGAAAACAAAAAAATATATCAAATAGTTTGCAGCTGCTGTGAAAAAAAAAAGTGCTAAAACTTTCAGAAAAAAAATAAACCAATGAAGACAGCGCTAGCAATAATAATATTGGCCTAGCAAACAATAAATAATGATAATAAACCCATGTCTGACCACAAAAAATTACTAGCATCATAAATGTGTCCAACATATAAGTGCTCAACAAATAAGTGTCCAACATATATAGCATATGCAAAATGATAAAGCATAAAAAGTATTCACAACCTTACAAAATGCATAATATGGTGTCTAATTAGTGTCCAGAAAATGTGCAAACAAATAACTCTTCCTTGGACTGAACTCACCAAGCTGGCAGGCAAAGCTAAAGGCAAGCAGACAGGCAGGCTGATGGTAGTAGACAGACAAGTAAGCAGAGCTATATAAGCAGGCTGATATGCTGATGGTGACTGAGGGGGTCCAAGAGGTGATGAATGCACACTGGATCACAGGGGTATTCTTGTAAGGTTTTTCCACCGATGAGAGAAGAAAAAAACTGCAAATGGTGAAGTACTGTGAGGCTATTTAAAAAATGCGTGCTAGGCGCTACTTACTAGATGCAATGTAAAAGCAAACGTTCAGAGATAACTTCCGCGATTGCCGCTGGATTAGCGTGCGCTCCACAGAGGCAGGAAATGGCGTCAGTGGTTAGATCCTTGGCCGGAAATTACGTTAACGCGTTTCGCCCCTCCAGGGCGTCATCAAAAAGACATCCTTTTGATGACGCCCTGGAGGGGCGAAGCGCGTAGATGGAATTTCCTGTCTGCTGTTAACTTCCCGTCTGCTTGCTTTTAGCTTTGCCTGCCTGCCAGCTTGGTGAGTTCAGTCCAAGGAAGAGTAATTTGTTTGCACATTTTTTGGACACTAATTAGACACCATATTATGCATTTTGGAAGGTTGTGAATACTTTGCCTTAACATTTTGCATATGCTGCATATGTCGCACACTGCATATGTCGCACACTGCATATGTCGCACACTGCATATGTCGCACACTGCATATGTCGCACACTGCATATGTCGCACACTGCATATGTCGCTAGTAATTTGTGGTGTGGTCACAGACATGGGTTTATCATCATTTATTGTTTGCTAGGCCAATATCATTGCTAGCGCTGTCTTTATTGGTTTAGTATTTTCTGAAAGTTTGTTTTAGGCAGCTGACAGAAATGGCCAATAACCCCTCATGAATGGTGGTATTTTGTTTTTATTCAGCGCTGATAGGATTTGCAAGAACATTAAAAATATTTACGGTCTCTTCTCCTCCTAAGGTGGTAGAAAACTTTAAGTTTAAAAAATTCCTACCATCAGGAATATCTGTAGGTACAATGATTATCTCCCAAGCATATACCATTTAGGAGATTTTACACATCGGCAATAGCTGATGATATCACCCGGACATGCCCAGTGATGCTCCGCTTGCAGGGCATACAGTGTACTGTGAAATGCAGAGCGCCATGTCCTCCGTGTGCATGCTGCCCTGGCCATTCATACAGCCAAAGCCCTTGAACCTGCAAACAGACCGGGTGAAGGTGGAAGTGCCAAGAGCCACGGCAGCGCTGCACTGGAGGGCTCTGTGCGCAGGCAAGTCAGTCATAATGACCTGGTAATGCGGTGCATACTAGGACATTATGACAAACCTGCGGAGGTCCGATTATCTTTGGAGCAGTTTTATACTGCATTAAGAGCAACTGGAAAATATTTTTTTTTCTAGGCAATGTCAAGAGCAGGTATGTTTTGCTCTTAGGCCCCTTTCACACTGAGGCGATTTGCAAGCGCTAAAGTGCTAAAAATAGCGCCTGCAAAGCGCCCTTAAACAGCCGCTGCTGTCTCTCCAGTGTGAAAGCCACTGGAGCGGTGCACTTGCATGACGCTGAAAAATGTCCTGCAAGCTGCATCTTTGGAGCGTTATATTTACCGCTCCTAAAGCGCCCCTTCCCATTGAAAACAATAGGGCAGCGCTCCAAACCCGCCTGCAAAGCGCAGCTTGCAGGCGGTTTCAACCCTTTTTCGGCCGCTAGTGGGGGTTAAAACTGCCCACTAGCGGCCGAAAAGTGCCGCTAAATATAGTGCCGCTTTACCGCCAGCGCCTCAGTGTGAAAGTAGCCTTAGTGCCTCATTTTTCATAGAGGCTGCCATCAGGTGCAAGACTAACAATGAGTTATTTGAGAGGTCCAACAATTGAACTTACTCCAACAAGTACGACCAGAAAATAAATGAATTACTAAAATAAAACTATTAAAAAAATACTTACAAAGGAAGGATCTTTGTTGAGGCAGGAATCAATAAACTCTTTAAATGGTTTGCTAAAATCTCCCAATAAGGTAGGTGGGTTATTTTTAGGGATGAGAAACAGTACCCTCATCGGGTGCATATCAGAGTTTGGTGGTTCACCCTTTGCTAATTCGATCGCCGTTATGCCCAATGACCAAATATCAGCCTAAATGAAAAACAAACACATTTAACATTAGATTACACACCAAAAAGGGAAAAAAAAACAAAAAACGTATCAAGTGTATACGGTACTGTTTATTGCTCATGAAGTGTCCTAGTAACTTTAAAAGGGTGGCAGCTTCATATCCAACAGATGGCACTGAAAACAGAGGGCCTTAGACATGTGTTCATAATGGCTGTTTTCTCTTAATCTGCCAATAGATGCCCTATATAAGGCAAACACAGCCCCTACTATAGAGCAATATCTAATCAAGGCCCCCTGCACACGAGACGCTGTTAAACGCGCGCTCAGAGGCAGTTGGACACTTTTTTCAACTGCCCCTGAACGCATGCAATGTTATCCTATGTGTCCATGTACACAGTCTAGCCTTTTCCCATTTTTATGCAGTTGCGTTTAACCTCGTTTTTCCAGAAGCAAAAAAAATAGGTTCAGACATTCCGCCGCTCAAATACATGATTGTGCCTCGGCAGCGAGAGGCACAATCTGACTGAAAAATGTCTTCAGAGGGCTATTGTGCACAGGCGCCGTAACAGCTGATCATAAAATCGCCATTACGTATAGTGCGTATAGTGCACGCGCAGTTTGTCCCTGGCACTATTTGATAGCGGTAACGTCAACAGAACACTGGCCCCCGGATCCAGGGTCCTGCTGCCACCTCAGGGCGGAAGATTGTGGCTTTCTTATGCCCCATACACCCGCTCGGATTATCCGAGGACCAGGTCCGTCGGATCATGTCCGTCGTACTTTGTCTGATGTTGGTGTTGCATACACACGGTCGGATTGTGGCTTTCTTAGGGTGCCCTGCCACTGGGCCTGTGATGAAGCCAGGACCTAACAGGGGGAGAGGACTCGGGAGGCAGAAGATCAGGCCACTGTCATTGCGTCCGCTGACACCAGTGCTGGGGGGGTCATTGCGTCCGCTGACACCAGTGCTGGGGGGGGGGTCATTGCGTCCGCTGACACCAGTGCGGGGGGGGGGGGGGGGTCATTGCGTCCGCTGACACCAGTGCGGGGGGGGGGGGGGTCATTGCGTCCGCTGACACCAGTGCTGGGGGGGGGGGGGGTCATTGCGTCCGCTGACACCAGTGCGGGGGGGGGGGGGGTCATTGCGTCCGCTGACACCAGTGCTGGGGGGGGGGTCATTGCGTCCGCTGACACCAGTGCTGGGGGGGGGGGTCATTGCGTCCGCTGACACCAGTGCTGGGGGGGGGTCATTGCGTCCGCTGACACCAGTGCTGGGGGGGGGGTCATTGCGTCCGCTGACACCAGTGCTGGGGGGGGGGGGTCATTGCGTCCGCTGACACCAGTGCTGGGGGGGGGGTCATTGCGTCCGCTGACACCAGTGCTGGGGGGGGGGGGGGGGTCATTGCGTCCGCTGACACCAGTGCTGGGGGGGGGGGGTCATTGCGTCCGCTGACACCAGTGGGGGGGGGGGGGGGGTCATTGCGTCCGCTGACACCAGTGCTGGGGGGGGGGTCATTGCGTCCGCTGACACCAGTGCTGGGGGGGGGGGTCATTGCGTCCGCTGACACCATTGCTGGGGGGGGGGGGGGGGTCATTGCGTCCGCTGACACCAGTGGTGGGGGGGGGGGGGTCATTGCGTCCGCTGACACCAGTGCTGGGGGGGGGTCATTGCGTCCGCTGACACCAGTGCTGGGGGGGGGGGGGGGTCATTGCGTCCGCTGACACCAGTGCTGGGGGGGGGGGGGTCATTGCGTCCGCTGACACCAGTGCTGGGGGGGGGGTCATTGCGTCCGCTGACACCAGTGCTGGGGGGGGGGGGGTCATTGCGTCCGCTGACACCAGTGCTGGGGGGGGGGTCATTGCGTCCGCTGACACCAGTGCTGGGGGGGGGGGTCATTGCGTCCGCTGACACCAGTGCTGGGGGGGGGGGGTCATTGCGTCCGCTGACACCAGTGCTGGGGGGGGGGGGGTCATTGCGTCCGCTGACACCAGTGGGGGGGGGGGGGTCATTGCGTCCGCTGACACCAGTGCTGGGGGGGGGGGTCATTGCGTCCGCTGACACCAGTGCTGGGGGGGGGGGGGGGTCATTGCGTCCGCTGACACCAGTGCTGGGGGGGGGGGGTCATTGCGTCCGCTGACACCAGTGCTGGGGGGGGGGGGGTCATTGCGTCCGCTGACACCAGTGCTGGGGGGGGGGGGTCATTGCGTCCGCTGACACCAGTGCTGGGGGGGGGTCATTGCGTCCGCTGACACCAGTGCTGGGGGGGGGGGGTCATTGCGTCCGCTGACACCAGTGCTGGGGGGGGGGGGGGGGTCATTGCGTCCGCTGACACCAGTGCTGGGGGGGGGGTCATTGCGTCCGCTGACACCAGTGCTGGGGGGGGGGTCATTGCGTCCGCTGACACCAGTGCTGGGGGGGGGTCATTGCGTCCGCTGACACCAGTGCTGGGGGGGGGTCATTGCGTCCGCTGACACCAGTGCTGGGGGGGGGGTCATTGCGTCCGCTGACACCAGTGCTGGGGGGGTCATTGCGTCCGCTGACACCAGTGCTGGGGGGGGTCATTGCGTCCGCTGACACCAGTGCTGGGGGGGTCATTGCGTCCGCTGACACCAGTGCTGGGGGGGGGTCATTGCGTCCGCTGACACCAGTGCTGGGGGGGGTCATTGCGTCCGCTGACACCAGTGCTGGGGGGGTCATTGCGTCCGCTGACACCAGTGCTGGGGGGGTCATTGCGTCCGCTGACACCAGTGCTGGGGGGGTCATTGCGTCCGCTGACACCAGTGCTGGGGGGGTCATTGCGTCCGCTGACACCAGTGCTGGGGGGGTCATTGCGTCCGCTGACACCAGTGCTGGGGGGGTCATTGCGTCCGCTGACACCAGTGCTGGGGGGGTCATTGCGTCCGCTGACACCAGTGCTGGGGGGGTCATTGCGTCCGCTGACACCAGTGCTGGGGGGGTCATTGCGTCCGCTGACACCAGTGCTGGGGGGGTCATTGCGTCCGCTGACACCAGTGCTGGGGGGGTCATTGCGTCCGCTGACACCAGTGCTGGGGGGGTCATTGCGTCCGCTGACACCAGTGCTGGGGGGGTCATTACGTCCGCTGACACCAGTGCTGGGGGGGTCATTACGTCCGCTGACACCAGTGCTGGGGGGGTCATTACGTCCGCTGACACCAGCGCTGGGGGGGGGGTTAATAGTGCGTCCGCTGACACCAGCGCTGGGGGGGGGTTAATGGTGCGTCCGCTGACACCAGCGCTGGGGGGGGGGGTTATTGCATCCGCTGACACCAGTGCTGGGGGGGGGGGTTAATAGTGCGTCCGCTGACACCAGCGCTGGGGGGGTCATTGCGTCCGCTGACACCAGTGCTGGGGGGGTCATTACGTCCGCTGACACCAGTGCTGGGGGGGTCATTACGTCCGCTGACACCAGTGCTGGGGGGGTCATTACGTCCGCTGACACCAGCGCTGGGGGGGGGGGGGTTAATGGTGCGTCCGCTGACACCAGCGCTGGGGGGGGGTTATTGCATCCGCTGACACCAGTGCTGGGGGGGGGGTTAATAGTGCGTCCGCTGACACCAGCGCTGGGGGGGTCATTGCGTCCGCTGACACCAGTGCTGGGGGGGTCATTACGTCCGCTGACACCAGTGCTGGGGGGGGTCATTACGTCCGCTGACACCAGTGCTGGGGGGGTCATTACGTCCGCTGACACCAGCGCTGGGGGGGGGGTTAATGGTGCGTCCGCTGACACCAGCGCTGGGGGGGGGTTATTGCATCCGCTGACACCAGTGCTGGGGGGGGGGGGGGGCGGGGCGGGGGGGTTAATAGTGCGTCCGCTGACACCAGCGCTGGGGGGGTTAATAGTGCGTCCGCTGACACCAGCGCTGGGGGGGTTAATAGTGCGTCCGCTGACACCAGCGCTGGGGGGGTTAATAGTGCGTCCGCTGACACCAGCGCTGGGGGGGTTAATAGTGCGTCCGCTGACACCAGCGCTGGGGGGGTTAATAGTGCGTCCGCTGACACCAGCGCTGGGGGGGTTAATAGTGCGTCCGCTGACACCAGCGCTGGGGGGGTTAATAGTGCGTCCGCTGACACCAGCGCTGGGGGGGTTAATAGTGCGTCCGCTGACACCAGCGCTGGGGGGGTTAATAGTGCGTCCGCTGACACCAGCGCTGGGGGGGTTAATAGTGCGTCCGCTGACACCAGCGCTGGGGGGGTTAATAGTGCGTCCGCTGACACCAGCGCTGGGGGGGTTAATAGTGCGTCCGCTGACACCAGCGCTGGGGGGGTTAATAGTGCGTCCGCTGACACCAACGCTGGGGGGGGGGTTATTGCATCCGCTGACACCAGTGCTGGGGGGGGGGTTAATAGTGCTTCCGCTGACACCAGTGCTGGGGGGTTAATAGTGCGTCCGCTGACACCAGCGCTGGGGGGGGGGGGGTAATAGTGCGTCCGCTGACACCAGCGCTGGGGGGGTTAATAGTGCGTCCGCTGACACCAGCGCTGGGGGGTTAATAGTGCGTCCGCTGACACCAGTGCTGGGGTAAAGGACAGTTTGCATGTGGCCCCCATTGGATGTGAAAATATGGCCTCAGTTAATTTGAGACCCCTGCACTAAAGGAACAATACAGGCAACCACACTAAGGCTCTGTTTCCACTAGTATGACTTGTCATGCGACTTTGGACACAAAGTTCTCCATCCGTCACTTACGGAATGGAGAGAGTGTGGAGGAGCGTGCGCCTCTCTCCATCCAAAAAGTGACATTGATCGCTGTCCTGAGCCTCTGGAAACGCTGGGAGCCACCAGCACAGCCGGATATATCAGCTGCCTCTCCATCTGCAGGCTGTCAGTCAACCCTGGGAGTGGATGAATACACTATAATCCTACATGCGCTGACATCTCTTATCCTGCGAGTTCCCATTTGTAATTTCTTTGGAATTTAAGTCCATATATGCTGCACTTAGATGGCGCTGCTCTTTTGTTCCTTTATTCTACAGAGTCTCTTCTAGCTTGTTTTGAGCTGGCCGCCAGAGTCAGCACCCCGAGACTACCAGTTGTCCTTGTTATATGAACTTCTTGGTATGGACCCCTGTGACAGAACTTTAATTGCCCTCCCTTTTGCCAGTCAGCTGATAAGAGCACATGACCAAATTGTCTCATCCAAGAACAACCGAAAACCTTTTCTGGAAGTGAAAGACAGCTTAGAAAATTCAAATAAAGGGAGATGCTGTTGTCGGTGAACAGGAAGAAGCCGATTGCGTAGCAAAACAGTACCTGGTGGCAAAACCCTTGGTTTGCAATCACAGAGGTCAGACGTTTCTTGTAGTTGGCCACCAGGTTTGCACACAACTCAGGAGGGATTTTTGTTCCACTCCTCTTTGCAGATCCTCTCCAAGTCATTAAGGTTTAGAGGCTGATGTTTTGGCAACTCTATCCTTCAGCTGAGATTAAGGTCTGGAGACTGGCTAGGCCACTCCAGGACCTGAATGCGCTTCTTCTTGAGCCACCCCTCTGTTACCTTGGCCGTGTGTTTTGGGTCATTGTTATGCTGGAATACCCCATCCACTACCCATTTTCATTGTCCTGGCTGAGGAACGGAGGTGCTCACCCAAGATTTGATGGTACATGGCCCCGTCCATCTTCCTTTTGATGCAGTGAAGTTGTCCTATCACCTTAGAAGAAAAACACCCACAAACAATGTTTCTACCTCCATGTTTGACGGTGGGGATGGTGTTCTTGGGGTATAGGCAGCATTCCTCCTCCAAACATGGCGAGTTGATGCCAAAGAGCTTGATTTTGGTCTCATCCGACCACAACACTTTCACCTAGTTTTCCTCTGAACAGGGGCGGTGCATCCATAAGGTCGCACGGGCATCAACCCTCTCCTGCTGCCCCCTCTAGCGCCAATAGTGCAATGCATGAATCTATGGCCACCGCTTCCACCCCCTATTCAGGTGCCGGCCCCTTTTTGGGTGCCAGGGGGGTGGTGTTTAAGTACCTGATTAGAGCCGTAGGCATCAAAATAGGTGACCAGTGAGCGCCATGCTGGGCGCTCGCAGGTCACTCAACTGTGTTAGAAAAGCGAATGAAAATTCGCTTTTTGAACACTAAACAGCCTCTCCGCTAATCAGGCGGTCGGATCTATTACCCTTCACCTGATGGGTGCCCAATGATAGCGCCTGTCGTTTCAGCCAATCAGGCATCCAATCATAGCAAAGGATGGGAAGAGAGCATGGGAGAAGACATCGAGGAGCTCTCCCACCGAGACAGGGTAAGTGCAGACGGTGGGCACGGTGGCTGGGATTGATGGGTTTTTTTTTTTCAGAATTTTTCAGTTTGTTTGCAGGGGGTCAAATACTTTTTTTTTGTATTTACTTCTCTCCCCTCCCTTCCTGGTCTCACTGGCTTTGCTGAGGCCACTGGCTCCTGCTGCTGTCAATCAAAACCAGTGATAAGGGAATGGAGCCAGGGCCGAGCATCGCTGTCCTTGTCAGACACAGACAGCGAGGCTTAGGAGCAAACCTGCACATGAGCCCGCTCAGTGAAGGGCAAGAGCCAGCAGTGGTGGTGGGTGACCTGAGAGGAGGAGGTGCAGGGCTGCTCAGGCAAGTATAAACTATTTTTTTTTACATTCGCTCACTGGCCAAACCAGGCAGAATATCCAGTACAATTATGCAAGCTTATGAAAAACAAATTTGAAGCTTAGGGACGCCTTCTCATTCTTACCTTGGAGTCATAAGCAGATTGTTGTATGACTTCAGGTGCCATCCAGAAAGGAGTACCCACAAAGGTGTTCCTTTTGATCTGTGTATCAGTTAGCTGTCCAGCAACACCAAAGTCAGCAAGTTTGACATCCCCTTGCTCAGACAGAAGGACATTGGCAGCTGGAAGACACAAAAGCAAAAATTAAGCCAGAATGTACCACAGCTGTAGTTAAGGGGTAGGTGGTTAATAACATTTTACTTGTGCAAACCTTTGATGTCCCTGTGAATTTTATTTTCTGAGTGCAGATAATCGAGACCTTTTAAGATTTCTCTCAACATGGTTGCAATCTGGAGTTCATCAAAAGGACCGACACGTAGCTGAAAGAGAAAACAGTTCATGAATAAATGTAAAAAAATTTAAAAAAATTATATATAAAAAAAGTATATATATAATTTTTACAACTCAGCAGCTAAAAAACACTTTAGACATGAGAACCCTTTAAAAAGCTAGCCACAGACTTGGGATGGTCACCTTTCTAAAAAAATATATTTGCTTAAACGTGTGCCGTCATTTTGGCTGAACATGCATGTACAGTAAACCCCGCTCTATCGCGGTTCAGTTTTTGCGGTCCCGGTATATCGCGCTATTTTAATTAGGACCTGTTATTCTGATATTGCACTAATATTTCGCCATTTTGCAGTTATGTACTCTATTTTTTTACTGTACTGTTAAGACAATATTTTTAGGTTTTAAAAATCCTCTTGATCTCTCCATCTTTTATGTGTTTCTATTGCGTAAAAGTGTGTTTAAAGACCTTTAAATGCGATTAAAAAATTAACAAAACATGCCTAGGGTGTATTTAAATAGGGTCTTTCTATTTCGCGGTTTTTCACTTTTTGTGGGTGGGTCCGGAACGTAACCCCAGCGATGGAGGGGGGGTTTACTGTATACACACCCAAAAAAAAAAAAACACAGCCTTTCTTCCTTTAAAACAGTAGGCCAAAGTGTAGAAATATGTATGCACTAGGGCTATTACTGATTAAAATGTGTTCGGTTAATCTTTTTTTAAAATCGATTAATTGACTAATTTCGATTAATTATAAACGCACATACAGATCCAACTACTTTTAGCTGATCTCCTTGCATTGTAACTCTGCATTAGTCAGTGGTAAATGTGGTATACACTATATACAATCACCCGACACTAGTTAGTTTCCACAATCCATGACTTAACTTCACAGTTCACACGAATACATTTTAAATTCAAACTGTAGCACTGACGTAAGTCATTTTTTATCCACAGTAGTGTGACAATCCCTCCACCTCCGGTCTAACTAATCACTCTCACCTTATGGCATGGACCCCTGTGCAAACAGGTGGTCATGCCAGCGGGTATCAAAAGGGTTAACACAGACCATAAACTTCTCTCACGTCTCCTTAGATCTCAGCAAGGACGCCAGGTCATGGGTAGAAAGAAAAGATCTAAGTGCTCACCGCTTAAGTATAAGATTACATTTTTGTGTTCAAACACAAACTACTCACATAAAGATGATGAAAACACAGCATGTAAAGCTGACAATCGCATTAGTTCCGTGGGGCAGCAGCGGGTGACATGCGTAGCTCCTCCCCGTACGCGTTACGTTCAATCAGAACTTCAACATCACCGGACTCCTCCCCCTTCCCTTCGTTAGCAGACGGAGGCACTTGGGAAAGGGGGAGGAGTCCGGTGACGCCGATGTCCGTGACGTCACCGGATCTCCGACGGAACTCCCTGAAGACCCGGAAGCCGGCTTACCTGTAGGTGCAAGTTGTGAGTACCGATCAAAAGATTTAATTTAAAAAAAAAAAAAAAAAAAAAAAAAAAAAAAAAAATCGATCAAAAAAAAAATGTTGATCAATTAAATTTTTTTTACGATTAATCGAGGAATTAATCTTTAATTTCCATAGCCCTAGTATGCACCATTTCATAGGAAAGATATTTCTCTGGACATTATAGCAGCTGCTCACCAACTGCTGCAAAACTTTACATTGATGTCCAAACACAAGCTAAGCGGACATACACATCAACTACATAAAAGGGATAAACCTCTAGTGTAAAAATCTGTCAGTGCTTACAGGTCAAAGGCATTGTCTGTCCGCTATCATATCAAAGAGACACTGCAGTCTGCTCACATAATTTGTAATAAAAAACATCTTTGCCATTCTGAAGCTTCCCTCCAACCACTCTGCATATTTTATATATACTGCGATTCTGTACTTGTCAAATATGCTGCAGAAATCTCCCTCCACTGAGTCTGGCTAAAATCTCTGAGAGATGTGCATGTTGTCATAAGCCTAGGCTTTTTACCAGACAATCAGAAAGTGGGCTGTATAAAAGTATTTATTGGCATAAAAAAAATGGTTTTACTATCCAAAGTGAACAAGGGCAGAAGATTTAATAGATGGAAAGATAAAAAAAAAAATATATATATTACTGAAGTTCCGCTTTAAACCGGCCATACATGGATGGAAATTTGGTGGGTTCAGCAGGGAATGGCAGAATTTTGATCCATGTATGGGCAGGCTGGTTTTACCGGCAACACTGATCATTGTATTTGAATGACGGGGAAGGCTCCCCACTGTCTGAATACAATACCACAGCGGCAAGGATTCCCCCCCCCCCCCCCCCATACACCTCAAATGTTTGGATGGGTGAATCGTTCAAAAAAAAAAAAACAAAAAAAAAACACCAATATATGGTCTGCCTTGGAGGAAACTTTGAACTGGTTGTGTCAGTTTTGGAATACTGTACTAATATTTCACAGCTTTGTGCAAGTATTGGATTTCATTATCTGATCATATTTACAATACAGAAGGACATTAAAAATAGGATTTTTATGTCATACTTTCCTGTAAAATCTTTTCTTTGAATACATCATGGGACACAGAGTCAGGCTAATATTCATTACCTGCTGGGTTATACTTGATCATTAGGTGAATGGACACTGGTAGACCAAAAGGTCTTTAGACAGGAAGTGATCCCCTATATATCCCCTCCCATACAGGAAGCACTTCAGTTTTGTATCAAGCACTGAATCCTCAAAAGAGGGGAGGGATGTCTGTGTCCCGTGATGTACTCAAAAGGATTTTACAAGCAAGTATGATGCAAAACAAACGCCACGATTTTTTGATTATCAAATTTATTTAACCACTTAAAAAGGGGTTGCAAAGGTTCACGTTTCTTCACCTTAATGCATCCTATGCATTAAAGGGGTTGTAAAGGTTTGTTTTTTATTTTCTAAATAGGTTCCTTTAACCTCTTTATGACAGTCATACGACGGTGGCAAGAAACATCTGTTCCGGGCCGCCGTCATATATGACGGCATTTCCTTTGCGGCCACTAGGGAGCGTGCGCGCGCGTGCCTACCGTGTTGCCGGGGACCCGATGCGCGTGCCCGCGATGTCTGCCGGGCACCCGCGATTGCCCAGTAACAGAGCAGGACGTGGATCTGTGTGTAAACACACAGATCCATGTGCTGTCAGAGGAGAGGAGACCGATGGTGTGTCCCTTGTACATAGGGACACCGATCGGTCTCCTCCCCCCCACAGTTAGACTTACTCCCATAGGGAACATATTAACCCCTCGATCACCCTCTAGTATTAACCCCCTTCCCCGCCAGTCACATTTATACAGTAATCAATGCATTTTAATAGCAGGGATAGCTGTATAAATGTGAATGCTCCCAAAAATGTCTGATCTGTCCGCCGCAATATCGCAGTCACGATAAAAATTGCAGATCGCCGCCATTACTAGTAAGAAAAAAAATAATAATAATAATAAAAATGCTATTAATCTATCCCTATTTTGTAGACGCTATAACTTTTGCGCAAACCAATCAATATACGCTTATTGCGATTTTTTTTACCAAAAATATGTAGAAGAATATGTAACCGGCCTAAACTGAGGAAAAAATTTGGTTAAAAAAAAAAATTGGATATTATAGTAAAAAGTAAAAAATATTGCGTTTTTTCAAACTTGTCCCTCTTCTTTTGTTTATAGCACAAGAAATAAAAACCACAGAGGTGATCAAATACCACCAAAAGAAAGCTCTATTTGTGGGGTAAAAATTATAAAAATTGTAATTGGGTACATCGTTGCATGACCGCGCAATTGCCATTAAAAATGCGACAGCGCTGAAAGCTGAAAAATGGCTTGGTCCGGAAGAGGGTGTTCGTGCCTGGTAGGCAAGTGGTTAAGCTAGTGCATTGTTGGTTCACTTACCTTTTCCTTTGATTTCCCTTCTAAATGTTTTTTTCTTTGTCTGAATTTCTCACTTCCTGTTTCTCCTCAGTAAACTTCACACCATCATCCGAGCGGTGTTTAGTCAGCCAGAACAGCTTACTGAGGAGGAACAGGAAGTGAGAAATTCAGACAAAGAAGAAAAAAAGGTAAGTGAACCAACAATGCACTAGCTTAAAGGAACCCATTTAGAAAACAAACCTTTACAACCCCTTTAAGGTGAAAAAACATCTTACGATCACTGGCCCCCCAGTTCTACTTACCCGAGCCCAGGAAAGTCCTGCGTCGAATGTGCTCTTCCTTTGCTCGGTGTTCTCGGCTCTTCAGTGGATAGATTGATAGCAGCACAGCCATTGGCTCACGCTGCTGTCAATCAACTCCAATGACGCAAAAGCCAGGTCCTGTAGTCGGCAGCTATGGACGCCGAATACAGGTCTTGGGAGCGCGCATCCTAGAAGCGGGGAGGAGCCGAGACAGCCGCCGATGGACCCCAGAAGACGAGGTTTGGGGCCACTGTGTGCAAAATGAGCTGCACAGTGGAAGTATGACATGTTTGTTACTTATAAAAAAAATAAAAAATTCAAACCTTTAGTGTCACTTTAAGGACTGGAAGGATTTGCCCCCTTCCTTACCAGGCCATTTTTTTACAATACGGCACTGCGTCGCTTCAAACTGACAATTGCGTGGTCATGCGACGCTGTACCCAAAACAAAAACTTTTTTTGCTGGTATTTGCTCACTTCTGCGGTTTATTTTTTGCGCCAAAAAAACTTTATATATTCTTCTGCATATTTTTAATATAAAAAATAAATAAAAAACACACCTTTTATATATTCTTCTGCATTTTTGTCGTCCGATAATCGGAACGTGTGTACGGGACATAAGGCAGATAGAAGGGAAATTATTAAACACAATAAGGATACTAGACATGTGCAATTCATTTTTATTCGTTTTCTGTTAAAATTCGTTATATTCGTTATCGTACGAATGAACGAATGATTCGCTAAAAATTTTAACGAATTATCCAATCGAATATGAAAAACGAAAATCCGAAATAACCAAATTAGAAACAACGAATCTACGAAAGAGGAAAATCCGAAAAACGAAAACAGGAACAACGAAAATCAAAATGAACGAAAAAATTCGTACATTTGTACCTTTTTTTTTTTGTTAAATTGGTCATTTTCCGTGTCTCTTACAATGGCGCTGCTTAACGTGCTTCGAATGGATTGAATGAAAATTCGTACATTCCTAACTTTTTGCGATTCGGAATTTTCCGTGTCTCTTACAATGGCGCTGCTTAACGTGCTTCGATTGGATTGAATGAAAAAATTCGTACATTCGTTTTTTTTTTTCGATTCGTAGTTTTCCGTGTCTCTTACACTGCAATAGCAGCATACACATTACATAAAATTATGAATTATGCTCAGATTACGAATCTACGAAAACAATGTTACGAAAGTACGAATAAATCAATCTAACGAAAGTACGAATGTAACTAAATCTACGAAAATACGAATGCGTCCGAATTTCGAATAAACGAAAATTAAACTAACGGAAAAACGAATCAACGAAAAAATAACTTAGGCCCCTTTCACACGGTCGGACCGCTCAGATCCGCCTGTCAGCTTTGATGGCGGATCTGAACGGGCGCTCCATGTTAGTCTATGGAGCGTCGGATGTCAGCGGACATCCGACCCGGTCCGATCCGCCAAAAGCAGACGGATGGCTCTACGTCTGGATCCGTCGATCGGATCGGGTGAGATCTGATGAAAACGGACACACTGTCCGTTTTCATCCGATCTCTCCATAGAGACCAGCGGCGCTCGCAAGCCCCTCCCCACTCAGTGAGCAGAGAGGGACTTGTCATCCGCCGGCTCAGCGGAGATCAACGGAGAGATCTCCCGCTGAGCTGGCGGACAGAGGCGGACTCCGTGGAAGCGGAGTCCGCCTCGTGTGAAAGGGGCCTTACGAAAATACAAATCGTTATGAATACGAACACTGACGACTTACGAATTTACGAATCGTTACGAATCAACGGAAACGAACAGAAACAAAACTAAACTAACAAATTTTTCTATTGTGCACATGTCTAAAGGAGACCTCACAAATGTTGCGAATCAAATGAATTTACCAAACACTGAGTGATTAAGTCCACAAGTGACCGCCTGTAAGCAAAATCTCACTTAAAATTTACCAAAAACATTAAAAAGTTTAGATGAACTGCAGAAATAGGCAAACCACGTTGGGAAACGTAGCATGACGGTGATCGTCTTCTATATAAAATATACAGAAAGACGTTTGTGTTTTGAAGTTCTTAGTCTTTCCTGGCTTAGATGAGAACATATAAAAAGGAGGCTTATGTTCAATAAAGATCTCCATACACCAAAGGCAGGAAATGACGGCTATGGCCTTTCAAGAAGAAAAACCTGACACATATTAGAGGCAGTCCTGGTGTGAAAGAGGCTCTTTATTACACACAGGTAGGGCTGGGCTCAGCCCCTAAAAATAGACACCCTGTAAACAAACTATAAAACCTCAATAAGTTTCCTTTCCAGTCTTTAAAAAGAGCAACTGGCAAGGCCTTACTGGAAGAAGTATGGAACAAACGCATAATGCCGTCTTACAGTCCTCCTTCAAACCAAACAAGCCTACTTTATGCACTGACTTTTTAGGTACGGAAAGCAAAAGCTGCAGAAAAGCTGCTTTGTATGGCATTTAAACTGCTTAGCATTTCCTGTTCACAGAGAAGCAATGCTAAGGGCTTTGAGGAAACTCCATGACTCCGCATCGGTTAGAACAGAAGTATTTTGCTATAAACAAGCACATGGTGCGTTCATATAGGAGTCAGCTACGTTATCTAAACAGCCACGTTTCTCCAGTTTAAGCCTTCATACTATAAAAACACAGAAGGAACATGTGCTAGCTACATTACAACACTACATACCGTATATACTCGAGTATAAGCTGACCCAAATATAAGCCGAGGCACCCAATTTTACCACAAAAAAAAAAAAAAAACTGGGAAAACTTATTGACTCGAGTATAAGCCTAGGGTGAGAAATGCGCAGCTACTGTAAGTAGAAAAGAGGGTCAACAATGCCCATTTGCAGCCTCACTGTGCCCATTTGCAGCCTCACTGCCCATTTGCAGCCTCACTGTGCCCATTTGCATGCCATAGGTCCCCGAACTTCAAACTTGGTAGTTAAAGAGGAGTGCCCACTAAAACAAATATTTTTAAAAGTCAGCAGCTACAAATACTGCAGCTGCTGACTTTTAATAATTGGACACTTACCTGTCCCAGGGTCCAGCAATGCGGGGAACGAAGCCCCCCTCGTTCCCTGCTCCGCTTGCGGCGCTGGCATTTTTACTGTGGGCACCCGGCTGTGGCTTCACAGCCGGGCACCTACCGCGCATGTGCGAGTGGCACCGTGATACGACGCTCAGTCATCTGGGACACGTGACAGGTCCCAGATGACTGTGCGGCGCCGAGGGGAAGTGATGTCAGTGCCGGGCACTGAAGGTGGCAGACTACGAGGGACCCCCTAGCAACAGGCGTTTAGAGGTGAGTAAAACATTTTTTTCCAATGTATTTTTTTTTATTTTTTAGCAAATTTTTTTTTTGGTGGCAACACCACTTTAAGAGTTCCTAGATGCCTCCTGGCTGCAGCCAAAATTTGGGGTCTCTGGACCCAAAGGGTCCCAAAATTACATTGCTGCAGATGTACACAGTTGACCGTCTTTGGGGCCCTGTATCTCGGGATCACTTGGTGCTAGGAACCCCAAATTGGTGTGCAAACCCAGTGGAACTATCACTATAACATATCCAAATTTGGGGTTCCGAGCACTAAGTGGCCCGAGATACGGGGCCCCAAAGTCGGTTCGGAAAATGTCAAGCACTTTTCTGCAGCAGAGAATTACATTTTCCGCCCGACTTTGGGGCCCCATAGCACAAAGTGGCCCCGAGATACGGGGCCCAAAGTCAGGTCGGAAAATGTCATTTTCTGCTGCAGAAAAGTGCTTGACTCGAGTATAAGTCGAGGGGGGCATTTTCAGCAAAAAAAATGTGCTGAAAAACTCGGCTTATACTCGAGTATATACGGTAACAAAGTCCTAAAACTATAGATTTTGGACAGCAACACCCCATGCTGGAGCCGAAAGTGATTTTTACATTATACAAGAGCTTGAAATATTCTCAACTATGTAGATGCTAAAAACACGTACCTACAGAATGAGGGATTTTTGAGGTGTCAATGTGTGACATTACCATCAATGATCTAAAAATTGCATAGATTATTTATATCCAGAAATGGTGGGAGGTTCCCTTTTGTACATTTGGGCAGAACACAAAGAGGATTTAGGAACATTAGGCCCTGTTCACTTCACATGATGCCCATCATTAGGGATTTTTGCACAAAGCCATACAATTCCATCTGATATCGATCAGAGCACTCCTAATCAAACAATCCTCCTAGATACAGACCAAAGCTCCATACAGGACGGGCCAAATGCCAGAGGAAATGGGCTGGTTCAAAAAACAGCCAACATTCGGCCTGCGTGTATGTCAGTTATGCCGGCTTCGGTCGGACGTGCATGCCGGAAAACCAGTAGCCGACCAACTCCCGATCAGCCTTCTCAGCCAATGGCAGAGAGTGCTGATCAGAGTGTTCTGTCAGAATACAACAGCTCATAGGGGGAGATCGCTGTACTAACTTCAGATGGTTAGTACAGCGGAGCCGACTGGAGCCGACCGGAGCCGTCAGGTTTTTTTTTTGTACGAAAAAAAGCTTGTAGCGTGTAACCAGGCTTAAAGGGGTTGTAAACGCAAGGTTTTTCACCTTAACGCATTCTATGCATTAAGGCAAAAAACCTTGTGATACAGCAGCCCACCAGAGCCCCCCTTTTACTTACCAAAACTCGGTCTATCTAGCATCGGGGACGAGCACAACAGCCGGTGTCTCAAGTCCTGATTGGATAGATTAAAAGCAGCGCAGCCAATGGCCCTGCTGCCATCAAATCCACTGACGCGGGAGTCGGGCCGAGTCCTGCTGTGTGTCAATGGACGCAGCATGTATAGGGGAATATATCACAGTGCGATGCAGTGTAGCACCTGCCAAGCATGACCCATTTACGTGAATGAAACTGCTCAGCAAATGCCCTGCCACCTTGTGCAGTACAGCAAACAAGGAGTTAAAGCAGGCAGCCTTGTGTTGCTTCATCACCTGCTTTAACCCCTCGGATCACACAGACATGCAGTTTCAGGGCGCTTGCAGAGTGGCCCCATTTACTTGAATGGGTTGCGATTGGCAGGCGGCAGCAAACAAAAGCAACAAGGGGGGCTTAAATTCCTGCTGCGGTAAGTGTAAACTTGTGGCTGCTGCCTCAGCAGCTGAAGGGGGTATAGATTTGGGGCCGTAAAAACGCAAAGAAACTGCAGGGTTTTACTATCCAACTTTAAGAGTCAATGAGTCCCGGGTCACACCAGTGCGCTGTGCGATATCGCATGTGATTCGCACTGCAAATCACATGCAATGTCTGTGTGATGCAATTTCAGACAGATAGTATGGCTGAATTTGCATCGCATTCAAACCAAACTCGCACAGGATTTTTTTTTTTTTTGCGGTGCGATCCGATTCATCTCCGAACAGTTCACACTGTGATATGCGAATGGATTTGGAGGTATCATTAACTTTCTATTCACACGCCTAGCCGGTCGCATAGTGCAGTGTGAACTGCCTTGGGAGCTCGGTGCGATGCTGGAACCCGCAGTGGATTTACAGGGTTCCTGCATTGCACTAGTGTGAACCGAGCCTAAGTGCTAGTTCACACCAGACGCAGTTCCGCATGCTTTTTTTCTGCACTAAAAATGCATGCACAGAGTTTTCCATGTATTCCAATGGCTCTAGTTCACACCATGCAGTCAGTTTCGGTGCGGAAACTGACTGGAAACTGACTGGAAACTGACTGGAAACTGACTGGAAACTGACTGGAAACTGACTGGAAACTGACTGGAAACTGACTGGAAACTGACTGGAAACTGACTGGAAACTGACTGGAAACTGACTGGAAACTGACTGGAAACTGACTGGAAACTGACTGGAAACTGACTGGAAACTGACTGGAAACTGACTGGAAACTGACTGGAAACTGACTGGAAACTGACTGGAAACTGACTGGAAACTGACTGGAAACTGACTGGAAACTGACTGGAAACTGACTGGAAACTGACTGGAAACTGACTGGAAACTGACTGGAAACTGACTGGAAACTGACTGGAAACTGACTGGAAACTGACTGGAAACTGACTGGAAACTGACTGGAAACTGACTGGAAACTGACTGGAAACTGACTGGAAACTGACTGGAAACTGACTGGAAACTGACTGGAAACTGACTGGAAACTGACTGGAAACTGACTGGAAACTGACTGGAAACTGACTGGAAACTGACTGGAAACTGACTGGAAACTGACTGGAAACTGACTGGAAACTGACTGGAAACTGACTGGAAACTGACTGGAAACTGACTGGAAACTGACTGGAAACTGACTGGAAACTGACTGGAAACTGACTGGAAACTGACTGGAAACTGACTGGAAACTGACTGGAAACTGACTGGAAACTGACTGGAAACTGACTGGAAACTGACTGGAAACTGACTGGAAACTGACTGGAAACTGACTGGAAACTGACTGGAAACTGACTGGAAACTGACTGGAAACTGACTGGAAACTGACTGGAAACTGACTGGAAACTGACTGGAAACTGACTGGAAACTGACTGGAAACTGACTGGAAACTGACTGGAAACTGACTGGAAACTGACTGGAAACTGACTGGAAACTGACTGGAAACTGACTGCATGGTGTGAACTAGAGCCATTGGAATACATGGAAAACACTGCATGCATTTTGTGCAGAAAAAAAAAGCACACGGAACTGAACAGAACTGCGCCTGGTGTGAACTGGCCCTTAAAAGGTGCTGCTGAATGCAGAAAAGGGGCTCATTCACAAGAGCATAAGGCACTGCTGTTCCCCTAAAAAGTGATTCAGGTGTTTGACAGCTGGTGAGAAGGTGATATGTTGCTTCCTCACCACCTGATTTAAACCCATAATTGCCGTGCAATGTGAAACGGTAGTACAGAAATTAGAGGTTTAAAATCAAGCTTGAGCAGGAGATACTGTGCCTGGTGATCTTTACCTTCTTTCATGTTATTCAGGTAGATCTCAACCTCTTTAAAGTTGCTTACTGCTGCAAGAATGTGTTTATGTAGAGGAGCGAAGCACACAGACATTTCACATTTATGCAACACGGATATGCAGACAGTAATATGAAAAGAACAGTCATTTTGCTAGACAGATTATCCTTGAAAACATCAGAAGGAAAGCGATTATAGGTACACAGTGTTGGGTCCACAACAAAAGCCAGCAGCAATTTCAGCAAGAAGAAATAGGACTGCTGTATCCAGTACTACACTAACCAAACCATTGTTCAAGCATAGCTAAAGACTTTTTTTGTTGCTTTGGATAAAGTGTGGAGGAGTGAGAATCCTGTCAGGTTTGTATCGGTGACCCTGCTGGGGTAATTCACTTTATTTGTCCTGCTGACCCTTGTCAGAGATACAAAGTGGTGGATAAAATCCAAAATTTTGACCTGTTACAAGAAAAGGAAATTAATGAAATCTTCCCATGACACCTGTTCTAATCAACAGAATTTCTCTCGCTTTAGAGGGAGAATATAAAAAAAAAAAAAAAACACTAAACTACTCCCTGCACTACACCACTTCAGCCCCGGACCAATTTGCAGCCAAAAGGACCAGGCCCCTTTTTGCGATTCGGCACTGCGTCGATTTAACTGTCAATTGCGCGGTCGTGGGACGTGGCTCCCAAACAAAATTGGCGTCCATTTTTCCCACAAATAGAGCTTTCTTTTGGTGGTATTTGATCACCTCTGCGGTTTTTATTTTTTGCGCTATAAACAAAAAATTAGAGCGACAATTTTGAAAAAAAAAATCAATATTTTTTTACTTTTTTGCTATAATAAAATATAAAAAATCATTTTTTTTCCCCTCAGTTTAGGCCGATACGTATTCTTCTATATATTATTGGTAAAAAAAAAAAAAATTGATCGCAATTAGCGATTGTTTGCGCAAAAGTTATAGCATTTACAAAATAGGGGATAGTTTTATAGCATTTTTATTAATTATTTATTTTTTTTTTTTTTTTACTAGTAATGGCGGCGATCAGCAATTTTTATTGTGACTGCGCCATTATGGCGGACACATCGGACATTTTTGACATATTTTTGGGACCATTGTCATTTATACAGCAATCGGTGCTATTTAAATGCACTGATTCCTGTGTAAATGACACTGAAGGAGTTAACCACTAGGGGGCGGGGAGGGGTTAAGTGTGACGTGTGTTTTTTTTACTGTAGGGGGGCGTGGCTTGGTGTTCAACATCACTGATAGTCTTTCCCGATGACAGGGAACAGACGGTCAGTGAGAGTCTCACTAGGAAAGGGAGAGATTTGTTTTCACATACCTCTCCCCGTTCTTCAGCTCTGTGACCCGACCGCGGGACACCAGCGGTGATCGGGTCCGCGGGTCCCGCGGCCATGGAGCTCAGGACCGGGTCGCAAGCTCGCCGCCAGCGGCGCATGCGTGCTCCATGACTGGGCTCTTAAAGGACAATGTACCTGTACGTTGATGTGCCCAGCCGTGCAATGCTGCCCACGTAAATGTGCAGGAGGCCGTCCTTAAGTGGTTGACTTTCTTTAAAGCCCAACTCCAGGAGCTATAAAATTACCCCTTGCAGTGGGGCTCGTTTTAATTCCGAGGAACACAGAAAAGCAGATTTACAAATCCAAATTCTCTCCTCCCCACCGGTAGATCGGTCCCTGCAACGTATTCTCCCTCATGCTCCACCGGTCTAGTGTTCCGTTGTCATCAAGGCATTTGCAGGAGCCATTAGACCTGCATTGGATTGGCATAGGCCCATTGAAATTGATTTTATAGTTACAGTGTTGGGCTTTAAATTTGCTGGAGGACAACACTAGCTAGGTGATTTGATTGCCCAAGCACAGACCATCATACGCATAATATACCAGAGCAGGGCTGTCTTTAATATTGATTGGACCACGGGCAAAACTTTTCTTGGGGCCCCCTCATGCAGTTTTGCTCTCCACCTGCTCTGAGACATACAATAATTAGCAGCTAGACTCAAAATCAGTTTACTGCAGGGCTTGACAAATTTGCTTGGAATCTAGGAGCCAGCTAAAAAAGTTAGGAGCCAGGTTTTTTTTTTTTTTTTTTTTTTTTTTTTTTTTTTAACGACGACGACTGACAGGTGGCACTGGGCACCGTAGGACGTCCTCCCAGAACCTTGCTCCTGCGCGCCCCCTGGGGCGCGCACTCGGGAACATCCGTGACCGCCAGGTCCCGAGGACCCGGCGCATCGCGGTAAACGGCCGGCGATAGCGGGCGTTTACCACGCGACCTCTCTGTCAAATGACGGTGCGATCGCATGTACACAAACCGGCGTCACGTCATGACGCCGTTTCCTCCCTCCCCTCTCTGTATCGATCGGTACAGTGAGGGGAGAAGCTGAGAGGGGGAGAGATGGGACCAGCGCTGTGGGCTGGATGTGTAGTGCCCACAGCGCTGGTCAGTGACAGCTACTCTGCCAGCACTGTGCCAATACTCCGCCAGCACTGTGCCAATACTCCGCCAGCACTGTGCCAATACTCCGCCAGCACTGTGCCAATACTCCGCCAGCACTGTGCCAATACTCCGCCAATAAAATTTTAATAGAAACAAAGAATTTTTTTTTTTTACCGAATTTTCAGTATTTTTTGATTTATAGCGCAAAAAAAAAAAACCCAGCGGTGATTAAATACCACCAAAAGAAAGCTCAATTTGTGTGAAACAAAGGACAAAAAATTCATTTGGGTACAGTGTTGCATGACTGAGAAATTGTCATTCAAAGTGTGAGAGCACCGAAAGCTGAAAAGTTCCCAGTGGTTAACATTGCATTAGCATTGTTAGAGGCGTTGCAAAACCAACGGCCACCACAAGATGGCGCCATATTACAGAAGGATTTCAGAAGGCCGCAAAGCCGCGGCCTAAGTTTCTGGCCGGCGCGGCCCGATGCGATCGCACGACGGGGGTCGGGGTCCACAGGTTCACGGGATACCGCAGCTGTGTCACCCCAGGCGCCAGGACCCCAAATCTAGTCGCAATTGCGCCCGGGCGACCGGGGATTGTCGAGCTCTGGTTTACTGAATCAGATCAGGCAGCTATTGCGATTGGTTGCCAGAGGTTACAGTATCATTACCGCTCACTGACTGGTTGCTAGAGGTTACAGCACATGATTTCTGCTTGTTGATTGGTTGTTAGCGATTACTGTGGATATAATCTCAGGGGGGGCATGATATACATATCAATGCCACCGGCCTCCGCTATTTACATATGAATGCCCATAATTTACATGTAAACACAGGGTCTGCAGGTGAGTCATCTGTACACAATAGGGCAGAATTAGTAACAGCACTTCACACTGAGATATTGGGACACAGCACAGGACTAAAACCTCAAGGGATGAGGGAATTTAAACCAGGATAGTTGGCAAGTATGAGGCAGCTGCTTTGGGCCCCACAACAATGACAGGGCCCAGGGCAACTGCCCCTTTTGCCCTGCCTTAAAAACGGCCCTGTACCAGAGATCAAGAAAGTATAACATTTACATATCTAAAGAAAAATCCTCAGCTACACAGCCCACAGATGTGAGACGACAGTAGGGCTGGTCATATACACATTTTCTAATTCTAATGAAATCTATTCGATTCCTCCATCCATGTGTGGATAGATAAATCGCCCGCTGCGATTACTGTATTCTGACAGCTGGCACTGGCAGAAAACCCGAACAGCTACATCTGGACGGGATGCAGCTGCTGTTCAGCTGACAATTTTCAATTGAAAGAATTTTGCCTGGTCCAATTTGGGGTCGAAATCCGCTTTTAGACAGTTCAGACATTGTAACAATATTTTACCAGATGCAGACAAAGTTACCACAATATTGATCTGGTTATAGCGGGATACTAAAAACCGAGATCTCCCATACCAGATGCAACAAAGCCACGGGGATACATTTAGTGAACATTCAACACAGCAATATTGTAATGATTAACACCACAAAAACACAACTGTTACTGCAATTTTTTTTAATAAATTAATTCTAAACGGAAAAAAAATAAAAAATAAAATAAAAAAAAAAAAAGTTTTATTCTAACATGTTGGGGCATCAGCATTTTCTAAATTCACCAGCAGCTTATGGTTAAAACAAAATTATGAAGCCATGAGTATGAATTAACATTTTTAGCCCATCTTCCCCCAGTGTACATTTAGAGGACCGAGTAGTAAAGATGAGGAGTTGAAGGAAACGCAGTGCAACCAGAAAGTATTCACAGTGCTTCACTTTTTCCACATTTCAAAAGAAGTTTGTTTGAAATCGCTGCAAATTTAAGAATAATAAAATAAAAATAAAAATCATATGAACATAAGTATTCACAGCCTTTGCTCAATACTTTGCTGAAGCACCTTTGGCACCAATTACAACCTCGTTTTTTTGAGCATGATGCTACCATCTTGGCACACCTATTTTTGGGCAGTTTCTCTCATTCTTCTTTGCAGGACCCCTCAAGCTCCATCAGGTTGGATGGGGAATGATGGTGTACAGACATTTTCAGATTTCTCCAGAGATGTTCAATCGGGTTCAAGTCTGGGCTCTGGCTGGGCCACTGAAGGACATTCACAGAGTTGTCCTGTAGCCACTCCTTTGTTATTTTGGCTGTGTGCCTAGGGTCCTTGTTCTGTTGGTAGATGAACCTTCACCCCAGTATGAGGTCCAGAGCGCTCTGGAGCAGGTTTTAATCTTTCCCTCAATCCTGACTAGTCGAGTTCCTGCCACTGAAAAACATCCCCACAGCATGATGATGCCACCACCATGCTTCACTGTAGGGATGTTATTGGCCAGGTGATGAGCGGTGCCTGGTTTCCTCCAGACATGATGTATGCCATTCAGGCCTAAGAGTTCAATCTTTGTTTCATCAGATCAGAGAATTTGTTTCTCATGTTCTAAGATTTTTTCTGGTGACTTTTGGCAAACTCCAGATGGGCTGTCATATACCTTTTACTGAAGAGTGGCGTGCAGAGATGGTTCTTCTGGAAGGTTCTCCTCTCTCCACAGAATAACACACTAGAGCCCTGTCAGAGTGACCATCTGGGTTTTGGTCACCTCCCTGCCTGAGGCCCTTCTCCCCGATTGCTCAGTTTGGCCAGGCAGCCCACTCTAGGAAGAGTCCTGGTGGCTCCAAACTTCTTCCATTTACGGTTGATGGAGGCCACTGTGCTCATTGGGACCTTCAATCCTGCAGAAATGTTTGTTACCTTCCCCAGATCGGTGCCTCAATATGATTTGGACTGCAGTGCGGTGCGAATCATATGCGATCTCCCGCACCGCAGCAGTCTGAACCCGGCCTAAATCCTGCAGAAATGTTTGTTACCTTCCCCAGATCGGTGCCTCAATACAATCCTGTCTCGGAAGTCTACAGACAATTCCTTGGACCAGTGTTTCTCAACTCCAATCCTCAAGGCGCCCCAACAGGACATGTTTTCAGGCTTACCATTATTTTGCACAGGTGATTTGATCAGTTTCACTGCCTTAGTAATTATCACAGCTGTTTTATCTGAGGGAAATCCGGAAAACATGACCTGTTGGGGTGCCTTGAGGACTGGAGTTGAGATACACTGCCTTGGACTTCGTGGCTTGGTTTGTGCTCTGACATGCACTGTTAAATGTATAGACAGGTGTGGCCTTGCCAAATCATGTCCAATCAACTGAATTTACCACAGGTGGACTCCAATCAAGTTGTAAAAACATCTCAAGGATGATCAGTGGAAACAGGATGAACCCGAGTGTCACGGCAAAGGCTGTGAATACTTATGTAAATGGGATTTTTTTTTCCATTTTTATTTTTTTTATAAATTTGCAAAGATTTCAAACAAAAATTCTTTCATGTTGTCATTATGGGGTATTTGTAGAATTTTAAGAAAATAAAAATGTAAAATCCATTTTGGAATAAGGCTGTAAGATAACAAAATGTGGACAAAGTGAAGCGCTGTGAATACTTTCCGGATTCACTGTATTTTGGTAGCCTCCAGATGCATTTCTTAAAGTATTTGGACACAAAACTACAAAAAAAGACAGTCTATGGCCCCTTTCACACAAATGGACCGTTCAGATCCGCCTGTCAGTTTTGACGGCGGACCTGAACGGGCGCTCCATGGTAGTCTATGGAGCGCCGGATGTCAGCGGAGACATGTCCGCTGACATCCGACCCGGTCCGATCTGCCAAAAGCAGACGGATGGCCCTACTTCCAGATCAGTCGCTGGCGGATCGGGTGAGATCTGATAAAAACGGACACGCTGTCCGTTTTCATCCGATCTCTCCATAGAAACCAGCGGCGTGACAAGCCCCTCCCCGTTCAGTGAGCAGAAAGGGACTTGTCATCCGCCGGCTCAGCGGAGATCAACGGAGAGATCTCCGCTGAGCCGGCGGACAGAGGTGGACTCCGTGGAAGTGGAGTCCGCCTTGTGTGAAAGGGGCCTAACAAATCAAAAGTTATTTCCCAATTAGAATACAATTTTCTTTTTAAAAATCAATTTTTAGTACCTTCTGTACTCTCCTCTTCCAACAGCAGGGGGCATGTATGTATTGTGGACAGGCACAGTGTGATGTCACACAGCAGGTAAGTGTGTTCTTTGTGTGTGCTGCAGCTTTGACAGTGAGACTCCTGCTGGGAGCCGATGTCACGCATCAAGGGAGTTGTGGCCGCTAAAATAATTAAGGACGATTCAGGCACAGTGTCCTGCATCTCCCAGCAGCAATTCAAGGGAAATCGGCAGGGCTGAGTTGGGTTAGTGCCCAGACTGTAGGAGATACAGGCACACCACAAGTTGGCACGATGTCCTGCATCTCTTAGAAGCATTCGGGGATGCAAACTGACCACTCCAGCATTGAAGCAAGGGGGAACTCTGAGGATCACCAGGATTATAACAGATAAAAGGAAAAAAAATAAAAAATACAGGCTTAATTTATTTAGGTACTAGATGCATTGCCTGCACATATGGAACCTTTACTTTTGGGGCAACAAGTTTAAATCATTTGATTTCCATTATACTTACCAAGTCTAGCGCAGAGCCTCCACCTAAATATTCCATAATGATCCATAGTTTTGTGCCCTAGAAGAGAAGAACTTGTTAAGTTTCATGTCTGAAAAAACAACTGCATGGCATTAAAAAAGTAAATACTTGTGCCAAGTTTTTATTGCTGTCCATGACATTGTTACAATATTTCATTCACATTACTAAGTCTCTGCAACAAGTTTTATATGAAACGCAGCAAGAACCCTTTCACACTCAGCCGCTGGGGCGCGTTGGCGGTAAAGCTAAAATTTTATAAAGGGTTTGGCAGCGCATTCATTTCAATGTGCAGGGAGTTTTGGGATCGTTGAATAGACCACTCTCGCTCCACCCGGAGGAGAGCGATCCCCCTGTGGGGACACAAACAAAAAAACTTGACAAATGAAGGAGAAGGAGAAGGAGAAGGAGAAGGAGAAGGAGAAGGAGAAGGAGAAGGAGAAGGAGAAGGAGAAGGAGAAGGAGAAGGAGAAGGAGAAGGAGAAGGAGGAGGAAGAGAGGAAGAGGGGGGGAAGAAGAAGGAGGAGAAGGAGGAGAAGAAGGAGGAGGAGAAAGGAGGAGAAAGAAGGAGGAGGAGGAGGAGGAGAAGAAGGAGAAGGAGAAGGAGAAGGAGAAGGAGAAGGAGAAGGAGAAGGAGAAGGAGAAGGAGAAGGAGAAGGAGAAGGAGAAGGAGAAGAAGGAGAAGAAGGAGATTTTTGTACTCACAATAAAATCCATTTCTCAGACCATTGTGACAGTCATTCACAGTGGTCATACAATTGTCGATCTTGCTCACCCCCCAGGCATACAGGCCCTGTTAAGGGATGCTGTCGCTGGGCAGGAAGAGGTTAAAGTTTTGGCTGGAGTTGGGGTGATTTACAACTTGCTCTGGAATGGCGTTCGGAGAGGCACACTGCAAAGACCACTCTTCTGCTTCTGATATACAAAGCAGAGTATACGCAATGGTACATTACAACAGTAAATGGAAAAATACTATCCTATACTACTTAGGCTCAACTACACATGTATTTTTAATCTTAGCAGTGGGACCGTACTTGCTGACAAACCGATCAACCAATCAACACTTTGTTGAAAAACAGATGTTGGGGGGAAAAAAAAAACAAGCATTCAAAAAGATTACCGACCGGAAGTGAATAGTAATACATACAAAAAAAAAAAAAAATGGATTTCCCTAGTGGTGCTGGAAATTTAGCTTTTCAATGACTCCAATCTTTGAAAGGGGACCAATCATTTATTTCCAATGCTTCTTGGATAATGTAGCCAACATTTTTACTGAAGCTGGAAGAAGACGAAGACTGACAGTAGCAAAAAGGTAAAAAGTTAACACTGGGTTTTATATTTTCTTTGAATAGGTCCTAATGTGCTGCTCAAAACCACTAGATGTTTCCTTTAATTTACGAAGCTGCACTAGACAAGTGGTTACCATGGACCACGTCTTCAATATTCTGTCAGCTTTTATAGATGCTGATCGCGGTCATTTAGCTCCGAGAGCTGCTGCAACAGCACATGCTGCCAGCAATGGGTTTGGCCTGGCACTCACAGTTCTGTTAGTACACTTTGTATGCCAGTGACGTTTGTACCCAAGATAAATAAGGAAATATTTTAGACAGAAAAAAAAAGTTTCTATATTTAGCAATTTCAACATTTGTCATAATCAAGCCTTTGTAGGAACATGTATTTTTCCAAATTATACGGATGTCTGCAGTTGTCCAAAAGTGACAGCTAATGAATTTGACGGCTAGAGATTACAAGAGTGTCAAGCAGCCCCATCAAACTCCCTTTTTTTCAAATAGGGCTGGGAAATCCAAAGTTAGCCATCACCTAACAGAGTCATTTAAGGAAAGAATACACATTTCATTTTAGTAAAGAAAAACTGCGCCAAAAATTAAAAAAACACTATAAGACACTTGATAAGGAATTTCTACCCAATCAGCAATATGAGAAAGAAATGGAAAAAATGCTCTATGCGATTTTGAGAAGTACCAGATATTGCATTCACCAGTGATAAACACCAACTAGGATGCTTAGATATCAGTCCATAAGTTTAGAGATGATGGTAAACATGGTGATAAAAGATGAAATTAACAGTCTTTGATAGATCCATTTCCACACACCACCGCTGTGCTCCACATCACCGGTATATAAGCCGCTTACCAGATAGTGGATTTATGGAGAGCAATCAACATCCACCCGGCAAGGATCCTTGCACATTGAAAAGAACGCACGCCACAGCAGAGCTTCCTCCAGTGAAAACCTTAGCACTCAGCGGTGCATGTAGATCATACCGGCATGGGCCATAAAAGATTAAGAAAAAAACCATAGCATAATACTGTATGGATGGCTAAAAGATGTATTTAACCACTTGCTTACTGGGCACTTAAACCCCCCTCCTATCCAGACCAATTTTCAGCGCTGTCGCATTTTGAATGACAATTGCGTGGTAATACAACACTGTACCCAAATGAAATTTTTATCTTTTTTCCCCCAAAAAAAGAGCTTTCTTTTGGTGGTATTTGATCACCTCTGCGGTTTTTATTTTTTGTTAAAAAAAAAAATGTAAAAAAAATTTTTTTTTTAATTTTGTTATAAAAATTTTAAATGGGTAATTTTTGTCCGTCGATGAGGCGGCACTGACTGGATGAGGCGGCACTTATGGGCATTGTCAGGTGGCATAATTGCCTCTGACTTTTAGGGACCGATGTCTTTTTAAAATGAGGCGGTGATCGGCTTTTTTTTTTTTCTCCTCCGCTGTCAGCGTGAGGAGAAAAAAAAAAAAAAAAAATTTTACCGAGCTTTTGTTTTCATCATGTGATCAGCTGTCATTGGCTGACAGCTGATCACATGGTAAGGGGCCGGGACCCGCCCCTTACTCGGATCGCTGATCACCCGAGTCTCATTGACTCGGTGATCACAGCGCGCGCAGTGAGCGTGCACAGGGGAGGACGTCATATGATGGCCTCCCGGGAATTCACATCCGCGCTGAGGCCGTCATTCGGCCATAGCGCGGATGTAAAGTGGTTAAATAAAAGGTTGTACTCAAATGATATGTGAAAGACAAGCATGTAAAACGAAAGACGCCGCATCGAATGGAGCCCTTCCTGAACAAACGTGGTGACGTCACTGCACGTCCCCCCAGACGCGCTTCGTCATCAAGTAGACGTTTTCAGTGGGGATGTTTTGATCCCCATTGAAAAAGTCTACTTTATGACGAAACACGCGGCGTGCGTTCTTTTCAATGTGCAAGGATCCTTGCCGAGTGGATGTTGATTGCTCTCATAAATCCACTATCTGGTAAGCGGCTTATATACCGGTGGTGGCACTTAAAGCGGAGCTCCAACCTAAAGTGGAACTTCTGCTTATCAGTTTCCTCCCCCCCCTCCGGTGCCACAATTGGCACCTTTCAGGGGGGAGGGGGGTGCAGATACCTGTATAACACAGGTATCTGCACCCACTTCCGGACGAGATATCCGGAGCTGCCCCGCCCCTATCCGGAGAGGCCCCGTTGTGTCTTGGGAAACAGTTCTCAGGACATAGCGGGGACCAATAGAGACACGCAGCGTGACTCGCGCATGCGCAGTAGGGAACCGGGCAGTGAAGACGTTGCGTCTTCACTTCCTGATTCCCTGACAGAGGATGGCGGCGGGGCAGCTGAGAGACAATCGGTCTCTCGTCACATTCTGTCTACATCGCTGGAACCTGGAACAGGTAAGTGTCCATTTATTAAAAGTCAGCAGCTGCAGTATTTGTAGCTGACTTAATATTTTTGGTGCGGGTGCAGCTCCGCTTTAAGATAGATGTGGAGCACAGCGGTGGTGTGTGGAAATTGATCTACCAAAGACTGTTCATTTCATCTTTTATCATTATGTTTACCATCATCTCTAAACTTATGGACTGATATCTAAGCATCCTAGTTGGTGTTCATCACTGGTGAATGCAATATCTGGTGCTTCTCAAAATCGCATAGAGCATTACTTCCATTTTTTTCATATTGCTGATTGGGTAGAAATTCCTTATCAAGTGTCATATAGTTTTTAATTTTTGGCGCAGTTTTTCTTTACTATTATCTGTTCTGTGTTTATCCCACCATTCTGCAGCCTTTTTGTTTGTTTTTACTGAGTTGCTGTTTTTCTTTAATTCCGTTTGGGTTAGCGCGGTTTTTCTTTGTACTATACACATTACATAAACCCTGTAAAAGCTGTTTGGGGGGGGATCATAATGTGAATGTTAGGTGGGCCCATCCATTAAGAATGTTTTTAATTTTAGAGAATGCCATTTTTAAAGCTAAGGGTTTAAAACTGCAGCACCAAAAAAAACAAAAAAAAAAAAACACAAGAGTAAAATAAGCAGAGCAGCAGTGGCTACTTTCATTAAACTTACTGAAAAGCTTTTTTGCTTTGCTTTCAACATATCGGCCATGAATTACAAGGAGGCTGTGTGTTTCAGCATTGTGCTCTCTCTAACAGAACGGTATTTCTCCTTTCCAAATCTGCCTAAAGAATAAAGAGCGGAGCTCTGCTTTTGCTCAAGGAGGCTGTGTGTTTCAGCATTGGGGTGCAATTCCACATATATGTATGGCATGTGTGAGCACTCTAACAGAACGGTATTTTTTTTTTTTTGCTTTGCTTTTCTCCTTTCCAAATCTGCCTAAAGAATAAAGAGCGGAGCTCTGCTTTTGCTCACATACACTGTTAGTTGTGAATGGAAGCTGGAGGGTTCGTTTTAGTACGTGCCACTCATCTACAATTTAGGAGGGTAGCACTTCGCAGACCGAAATACTAAAGTCAAAGTAGTTCCAAAGACCATCAGATTTCTGCTACTTGGCAATTCCAAGAACACAGATGATCACTAAACTAACATTTTTAAAAGAAAGAAGCCCAGATAACCAAATCAGTCTCAGAACCTGGCAGACTAACCACTAGCATTGGTGTTCTTTACAATGTACAAATGCCCAATTTTTCTCTGTTCCGCACAATGCCCAGCTACATTCTTTCTACACCAGCAGTGGTGGGGGACCCCAACGGTCCCTTTGCACCAATGCACACATAGCAATACGCATGCAAAGGTGTGAATGGGTCTGCAGAGTATTCCTTTATTAACACACTAGTCTGCAGAATATAAGTCCAGCTGCCACATAGGAAAAATGTGAACTATACAGGAAATGGATTTTCATGCATTTTACTGCAGGGAAATGAAAAGGTTAAAATCTGCCTGGGTTTATGAAAAGAGCTCAGTTTGGCCAAAAAAATAAAAAAATTTAAAAACGCAATAAAAACAGACTCCATACAGCATTACATCTAAATGTAAACACTTAGGCTGCAGTCACACCTGAGCGTATCGTATTCAGGCAGAAAGTTGTACAAAATCGCAGTAAAATTATGCAGGTCAAAAGGTCACCAATTTAAAACAGAAAAAAAACGCCTGTAATCGGCCTAAAAAGAAGCTCATATTCTTTTTTTTGAGCTTTAGACCCCCTTCACACTGAGGGCGTTTTGCAGGCACTATAGCATTAGAACAGCTGCACCATTGTCTGTAGTGTGAAAGCCGGAGGGCTTTCACACTGGAGTGGTGCGCTGGCAGGACGTCAGGAAGAGTCGAGCCAACAGCTTCTTTGGAGCGGTGAAGGAGCGGTGTGTTTACCGCTCCTCCACCGCTGCTACCCATTGAAATCAATGGGGCAGCGCTGCAATACCACCGGCAAAACGCCGCTATTTCGGCTTATTGCCGGTGGGTTTAACCCTTTCTCATCCGCTAGCAGGGGGTAAAAGCGCCCCGCTAGTGGCTGAAATGCGCTGCAAATCCGACATTAAAACGCAGCTAAAAATAGCGGCGTTTTACCGCTGACGCTATGAGCAGCTTGGTGTGAAAGCCCTCTCAGTCATTTTGCTTCAGGCGTCAGAATGCTCAGATGTGAACATGGGCCATTTAAATGAATGGGATTTTGCTTGTTGGGCGTTTTGGAACTTTTGAGATGAGCGTTTTACGATCTGAAAACGCTCAGGTGTGAATGGGCCCTTAGGCCCCGTTCACACTTGGCAATTTGAAATCCGACAGAATAGCTGCCATTCGGCCTGCGATTCAAAATCATGCATTTAGGTGCCATTATTCTTAAAGGCACCCCAAACGGTGCAATTTTTGCAACGATTGATGCATGACGAAATTGCAGCAGAATGCGCATTTAGGAAAATCATGAAGCTCATCACCCAAAAAAGGAGCAGGAGCTGCTTTTGGGCGATAATCATGCATATGGCAGCCCACTGAAGTGAACAGGCTGCTCTATCCACGACATGCGGAAACACATGTAAATCACACTTTAAAAGTCGTAAGCGGGAATGCTAGTTTTTTTATGTCTTTTTTTCTTGCTGTATGGAACATTTGGTCATCGAAGTCCATATGTTGCCTTCTGAATGCTTTGAAACTATCCATGACGCTCAAGGAAGATAGTCAAGTTTCTCTTTTAAAAGGCCAAGACCCCATATACACCATTAGATTTTCTGAAGATTTTTGTCTTCAGATTTACCAAATGCATATAATATGAGGTCAAACCTTAAGGCCCCTTTCACACTTGTGCGACTTCAAAGTCACGCGATTTTACTGCAATTTCAAGGAATGCCTGTGTAAGTGGCATCAAAATCGGACCAAAGTAGTGCAGGGACCACTTTGAAGTCGGAAAGACGAAGTCGTACTAATATGAATGGCTGTCATTGGAAATCATGGGGAGTGACTTGTCATGCTACTTTGCAGTCCCAAATCATAGGGACAAGTCGTACAAGTGTGAAAGGGGCCTTAAAAAAAAAAAAAAAAAAAATATTAAGTTTGTATGCAATCAGGCAGGCCCTTGAGCTACATAGTTTTGTTAAATCTGAAGACAAAAATCTGCATAAAATCTAACCGTGTGTATGGGGCTTAAAGTTACTTTCCCCCTCCAACCAAAGTACAGCTTCCCCATGTACCAGTATTGCCATTAATACAACTCTTAGTTATAAATACTCACGCTGAATGTAAATATGCGAAATATATAATGAAAATTGCAGCTGCTCTTCACTCGAAATTATACAACAAAAATTACAGCGCTCGCAACATTGCAAAAATATCAAATATCAAATCATCCAATGTGAAAACAATTGACCAAAAATCATGTTATGAATATTGCAAAACGTCCCAATAAAAGTGCTCTTGTGCTCCAAACTTTCACTGTGGTGTGACACACCCCCCTCCTGTGTCCCCATTCACAAGATATAATGGACCTTTGCTTTGTGGTGCTCAGATGCAGTATAGTTTTCACCTTAAACTGGTATTCATGGGCAACTAAACAGAGGCTGTTACCAGGCAATTCCATCATTCCTGGAAATGGAAAAAAAACAATCCAAAACCAAAACCAATCCAAAACCCAAACCAAACCCAAACCAAACCCAAACCAAACCCAAACCCAATCCCAAAACAAATCCCAATCCCAAAACAAATCCCAATCCCAAAACAAATCCCAAAACAAATCCCAATCCCAAAACAAATCCCAATCCCAAAACAAATCCCAATCCCAAAACCAAACCAATCCCAATCCCAAACCAAAACCAATCCCAAACCAAAACCAATCCCAATCTCAAAACAAATCCCAATCCCAAAACAAATCCCAATCCCAAAACAAATCCCAATCCCAAAACAAATCCCAAACCAATCCCAATCCCAATCCAAAACCAATCCCAATCCAAAACCAATCCCAAACCAAAACCAATCCCAATCCCAAACCAATCCCAATCCCAAACCAAAACCAATCCCAATCTCAAAACATGACAATATAAAAGTCACTTGGCCAACACAAGATGCCTAAAACAAACCTTCTCCCCCTTGAGATTGCGAATAAGAAAATGGCATCTTCAAACCCCAAGCACAACCTACCTCTGCTACCCCTCCACCAACAATGCAATGTGCGCCCCTTAGAATTTTTTTGACTTGAACACACTTAAAAGTGGAATGATTGGGGGGTGCGTGTGCCAGAACTGACTTCCAAAACAAGAAGCTGGATGACAAAATGTAGGAACTGCAGGGGCACATGAACCCATTTATTGTAGGGATCGGCTCATAATCAGATCATTACCAACAGACTGACAGCAGCTTTGCTACCAAATCACCATTCTTTCTCCAATAAACTGGAGAAATCTTGGGATGAAATGGAAATACAACCCAAGGATGACCACTTACTAAAATGTACTGGATACAACAGGATGCAAATGAGGTCTTTTCTTTGACAGCCAATGAAAATGAAGGTTCATCTTTACAAATTAATCTTGCCATGTTTTATACAATCAGACCCTTTGGACAATTATTCACTCCATGCCATAGCCACATAGGAAAATTTCGATAGCCTCTTGTTTACAGACATGTAGTAATGTTTAAAAATACTCATGGGAGGCATTTAAGCAGATTCCAGGACCCCACTATCACTAGCAGAGGAAGATGGGCCTCATGAAATAAACAGCACCAGATGGAAACATTACTTTAAATTGCACAACTCCTGAGATAAACAGAACCATCTATTCTTGGAGATCACATCACCTATTGTGAGAAGATTGTTCGTCTACTTTGTACTATAAAAAAGAGGCACAGTAACCCTTCAGCACCATAATGTACCTTGAGATATGATCCATAGTACTTCGTCACATAGGGGCTGTCACATTGACTAAGAACGGTTATTTCTTGCTGTATGTCTTCTATTTCATCCTCGGCTTCTTCCAGATCTATGATTTTTATAGCAACCACATGCTGAGTCCGGTTATCAATACCCTTAAAAACTTCTCCAAAGGACCCCTTTCCAATGCGTTCCAGTTTTGTGAACAACTCTTCTGGATCAGCCCGGTGGTTCTAGGAGGGGGAAAAAAAAAAAATCAGCGTTAAAAACTTTTTTTTTTTTTAAATGGGCTCCCTGTATATTACATCACAATTTCTACACAGCTGCATCCTGGGTTAGAGAAAATTGCTGTTGTGGTAACAGATACACACACACACACACACACACACACACTCTCACACACACACTCTGTCCCAAAGGCTGAAGGATACTGCAGGCAGCCCAGAGGAACCTTCCAGCAACACATATGAATGTGACCCACTAAAACAAATTGGCCTGGGTAAGGGTTAAGGGCCAATCCGTAGCCAATCAGGTAGCCTCTTATGTTGCATAGCTGTTGACTGGATTCCCCCCCCCCTGAAGCATCTCAACCACTACGCTGTGTCATTCTAGTCTGCGCTCCCTACCCACCTCCCAGCAATACCTCTGGTCTTTGTCTCTACCCACCAGCTTAAGAAAAAAATGGGGTAGTGTGGCATATGGAATGTACAGCATGGTATACAGAATGAGAAGGTACACAATAGGGAAGGCACAGCATGGCATATCGGATGAGGTGGTGTGTAATAAGGAGTGTACAGTATACATAAGGAAGGCGGGCAGTGTGGAATAGTGAACGGCATTGGATACTGCGTCTACCAAACACTTGTGTCCCTTTAGTTAGGCTGTGTCACATTCACACCTGCAGTGAAAGAACAGTTGAACACTGCTGTCACACGCAAACCAGGGCAGTGCCACACTTAGGCTGGGCACACACTGCAAGTCTTTTTTCTCCCCTTGCCAGAATACATTGATCAGCACTCGCAGCCAACAGTCAGATGCTGGTTTTCCACCATTGCCACTTCAACAAAAGCTTGTTGTTAGATTGGCGTCTGTCAGACATACTGCTGTACACACTGACCCGAAGTCAGCCAGTTCCAGCAGAACCGGACGATTTTCTGACCGTGTACACTACTCGCCTCCTCTGCCGGGCTTTCCATTTCATGTTATCATCAACTTTATCTGCAACCGCCTGTCCCAGTGAATCCCCACTGGCCGGAGGTCTGAAAATGGCACAACTTACCTGGGGGGGCAAAAATTGTCCCTGTGTGGTGCAACACCCCCCAGTCAGGACCTGTGAATGCCAGAGGTGCTGGCATGGCACCTGAAGAGGCCTGGTTGTTGGTAGACCTAAAGGCAATTCTACTTAAGACTGTAATGTGTTTGTTGAGCTGTGAACAGGTAGGTCATTGTAAAACTGATTTGCTTTATGTACAGAGAATGGAAAGGATTCACCACACAGTCAAAACTTTGGAAAACCTTAGTTTAATAAACGGCACAGGATAAAGCTCTTGGATTGAATTTTTACTTTGAGGGGGGAGAGGAGAGAGAAGAGAGAGAGCGCTCTTCACACACGTATTAAGTAGGGTCTTAAAGCCAGGAGTGAACATATTTAAAAAATGAATCCTAAATTTACTCAGTTGACATTTGTAAAGAATACGACCTACAAAAAAGGTCGGCAATCAAGTCTTAGCACTTAGTCTAAATATCCTGCACAGTCTCTAGGCTCCTGAGAGTGTGAAATGGTGATGATCTTTTAATATAGCAAATTTGTTGAATACATCCCTCTTAGCACTGTTACTGTAAGAAATTCAAAATGACTCGATCTGGGTGTTTAACATTCAGCTACCGCCAAAGGGGCTTAAACGTTTTAATAAGACTCATACAACTGGGCATGTGATTGCCATCATCCCTAATAATTAAAGCGGGGTTTCACCCTAAAGTGGAACTTCCGCTCATCGGAACCCCCCCCCACCAGTGTCACATTTGACACCTTTCAGGGGGGAGTGCAGATACCTGTCTAAGACAGGTATTTACACCCACTTCTGGGTATAAACTCCCACGGGAGTTTACGCCACTTCCTGTCCCGGCGCGCTGTCTGCCGGGACACACACGGGTCCCAGCAGACAGCGCGGACGATTCTCATTGCGCCGCGCAACTCACGCAGTAGGGAACCAGGAAGTGAAGCCGCAACGCTTTACTTCCTGATTCCCTCACCGAGAATGGTGCCAGCAACAGCAGAGAGCCGAGTGATTGGTTGGCCTCTGCTGCCGACATCGCTGGACCCTGTGACAGTAAGTGTCCATTTATTAAAAGTCAGCAGCTGCAGTATTGGTAGCTGCTGGCTTTTAAAAAAAAAAAAAAAAAAAAATTCCCAGGTACAGTCCCTCTTTAAGTAGAAAAACCTCTATTGATGGGATTTTAAAGGCAAACAAAATTTAGAAAATAGATATAAATGTATTAAATACATCAAGAAATTGCATGAAAATTCCGAACATTGGATACAAAGATGATCCTAAAAACATTGTACATGACGAAAGATACAGTGATAGTTAAAGCCAACGCGTTTCAATAAACCATAGTATTTGGAATCTTCATCAGGGAATTGTATCACTGTATAAACATAATTGCATTCCCCACTGTGTCAGCCTATAAAAAACGGACCCACAAACCAGACAAGGAATGGACCCCAAGTTTCTACATGACGGCCAGATGAATAAGTATCCGAATTTGCATTGGCGCTCGAAAGACACTCCAAAATGTTTACAACGGCTTCCTGCATGTAATCCTCAGAAGGCTGTAGTGTACCAACACACTGCACCCCACTAGATATTTTAACCTCCTTCAGCTGTAAGCTGAGGGGAATGTTTTTAGGATCATCTTTGTATCAAACGTTCGGAATTTTCATGAAATTTCAAGATGTATTTAATAAATTTATATCCAATTTCAAAATGTTGTTTGTTGCTTTTAAAATCCCATCAATAGAGGTTTTTCTACTTACCGCCAAAGGAGCTTAGTGAAGCAGCCTGAAAACAAATGGTTTGCCTAAGTGCTCAACGTGGACCTTATAAATAAAATTCAAGCTTCACTTCAACCTTTAACCCCCCCGCCCCCCTTTTAAAAATATCTACACACACACCTGCATACTACCTACAGTTCTAGCCTGGTGAATGCCAAGGTTTCCAGAAATGTTAAGAAGATACAGTACTCTGACAGCTAGGCAAGGGAATTGACACAGATGCTCGAGAGATCCTGAGAATAGCAAATCTCATAAGAAGTCTTCTCATGACATTCTGAATCTTCAGTGTTCCCTGGATCTTGCCAGAGGGCCAAGAATGACACCCTTTGCCTAAGCCCCTTGGGTGGAAGGGGATGCGTATGGTAGGTACATTATTATTTTTTAGTTTTTTTGGGGGGTATGGATCTTGTATGTTGCTAGAGGGTCCACTTAGAGGAATGGAACTTGTGCAACTATGCCAAAAAACAAAAAAAAAAAAAAAAAAAAAAAAGGTGACAGTGCGCAAAGGACCGGCCAACACTATTGCCTGTTGTCTTCTGGCAGTTAAAGTGATTGTAAAGGTAAAGGTTTTTTTTTTTTTTTTAAACAGGTTATACTTACCTGCTCTCTGTAAGGGTTTTTGCAGAGCGCAGCCCCAATCCTCCTTTTCTGGGGTCCCCCCGTGGCACTCCAGGCTCCTCCTCTATTGCCCCCACAGAGAGCCGCTTCCGCGTCCATTGACATGACAGAATGCATTGAGGTGAAAAACTTCAGAAAAATGTCCGATGTGTGCCCTTCAGACTTTACAACTCCTATTAAGAGGTTGTAAAGGTTTGTTTTATTTTCTAAATTGGTTCCTTTAAGCTAGTGCATTGTTGGTTCACTTACCTTTTCCTTCGATTTCCCTTCTAAATGTTTTTTTTCCTTTGTCTGAATTTCTCACTTCCTGTTTCTCCTCAGTAAACTTCACACCATCATCCCAGCGGTGTTTAGTCAGCCAGAACAGCTTACTGAGGAGGAACAGGAAGTGAGAAATTCAGACAAAGAAAAAAAAAAAAAAAAAAAAAAAAAAAAAAAAAACATTTAGAAGGGAAATCGAAGTAAAAATGTTAAGTGAACCAACAATGGACTAGCTTAACCACTTGACAACCGCGCTATGGCCAAAGCGCAAATCTCAATTCCCGGGAGGCCGTCATATGACGTCCTGCGTGCGCGCTGTGATCACTGGGTCACTGAGACTCAGGTGAATAGCGATCCGAGTAAGGGGCGGCTCCCGGTCTCTTACCATGTGATCAGCTGTAAGCCAATTACAGCTGATCACATGATCAAAACAAAAGCTCGGTGATCATTTTTTTTTCTCCTCACGCTGACAACGGGGGAGAAAAAAAAAAAAAGCCGATCACCGGCTCATCTTAAAGGGACATCGGTCCTGAAATTATGCCACCTGTCAATGCCCACAAGTGCCACCTGTCAATGCCTATCAGTGTAACCCATCAGTGCCCGTCACTGCCACCCATCAGTGCCACCTCATCAGCATGCATCATTGACGGACAAAAATTACCCATTTTAAATTTTTATAAACAAACAAAAAAAATAAATAAAATAAAAATCGCAGAGGTGATCAAATACCACTAAAATAAAGCTCTATTTGGGGGGGGGGGGGGGGAATTATAAAAAAATGTCATTTGGGTACAGTGTTGTATGACCGCGCAATTGTTATTCAAAGTGCGACAGCGCTGAAAGTTGAAAATTGGTCTGGATAGGAGGGGGGTTTAAGTGCCCAGTAAGCAAGTGGTTAAAAGGAACCTATTTAGAAATAAAAAAATATAAAAAAAAAAAACAAACCTTTACAACCCCTTTAAACTTTTCCCCATTACTGACCTACCTTGCCAAGAACTTAGAAACTGAAATTAACCAAGATTGGCTGCCATGGACAAATACTATATTTTCTTTTATGCATTTTTAAAGCCAAAGATAATAGGTTTGCATCTGAATTTCAAAATCTACGAAATGTTTTACTTATCTTAAAGTATAGAATAAAAAAAATAAAAATAAAAAAAAAGCAATATAAAATTGATGAGTTTGCATGTTAAATATTAAAGCATTTACTTCTGGCTTGCCGAACAGGAAAAAAACTGCATTCCATATGCCACCAGACTAATCCCATAATCCTTAGCAACTGATTATCTAAAAGTGACTACACATGTGAAGCACTGGACTACAGATCACTTTTTTTTTCCATAGTATCAAATATTGAAAGAGAGGCCCTATCTCAATAGAAAATATGGTCAAGTGCCAGGAGTCTGGTGATTTAATGCCATGGAGATTGATACAAAAGCACAGGGCATAACAGTGTGACCCCTGCTGGCAACCACAGAGACAACACAGTTAAAAAGGTATAACGCTTGCGCAGGTCAAGAGAGGTCAGAAGTAAAGTTGATGAAATGGAAGCACATTTAGCAGCTAATGACTGCCTTAAAAATACCTTTATACAGCATATGCAAGGTGAATTCAGGGAAAGCCTGCGTAGCTCGCATCAAAGTCGGACCAAAGTGGTACAGGGACTACTTTGAAGTCGCACAGATATGAATGGTACTCCTTGGAAAAACATCGGGTACGACTTGTCATGCGACTTTGCAGTCCCAAGTCGCAGGATAAGTCGCACAAGTGTGAAAGGGGCCTTAACCGCTTCCCGACCGGCGCACGATATACGGCGACAGAATGGCATGGACAGGCATAAGGGTGTTTATATACGTCCCCTTTAAGATGCCGCCGTGCCATCGGGCCGGGACCCCCGTGAGGCCGGTCGCGGGTCCCGCGGACTCTATCGCCGCGGGGACACCCGCGATCGTCTCACGGGAAGACTGAACGGGGAGATGCGGAAATAAACAGCATCTCCCCGTTCTGCCTAGCAACTAGTGACGCCGATCTCTGCTCCCTGTGATTGGAGCAGAGATCAGCATTCACTAGCTGACAGCCACGCCCCCCCCCCCACAGTAAGAAACACACCTCTAGGCATACTTAACCCCTACAGTGCCACCTAGTGGTTAACCCTTTAACTGCCAGTGTCATTTATACAGGAATCAATGCATTTAAATAGCACTGATTGCTGTATAAATGACAATGGACCCAAAAATGTGTCAAAAATGTCCGATGTGTGCCCTAATGTCGCAGTAAATAAAAAAAATGTATTAATAAAAATGCTATAAAAACTATCCCCTATCTTGTAAACGCTATAACTTCTACGCAAACCAATCAATAAATCGCTTATTGCGATTTTTTTTATTAAAAATATGTAGAAGAATACGTATCAGCCTAAACTGAAAAAAAAAAAAAAAAAAAAAAGTTTTTTTATATATTTTTGGGGGATATTTATTCTAGCAAAAAATAAAAGAATGCGTTTTTCAAAATTGTCGCTCTTGTTTATTGCGCAAAAAATAAAAACTGCAGGGGCGATCAAATACCACCAAAATAAAGCTCTATTTGTGGGTAAAAAAGGACGTCAATTTTGTTTGGGAGCCACGCCGCACGACCGCGCAATTGTCAGTTAAAGCGACGCAGTGCCGAATCGCAAAAAGGGGCCTGGTCTTTTGGCTGCCAATTGGTCCGGTCTGAAAGTGGTTAATAGATTTATGTATGCTTCTCTGTATAAGGAAAATTTTTCTCTAAATAAAAAAAGGTCACAAGCCTGCCTGCACAGTTTTACATTTGTAACATCTGCTGTGAGATCTCCATTTTCTCCTTTATATTGGTGTCTTACACTTTTGTTTCTGTACAAGGTTGATTCACACTAGAAGAAACGCAGATCGCACCGCTGCTGCTGGTCAGCGCTGGGAGGATACAGTGTCAAAGCATTGATGCCAGTGTGTCATACTGTTTACGTTTTTGTTACAACCATATCAAAAATGTTACAAGTGACATTTAATGAATTTCATATTCACTGCAGCTGCATTGCACTGTAATGGTTTGTGTTGCAACCCACTGCACCGGAGAAAAAAATAAAAAAATAAAAAAATAAAAAAGGGTGGGGGAGCACTTTTCGCCTTTACTCGCACATCTCAACGCAAATGGTGCAAATGAGTCTCAGTTGTGTCCCTTCTGCTTGGTTTTAAATTTAGACAGTTTTCATGGGCTGAGAACGCTGATCGGCAGACTACTTTAATAGGATAACATTAAAAACACTTACAAGATGATAGAAGATGCATGCGCATCAAAGTAAAGTGCAGTCCTGGCATTACACATGGCTCTGTAGGCCCCAATTACCCAACCTAGGGATATATCACCATCCAGCTATTACAGGCACAGACTATATCCCTAAGGCTACTTTCACACTGAGGCGCTGGCAGTAAAGCGGCGCTATATTTAGCAAAGCTTTTTGGCCGCTAGCGGGGCAGTTTTAACCCTGTAGGCAATTTGTAGGCGGGTTTGGAGCGCTGCCCCATTGTCTTCAATGGGAAATGGTGCTTTAGGAGCGGTTAATACACCGCTCCAAAGATGCGGCTTGCAGGACTTTTTTCAGCGTCCTGCAAGCGCACCGCTCCAGTGTGAAAGCCCTCAGGGCTTTCACATTGGAGTGCACTGAGCGGCTCTTTTAGGGCCGCTTTGCAGGCGCTATTTTTAGCACTTTAGCATATGGAAAGCGCCTCAGTGTGAAAGGGGCCTTAGGCTCGGTTCACACTACCGCGACTTGGGATCCGACTTGTCAGACCTCAAGTCGCCCCAAGTCGCTTGACATCAGAAATTCCATTCTAGTTAATGAGAGCCGTCTTAATGTACACTACTGAAGTCACTACGACTGCAGAAAAGGTTCCTGTACTACTTCAAGGCGACTTATAGGCATAGAATTCAATGGAAGTCGCCTCCAAGTTGGATCTCCATCTATATTGAAGCGACTTTACAGGAAAATAAATTTGTTTACCCAGGCAAACCCCCACCCTCCCAGAGAGCTGATTATTTTCTGATTGGCCACAGCCAAAGTCGTCTGTCCTGGAGGCAACTTTAAGTTGTGTTGTAAGTTACTTAAAGTCGCGCTGAAGTCGCCTCCAAATCGCCTTGCAAAGTCGCGCTGCCCCTGTGTGAACGGAGCCTAAGAGTCCATTCACACAGGGGCAACTTTGGATCCGACTTGAAGTCGCGCAACATGATAAAATCTATGTAAGTGAATGAGAGCTGTCTTAATGCACAATACTGCAGTCGCTCCGACATCAGAAAAGGTTCCTGTACTACTTCAATCCGACTTCTAGGCAACTTGTACCCATTGATTTCAATGGAAGTCGCCTCCAAGTCGGATCTCCTGTCTTAACTGAAGCAAATTTCCAGGAAGTAAAAATAGTTTTCTAGGCAAACCCCTCCCTCCCACAGAGCTGATTATTATGTGATTGGCCACTGGCAAAGTCCCCTGTCCTACTGGCAGGGAAGGTGTTATCAGAGGCAATCAAGGGGTTAACTGTGTTCCCTGGGTGTTACAATGTGTATGGGGGATGGGTTGCCTGGGATAACGCAGATCAGTCTCCCTGCATAGCAAAAAGACAAGATCTCAGTGTAATCCCCTGTTAGAATGGAGATCTGCCTTGTTTACTTTGGCAGATCCCCCTTCTGTCTGTGGGGAACGATCGGGGGCAGCCCGACCCGCTGGTTGGCTCCCCACGCTGGCCAATCAGCGTGTGCGTGCCCACAGAAGCTAGTGCACAAACCAACGGAAACCTACGGCGATTCGCGCTGCCGAGCCACCTTGACGCAGTATAACTGCCTCGGCTGGTCGGAAGCAATTAACCACTCTACAAGGACTAACCAAGTTGGTTTAAGTCTAAGATCAGGAAGTAGCAGTAAAACATGACAATACATCCAGGCGCTATCCTCACATTATACCACACAAACATACTTACAGGTCCTATACAGCACATGTATGGCACACTACACTATTTTGTGCACAGGAACACTGACACTTGCTATACAAAAAGAAACCAGCACAAAATGTACAGGCTTTTATTTTGCCATAATTAAAATTACAATAATTAGATTGGAAAAACAAAAGCAGCATGTGACTGGTTTCATTCAGACTCCTAACAGCTAAACTACCAATAGCTTAGTGTGCCACGATAAAGATGTTCAGTGTCCAGTCCACAAAAATAAATAAAAAAGCTGTTGTCATAGCATTTTCAAAATGTTATGAAGTACCATATTTGGCCCCTGTTGAAGACCACTAGGTCGAAACGCGTAGGGTTTTTTATCTGATACTTCACACATTGCCCTTTACTGTTTTTAGCTTGTATCTTTATAACTGGACTTTTTATTTTTTTTATTTGCTCCTTCATTGTGAGACTTTTTATTCCAATAAATGATATTGGTTAATTTGCACCATATGGAGCATTTTTCTCACAATATGTCCCACTACATGTGATCTCAGGTGAGCTGGAAGTACAAGTTCCTTACTGTGTACCAACCATTTTGTGCGTTTACTGGATGACCCATCGCATGTCTACCCCTGGAAGTTTTCGGTGATGCCCTAAGGCTGCGTGTCCATACCCTCAAGGCGTATCCATAGGACCCGGAACCCCCTTCCAACATCCAAAGGGAGAAAAACACACAAGCGCTGTTGACTCACTGCCGTACGGTATGTGCGTCCATCTCATCCGGTAAGAAGTACCTTTTCCAGTATCAATATTTCCCTCGGATCGTATTCATATTTTAGTGTATGCAGTACCTCTTCATACCAGTTCCTCTCACGTTTGGAAAAAGAAATTTCCATACTTCTACCTCAGCTGTCCATCTTGAATAAGAGACTTTATCACTAGTGTTATTACTATTATCATATTTTAGCACTGTCGCATCAAATTTTTGCACCTTTCATATATTTTATATTCATATATTTTACTGCATTTTTGCACAACTTTTATGTTTTAGCGCATCACATATTTTCCACATTTGCATAACTTTGTTTGAGTGAAAGCAGCTTTAGAAAAGCAACTTTTTAATTTTCCCTTTGGGTTTAGCGCAGTGATATTCCCCCATACTGGCACATGAATTACCATACTTGCATGGAATGTCATTACTATTAGCAACTTAAAAAGTGCATCTAAACCCACCACACAATAGAACATATTGCAACTCATCAGTCCCTTGGATAAGACGGCTGCATTTCAGGCTTTTTTCCATTAGGCCTCATTCACATGGGGCAATTACATCCGTGCCCTGTGCAGGGCCACGTTTTACCACCACGGGGATATAACAGGTGTTGTGTGCAAGCCCTGTGCCAGTGTTCTGTCAAAAAGAGACAACTCATCAAAATCTGCAACCACAGCAACAGTGTCCGCATATACACTACGGCACAGGACAAGTTGCCTGTTAACAGAACACCAGGTGAAGAGGAAAGAATTTGGCCAGGTTGTTGGTTATTAGCACAGGTGGACTAACAATATTTAGTCATATCATCTTCCGTAGTGTATGCGCGGACGGTGTTCTGTCAAAGCAGCCAAGTCATCGAAATCTGCAATTACTGCTGCTGGAGAGTCACTGTGACGTAATTAGAGCTTTTGATTAGTTGGCTCTTATGACACAACAACGGCAGTCACATAGTTGTCTATTGAGACACAGCCGCTGCTCCAAATGTGCAATAGGTGACACTTTAAAAAGCCTTTACAGTTTCAGTTTAGAGTTAAATGTGAGCTATGGCACCGGGATTATTGCTCATTCTGACGTTTACACTGCATTTATGAGATATTGCCACGTTTACATATATACGTGCCAAACCTATGTAAGCATTTGCAGCATGGAGAGATAGCGGGACCCGGGGGTATCGCATACCTGGTGACTACTAGAATGTTATGGAGGCCTCTCTTGCACCTCCTGTCCAACACCCCTGAAGGTGGAGACAGGGTGAGGGCACAGAGTGGCTCGAGTGTCAGAGTAGCTGGCTGAAGTCCGCTCTTAGGCCCCTTTCACACTGGGGCGTTTTTCAGGAGCTACAGCGCTAAAAATAGCGCCTGTGTAGCTCCTGAAAAAAGCGGGTCCTTTAACTCCAGTGTGAAAGCCGGAGGGCTTTCAAACTGGAGCGGTGCGCTAGCAGGACGGTAAAAAAAGTCCTGCTAGCAGCATATTTGGAGCAGTGAAGAAGCCGTGTATTCACCGCTCCTACCCATTGAAATCAATGGGATACCGCGGTAATACCGGGGGGTTTTAACCCTTTTTCGGCCACTAGCGGGGGTTAAAACCGCAGCTAAAACGACGGTAAAGCAGCGCTAAATATAGCACTGCTTTACCGCCGCCTGCACCGCCCCAGTGTGAAACCAGCCTTAGAGAGGGTATGCAGGCGGCAACCAGCAGCAGCCGAGTAACGAGGGAGTCAGCAGAGAGCAAGTCCAGGAAACAGACCAAGGTCAGCAACAGTCAGGCAGGACCAGTACAGAATCAGCAGGCAAAGAGGAGACCAGTAAACAGGCCGAGGCATTAGGTGAACAAGGTTAATGCAGGAGCAAAGACCAGGAGAAAGCCAGGTCATACACAGGTAAGCAGGTTCAATAGATCAGGTCACAGGAATACAGGTACAAGCTGAAGACCATTCAGCAACTGCTCATGGCGACAGGCCAGTTTAAATAGGCAACTGGGCAATAAGTACGCACACTGGTTCAGATGCGCACGCGATGAACTGAAATAGTACATCCATCGCCTCTTTGCCTAGAAGTATTAGCATGGGAGCAATGCACACGAATATGAGCACAAGCCCGCACTGGTTTTCTGGTGCTGGGAATCTGGTTTACCTTACACAAGGTGGGTTTGGGGACAATCACACGTCATATTGGGACACAGCAGCTACATACATGCAGCTGCTGTGTCTCAACTGATGTGAATGGCACTACCTGCATCGGAATGCATGAAACACCTGTGCATCCACGTGCAGGTAAACACGACCATGAATAGGGCATGGATGTAATCGCTCGTGTGAATGAGGCCTTTTCACCTGGTGCTAATGCCATTAAGGCACTTCCTGTTCCAAGAGGACCATACTCACTAATGTGTGCAAAGAGGAAGTGTGTGACAACCCCCCCCCCCCCCTCCCACTTTACATAACTCTGCCCATGTTTTGGAAATTAGTCTACAGAGTTATCCTGTAGATCAGGGGTCTCCAAACTGCGGCCGAGGGCCAGATGTGGCCCTTTGCCAGCCTTCATCCGGCCCTTGGGGCACTATTGCTCTCAATGATATGAGGCAATATTCCTCCCAATGACACCAACAAAAGGGGCACTATTTCTTCCACTATAACCAATGATGGACCCTTATCCCTCTTCCTACTGACCACCAACATAGAGGCCGTGTTTATTCTCACTGATGCCTGGCCTCGGGGCATTTTCTACCCCCACTGGTCAGAATCCGGCCCCCCTGAAGTCTGAAGGACAGTAAACTGGCCCGTTGCTTGAAAAGTTTGGAGACCCCTGCTGTAGATGGTTGATAAAGACAGCTTCAGCTAAGGCTCCATTTACACTACATGTAGCGGGAACTAGCATACGCGCTCACGGTTTTATGTGGGCAATTTTGCATGTTGCGCATAAGCTAGCCCATTGAGTTTATCCCTATGCACATTTGTTGCCAAAAAGAAGCTGACAGTTTTGGGTGAAAAATCTTAGTGATTTTAAACGGCGCATTCTCCCACGATAGCAATGAGAATCTGACACGCAACAGTGGCAGGAAAATTGCACCACATTTAATTTGCCATTTAAAATGAATGCCACCCAAAGCGTGCATCACTCGTTCTGAAGCAATTGCCATGCAATTTGGATCCTGTCGACTATTCCAAAATCACTGAGTGTGAATGGGGCATAAAATTGCACAGTCCACAGCAAAATAGGAGCTCAGTGGATTTGTTACAGAACTTTTTTTTGCAGTTATCAAATAGATACAAGAGAGCACTTTCAATGGCATCTTTGACCGTTTGCCATCTGGGGCAATTTTGAAATTTTCATTTACATGTTAACCACTTCAATACCGGGCACTTTCACACCCTTCCTGTCCAGGCCAATTTTCAGCTTTCAGCGCTGCTGCACTTTGAATGACAATTGCGCGTTCATGCAACTCTGTACCCAAACAAATTTTTTCCCTTTTTTTGTTGGACAGTTTTTACACTTTTTCTTTTTTCCCCATTTAACTTTATTGCTATCATACGGGGTGAACAAGCCCCCATTTGATAGCTTTGGGCAATGACATGTCTCTAAGGAGTACATCAGGGGTCTATTAGACCCCCATTATCTCCCCCTTGTCCTTTAAGACATGATCAGATGCTTCCCTGGCTGTAACGACCAGGGGAACAGCACTGAAACCAGACGGAACAAAACCCTCATTGCTTCAATCACAGAGGAGATAAGGGTATGGATGTTTCATCTCTTCTGGGAAGCTGACCCAACTGCTTACAGCGATTACTGTGGTGGCGGCAGGAGGTGGGGGGAGATTCCACAGCACTGTAAAAGTAGCAAGGCAGCTGGAAAGCTGCACTCTTTACATGAAAGCCGATCACCAGCTCAGGAAATAAGGATACCAGGATCGTGGCTGCAGCTCCAATCCTGGTATAACAACTTGCTGTCCAGGACGTTTATGTATGCTGGACAGCAAGTAGTTAACCGAGCAAAAAGGAGAAGCACATGGTAATACCGGAGTAAACAGTTTATGATGTTCAGTTATGAATGGACAGTGATCACTGTGCATTCAGAAAGGGAAGGAGCCAGTAAATTACAGATTTACCCTCTCCTTCCTCCGCTCTCCATCCTGACAGATCCGGGACAAGAGGGACCCGAGAAGCCAGGGGAGGACCCGGGAGACCCACGAGAGGGAGAGAAGAGTCTGTCAGCTGCTTTACTGAATGCTATACAGGGAGATCAGTGCTTGTACCTCCCCCCTACTGCCGCACCGATCTTATGCAAGGCTGCCAAACCCCCCCCACGCTACGCTGCGGATGCATGGCCCGATACAACAGGTATCAGATCAAGCATCGGAGCATTTGCACAAGCAACGATACTCGTGCAAATACTTGGTATCGGCACCGATACCAGTATCGGGTATAACCCTAATTGAAATGAATGGGAAGCGTCTCAAAATGGTTCTTGAAGCAGTTTGAGTCACAGGACCGTCAAAAAAGTGCACCGCTAATGCTTCAAAAGTGCCTGAAAGGCGCTCAACATTTTATGGGCAGTTTTCAAGTGCTTCAGTGTGAAAGGGCTCTTAAAGGAATCATACAAAACCCCAAAAAAATGTAAATAAAATAAAAAAAAAAAAAGGGTATTTCAGTCAAAATATTGCATGTTAAAAGGAGAATTAATTTTTTTTTTATTTTTTACTTTTTATAACTTGATTCAGTTCCCGATAGGACAAAGTACCTTTATCCGCCTCAGGGTGGCCAAGAACGGCGCCAGGTGGCCTTGTGTGAACCGGCACTCAGGTGGGGACTGCACGGCAAAGGATTAAAACCTTGTTTTTAGTGCCGTCTCAACCCTAGTGGAAATTGTCCTCTCGCTTTCTTTTAGATCACCAGGAATTTTGACAGGTTAGCTTGATATCACTGATTTAAAAAGGACAGGTATTCAGCATATGAGTTAACCACTTGCCGACTGGCTCACGCCGATATATGTCGGCAAAGTGGCACGGGTGTGCAAAATCCCATATGGGTATACCGGCCCTTTAAGAGTGTGCACGAGTGCCAGCATGGGGATGTGTGTGTGTAAAACAAATCCGAGCTGTCAGGGGAGAGGAGACATGTCGTTTGTTCCTAGTAAAAAGGAACAATATGTCTCCTTTCTTACTCAGTCCTAACCCCATACAGTAAGAACACACTGAGGGAACGCACATTTAACCCCTTGATCGCACCCTAGCGTTAACTCCTTCCCTTCAAGTGACATTTACACAGTTCGCTGCAATGTCGCAAACACCATTACTAGTAAAAAAAAAAAAAAAAAAAAAAAAAAAAAAAAAGCCATAAATCTTTCCCATAGTTTGCAGACGATATAACTTTTGCGCAAACCAATCAATATACGTTTGAGATTTTACCAAGAATATGTAGAAGAATATATATTGGCTAAACCGATGAAGAAATTTGTTTAAAAACATTTTTTTGGGGGTATTTATTAAAAGCAAAAAAAATATTTTGGGTATAGCACAAAAAACAAAAACAAAAAAACAGGAGGTGATCAAATGCCACCAAAAAGAAAAGAAAGCTCTATTTGCAGGGGGGGGGGGGGGGAGAGGACCCAAATTTTGTTTGGGTACAGAATCGCATGACTGTGCAATTACCAGTTAAAGCGATGCAGTGCCAAAATTGTAAAAAGTGCTCTGGTCAGGAAGGGGGGTAAAACCTTCAGGGGCTGAAGTGATTAAAGCATTTGTTACCCCAACATTTCACATTCCTGACATGAGCCTACTGTACCAATGTACTTGTATGAGAAAGTATCCCTTTTTTCGTATTGCTTCCCGTGTGTGAAATCCCTGATGTTCCTGCCAGCCCCTCTGATTTCCTATTAAAAACTGACCACGCTAAGCAGGAGAACACACCATGGTCAGCTCTCTAGCAACGCAGTGTGCTCTCCTTCAATAATCATAGCGTGTCTCTCTGAATAGAGGGAATGTAATCATATATTTAAAAAAAAAAAAAAAAAAAGGGGGGGTAAATTGAATGGGTTGTTTTACAAGGTGATCGTTTACAATCACTTTAACTTCTACCAATCACATAGGTTGGGGTGGGATAGACATACAGCTATGCACATTAAAACTGTTCTGCTGCTTAGGGTGTGTCAGGGTCATACTGGATGTGTTTTATTTACCTTTAGCTTACGGCAGGCATTATCAGTTCTGAACAGACCCGTTTGCTTTGACACACCCTCCATCGCTGATCGCAGAGTCAGAATCTAAGCTTTAAACGAAAGTCAATTTCCTATCTAGAAATTGTAAACATTTGGCATGAGCTTAGATACGACAGGCAGTGCTAGATGTAATGTTGCTGCAGCAATGCAGTAACCACAAAAAAATAAAATCTGCAGTCTCTGCTTCATTTTCAGTGCTTTGGTCATTTTAGGTTGGAACCAGAAAGGTAAAAAGTAATAAATGACGGTAGCAACAGAGGTATATGAAAATAGTTTTTAGAGATCTGCTTTCACAATTACCATAGATCAGGCATGTCCAAAGTCCGGCCGGCGGGCCAAACTTGTGACCCCCCCCAACGAATCCCTGAGCACCGGGGGGGCACAAAAGATAGATATGCTGGCTGCCTTGGAGGGGGGCAGGACGAGTGCCGTGCATACAGGAGAGGGGCATTTCCTGTTTACACAGTGTCCTGTGTAAAAGGAAGTCCCGTCTCCTGCGTTGCCATTGGACAACTGTTTTGTCCATCATAGGAGGTGGGACTTTCAATTAAAGATGCCGCAGATAAAAAAACAAAAAAAAGAGTTTCTCCTGCGTGTGTTGGCGCTCGTCCCACCCCCTCCCTGTCTCCTCCAAGGCTGCAGATGGACAGGAATAAGGCTGCATTTGTGGCAATGGCACGGGGGGGTGCATTCGTGGCAATGGCGCGGGGGGGCTGCAGATGGGCACAGACCCTTATTTTGCTTCACAGTTCTTTATTTAAAAATGTAAGTTTTTTTTCTGTAGGAAAAGTAGAATGAAAAAAAAAAAACTCTTCCTACAAGCTTTATCCAGACACTGATAGAAGTCACAAGAGTGCTATATACTGAGAAAAGGTATTCAGCAGTTTAGATTTACTAAAATAATTGCATTTACATGTTCTGTGTACTATGGGAGACCAGGCTATGGGTTAAGTAACACCTTAATTTTGCCCCTCACTTCCTATCTCATAAAAAAAGGTCGTCACAGAACAGGAAGTGAAGTCATATCTCCATCCAACAGAGCCTCCAACAGCAGTAATACACGACAGGGGTTCTAACCATTCCACACTATCCAAAAATGTAATAAAATAGCTATAAAAAGCACTTGGTTAAAGTATAACTAAAAAAGGCAAGACTTTTTTTGTTTAGCTTTGGCTAGAGAGGAAAGGGATTAGAGCACCTGCCATGTTTTTTTTTTGTTGTCTGCACTACATTATGGACACTCACCCGCTCTATTTGACCCATTTACGTTCATCACTGAAAGAAAAACGCAAGTTTTGGGCGGTCCGCAGAACAGTAATAGGGGAAATCTTCCAGCTGTGACAAGAGTTCCATTGGCCATGGGGGACAGACAGGGATTCCTCTCAGGTTTGGAGGGATTTTTTCCTCACTTTCCATTTGGCTGGGACAGGAAGTGAAGAAAGTCTCAACAATGGGACACAGATGGCAAAAAAAAAAAAAAAGATAGGAATTACCATGTATATACTCGAGTATAAGCCGACCCACCTAATTTTACCACAAAAAACTGGGAAAACGTATTGACTCGAGTATAAGCCTAGGGTGAGAAATGCGCAGCTACTGCAAGTGGAAAAGAGGGTCAACAATGCCCATTTGCAGCCATAGGTCCTAGATGCCCCCTAGCTGCAGCCAAAATTTGGGGTCTCTGGACCCAAAGGGTCCCGAAATGACTGCAGATGGACACAGTTGACCAACTTTGGGGCCCTGTTTCTCGGGGGCCACGTAGTGCTAGCAAACCCAGTGGAACCAACACTACAACATATTTAAATTTGGAGTTCCTAGCACCAAGTGGCCCCAAGATACGGGGCTCTAAAGTCGGGTCGGAAAATGTCAAGCACTTTTCTGCAGCAGAGAAGGTCATTCTCTTCTGCAGAAAAGTGCTTGACTCGAGTATAAGCCAAGGGGGGGCACTTTCAGCACAAAGAAATGTGCTGAAAAACTCGGCTTATACTCGAGTATATACGGTAAGTCAAGTGCTTGAACGTTAATTTATTGGCCAGAATCATAATTTATTCTGGCCACTGAAATGAACACACCTAGCACTTAGGCACATCAAGCGCTTTTTCTGCCCAAACTCCGCTACTGCCCCGACGCACGGCCTGTGGATTTTTATTCTGCTTCTAAACTCCTGTAAGCACCTATGTGTGCCTGGACATACGCTAACATGAAGCGGGGTTTAGGAGCAGCAGAAAAAACACAGCGTGTACGAGGCCTTAGGGAGACACAAAACTCATTGAAATCATATTCGTCACTCCAGGTACTCAGGGAGTCAGACAGAAGGCATCTATTGTTATAAATATAGTACAGGATACACCTATGACAAACAAAGCATGTAACCAGAGAATCAGTTATCCGTTCTGATAATTTCCTGCTACTATGACAAATCCATACAGCCAATACATTATTTTAAAAATACCTTTAAGTAGACCCATGCATTACATTGTAAGTGCACATTAATGAATAACAGTTTTATTCTATAAAAATCTTGAATGCAATTATATATAAAATAGAAATATTTATTAAAAACTAGGGCTGCGGAAATTAACGATTGTTCGATGAAACCTTAATTTCTTTGATCGAGGACGATCCGCAGATTGAGCTCCGCGGTCTCGCCCATAGGAAAGGCCGTGGCTTCGGCTTAGCTCCGGAGCGGCGGCCATCTTGGTCCACCCGGCGGCGACTTAGTAGCGGCGCGCTGACGTCATTACCCGCCTGCTTGTGCAGCCTGCTCTGTAGACGGACGGACGGACCTGCCTGCTGTCTATTCCGGACAGAGCAGGCAATCGTATATGTGGACATTACAGTATGGGGGGCAGATGTGGACATTACAAAAATAGTAAAAACTATGCGCGATTAAATCGAACACAAAAATTTTAATCAGTAACAGCCCTGTCATTTTCAGCACCAAAATTTCCATTCGGTGCACCCCTAGTTTTAATGTCAAAGCTTGATTAACCACTTAAGCCCCGGACCAATTTGCAGCTAAAAGGACCAGGCCCCTTTTTGCGATTCGGCACTGCGTCGTTTTAACTGACTAATGCACGGTCGTGTGACGTGGCTCCCAAACAAAATTGGTGTCCTTTTCCCCACAAATAGAGCTTTTTTTTGGTGGTATTTGATCTCCTCTGCGGTTTAGGTTTTGTGCTACAACCAAAAATAGAGCCACAATTTTGAAAAAAAAATGCAATATTTTTTACTGTTTGCTAAAATATTCAAAAAATATATAAAAAAAAAAAAATATTTCCTCCTCAGTTTAGGCCGATACGTATTTTACATATTGTTGGTAAAAAAAAAAGGTTGCAATAAGCGTTTATTGATTGGTTTGCGCAAAAAGTTATAGCTTCTACAAAATAGGGGATAGTTTTTATAGCATTTTTATTAATACATTTTTTTTTTTTTTTACTAGTAATGGCGGCGATCATCGATTTTTATTGTGACTGCGACATTATGGCGGACACGGACAATTTTGACACATTTTTGGGACCATTGGCATTAATAATAAAGCGATCAGTGCGATTAAAAATGCAATTACTGTAAAAATGTCACTGGCAGTGAAGGGGTTAACCAATAGGGGCAGTGTAAGGGTTAAGTGTGACCTATGTGTTTTTTTTACTGTAGGGGGGCGTGGCTTGGCGTGTGACATCACTGATAGTCTTACCCTATGACAGGGAACAGACGATCAGTGACAGCCTCACTAGGAAGCACGGGGAGAGGTTACACATACCTCTCCCCATTCTTCAGCTCTGTGGCCCGATCGTGGGACACTGTCGGCAATCGGGTCCCGCAGCCACGAAGCTCAGGACCGGGTCACGAGCGTGCCGCCGGCTGGGCTCTTAAAGAGCAACGTACCTGTACGTGCCCAGCCGTGCCATTCTGCCGATGTATATCTGCATGAGGCGGTCCTTAAGTAGTTAAACAAATAAGCTTAGGTTAGAAGCGGATTGGTTACTACAGCTGCACTAGATTCTGCATGCGCAGTTTTAGTAAATCTCCCCCTTAGGGTCCGATATGCCATCATGCTTAGAAGAGAGGATAACAGCAAGACAACCTTATCAAACTTCTCCTTCACTGTCAAAACACATGGGGGTTAAGTCTTGGATCAGGCTGTGGTGCCCTATCTGCAGTTTAGTATGAGGAGAGACCTGGCTGCGTTGTCTGGCTGAACACGAGAATAGCTGCACAATTAATCGTTAAAAAAAAATCGTGATCTCGATTCAACCCCCCTGACGATCTCCATTGCAGAGTTTGCCTGATTCTTTCATATAACAAGAGGAGACACTCATCTGCTCACTCAGCTGTCAAAAGAAAACATCTGGGCAGTCTGCCAAGTTTTTAACATGAAACATTGTAACTAATGCTTCCTTCTTAGATCAAAAGGGATAAACTTCTGTGTTTAATGAAAAAAATCTGGGCAGTCTGCCAAGTTTTTAACATGTAAATGCAGGAAATTTAACCACTTAAAGTCTAAATCTTTTTCTGACACTTCAAGTTAAAAATCTATATAATTTTGCTAGAAAATTACTTGGAACCCCCAAACATATTTTTAGCAGAGACCCTAGGGAATAAAATGGCAATTGCTGCAATATTTTATGTCACACTGTATTTGCCCAGTGGTCTATCATTTTTGCGGAAAAATACAGTTCAATGAATTAAAAAAAAAAAAAAAACGAAACAGTAGAGTAAGCCCAATTTTTTATTTATTTCTTTTAATGTGGAAGATGTTACGCCGCAAGAATCATGATGCATCTGCTAAGCAAAAAAAATCGTGATTCTTATTTTAGCCAGAATTGTGCAGCTCTACTACACAGAAATCTCTTGGCAGGTAACACAGTTCACCTATGTGATTCAGCTGTGTAATTAGCGTTCGAGTTCTGTTTTAACACCTTCCCGCCGAGAGTACGCAGATATGCACACTCGGCTCTCAAGGGTTATACCAGGATGATGCCCGCAGCTGCAGCTACCGTTGTTTAGAGCGGGCGATTGGCTATTCAGGTATAACAACTGATGCGGCTAAAAGCCGCTGGGCTGTTATATCGGAGGAGCGGGAGGGGACGTCCCCCCTCCCGCCGCTCTAACCGGGCCTCCCGTTCCATCGGGAGACCCAATCGAACATCCGCCGCTTCCGGCGGCTAGTGACAGACTGGAACGAAGCCGGAAACGCCTTGGTTCCAGTCTCCTGGATGTAAAAACACAGAAGCGACATCATGACGTCACTTCCTGTTTACTCGGCTGCCAATGGCGCCGGATTTAAAAAAAAAAATATATACAGTATTCTGATACACCGTTTTCGGTGATCTGACTACTTTGAAGTGCAAAGGAGGGATTTGGGGTCTTTTAGACCCCCGATCCCTCCATAAAGAGTACCTGTCACCACGTATTACTGTCACAAGGAATGTTAAAGCGGAGTTCCACTTAAAAATGGAACTTCCGCTTTAACCACGCCTCACCCCCTTACATGCCACATTTGGCATGTAATTTTTTTGGGGGGGGGGAGTGGGGGCTTCATTAGGAGGGGGACTTCCTGTCCCACTTCCTCCTTCCGCCCAGTAACCGCCCAGGCGACTCCTCCCTCTAGGCGATCTCCTGGGACACGTGACAGGTCCCAGGAGATCGCCTATCCACTCCGGGAGCGCAGCGCGGCTCGCGCATGCGCCGTGCGTGCCCGGCCGTGAAGAGGAAAGCTGTCACGGCCGGTTGCCCTTTGTCGAAATGGTGGCGCCGGCGAAGAGGAGGGGGAGAGGAGCGACACCCCGTTCGGCCGCATCGCTGGACCGTGGAATAGGTAAGTGTCATTTTTTTTAAAAGTCAGCAACTACACTTTTTTTGTAGCTGCTGACTTTTAAAATGCCTGGAACTCCCCTTTAACATTCAATGCAATAAAATTGATCACATTTTTTATTTTTTTTTTAAAAACAAATTTAATTTAAAATTAAATAAAATAAGTAAAAAATAAAAAAAATTTAAAGCCCCCCCTTCCCCGCGAGCTCACGCAGCAAAGAAAACGCATACGGAAGTAGCGCCCGCATATGTAAACTTCAAATCACACATGTGAGGTATCGCCGCGATCGTCAGAGCGAGAGCAATAATTCTAGCATCCGTACCTCCATAACTCCAACCTGGTAACCGTAAAACATTTTTAAAGCGGCACCTATGGAGATTTTTAGGTGCCGTAGTTTGTCGCCATTCCACGAGTGCGTGCAATTATAAAGCGTGACATGTTTGGTATCTATTTACTCCGCGTAACATCTTTCACATACAAAAAAATTGGGCTAACTTTACTTTTTTTTTTTTTTTTTTAATTCATGCAAGTATCTTTTTCCCAAAAAGTTACACCTTAAAACACTGCTGCACAAATACCGTGTGACATAAAATATTGCAACATTCGCCAATTTATTCTCTTAATTCTCTGTATATATATATATATATATATATATATAATGTTTGGGGGGTTCTAAGTAATTTTCTAGCAAAAAATACAGATTTTAACTTCTAAACACCAAAATGTCAGAATCAAGCTTAGTCATGTAAGGGTTAAACACCAATTTAATTTGGCACTGTTGTATGCACATCTCCATTCTAGTTCTAGGGCTATTTTGTTTCCAAACTCTACATCAGCAATGACACTCTCGCTTGCACAATGCCTTGGACTTATATGCTGCATACAGGTGTGGTTGTGTCATGTTAAAAGGGCAAAAAGGATTAGTACAATACAACTGGATAGACAACATTCTACAGTATTGTGTCACTCGCCTTCCAATCAGGGCCTGGGCATAAACTTTCCAGCACTAATCAACTGTGTAGTATAAAGTAACACTAGAAATAAAAGGCTGGATTTTTAAGGCGCAGTGGATTCTGCCTTTATGAGGTTAGATACAACCCGCCCTCCAAGAACACCAATCACAAAACATATCTATGCAATTTGATAGTTTCTTTCCCAACATTTAATCATTTATGTATGGCTCTGTATAATTGTTTATGGTATAAATGACATATGTAGCTTAAAATGTGGGTGTGACTGTGCGCACACATTATGGAACTTACAGATCACCATCTAATGCAGTTTTAGGCCATGTTTATGCAAATTCCACTGGAATTAGGCTATAGTAAAGTACTATGTACTGAATGTCAATTTATACTACATATGCATGTCAGGTACAATAAATCACGGCAGAAATTAATGTGTGGTAGTAATAGTGTCACGTACTCTGCAGCTATGAAAAGTTATGTCTGATTAACTTGTGAAGAATATACTTGTTCTAATTATAGGTCTCAGCAGGCACCAATCAGTAGCAAGCAATAAACACGGTCAAAAGCTCTAACCTTTCCCATACTGTTTTTATCTGTGTCCCCATCACTCGGCGCTGACAGGAAGTGAGGAGAATCTGCCCAACAGGGACACTCACCGCTATAAAAATATATCAATTTGTGCTGGACTTCTAAAAAGCAGTGGTTCCCAACCCTCTCCAAGTCTTTCTCCATCCATCCCTCCAAGAGAAGTTCCCAAAACATGGTCTGTCAGGGGGGTACTTTAGAACAGTGGTTCTCAACCCGGTCCTCAAGGACATCTAGCAAAATGCAGTCTTGGTGGTGCAACAAAGAGGAACTTCACTTCCCCTTTACATTCTTCCTTTTTACCTTGACAGCTGGGTTATCAATGCAGCATTGGCTAGTTATAGGCCATCACCCTGTCTCAGCACTCAGAGTCCTGTGCCGCCATCTTTTCTTCTGACATCAGGAAGCCGGTGTCCTGTCGGATTGTGTCCCCCATGATATACTGTCCGCTGTGTAGTGAGGTTATGGATACAAGTAGCCTTCAGGTCAATCTCTGCCACACTGCATGCACCAGGCAACCCCTGGGAGTCTGCTTAAAAAACAGAGGAGACGGCCGGTGTTCTGTCGGATAGTGTCCGCCTATCGTATAGTGTCCGGCCCAAGGAGGACAAGGAGATTCGGAAAATCTCCGAAGATGAACGGCACCTGCGCCGTGAGTCGAGGTGCAAGCCCCACCATCCAAGTGGACATATGGCTGCACAACGTTGCAGAGCCCCCGGCAGGGCAAGCAGATTCCGAAAATAGCTGAAGATGAACGGCGCCTGCGCCGCGAGTCCAGGTTCAAACCCCACCATCCAAGTGGACAGAGTAAATAAAATAAAAAAAGAGCCGAGCGCATCGAGGCCATGCCCGAAGCGTGCCCGCAGGGGGCCCTCCAACGTTGTGCAGCCATATGTCCACTTGGATGGTGGGGCTTGCACTTCGACTCACGGCGCAGGTGCCGTTCATCTTCGGAGATTTTCCGAATCTCCTTGTCCTCCTTGGGCCGGACACTATCCAAGAGAACACCGGCTGTCTCCTCTGTTTTTTGAGCAGACTCCCAGGGGTTGCCTGGTGCATGCACAGTGTGGCAGAGATTGACCTGAAGGCTACTTGTATCCATAACCTCACTTGTCATGCAGAGCTCAGGCTACATACAAATGGCACCTCTCTGACAAGGGTAGGAAAACAAATGCACTGGGTCATACTATGAGCAATGCATAAATGTTATATGTACTTTCAAGCCTGGAGATTCAAGCATACAAAAAAACAAAACAAACAGGCAGCTTTAGGCCCCGGCGCGGAGTCCGCCGCTCAGCGGGAGATCTCTCCGTTGATCTCCGCTGAGCCGGCGGATGACAAGTCCCTCTCTGCTCACTGAGCGGGGAGAGGCTTGTTGAGCGCCACTGGTCTCTATGGAGAGATCGGATGAAAAACGGACAGCATGTCCGTTTTCATCAGATCTCACCTGATCCAATAGCGACGGATCCGGACGTAGAGCCATCCATCTGCTTTTGGCGGATCGGACCGGGTCGGATGTCAGCGGACTTGTCTCCGCTGACATCCGTCGCTCCATAGACCAGCATGGAGCGCCCGTTCAGGTCCGCCGTCAAAACTGACAGGCGGATCTGTACGGTCCTTTCGTGTGAAAAGGGTCCTTACATTAATAGTTCTGGCAATACTACCTGGAAATATGCAAAAGGTTTAGGCTGCATTCACACTTGAGCATTTAGTTTTCAGGCAGAAAGTTGCGTGTTTTTAACTGCGATTTTTACCACGATTTCCCACAGGTTAAAAGGTTACCAATGTAAAAGCAGAAAACCTGTAATCTGCCCAAAAAGAAGCCTTGTGTACTTTGAGCATCAGCCGTTTTGCTTCAGGCTACAAAACGCTCAGATGTGAAAAGGGGCCATTTAAATGAATGGGATTTTGCTTGTTGGGTGTTTTTTCTGGCGTTTTACAAACAAAAACGCTCAGGTGTGAATGCAGCCTTAATACACAAAAAACGTAAAATTAACAAAGGAAAAAATTGCGCAATAACAGCCAAATTATTTTTTTATTTTTTTTACAAACACTAATATATGAAATGTTTTTCCTGTTTAAACGTGTTTTTCTGTATAATTTAAAACAAATCTATATTACCCTGGGCAGTTTTTCAGCCTTTCTACAAGCTTATGAATATTCTTTGCAATTCAGCCTCAAGACAAACCTCTCTCACCCCTGCGCTATTCCGCAAAGCTTTAAGCACACGGGTCTAGGACAGCTTTGCAAATTACTTATACCGTAAAAAAAAAGACAACGGGCTTCACTGACGTCACAGAGCCGGTGTCTTGCCGAGAACTGTGCCCCATCATATAGTGTCCGCCCTACACTGCGCTTGTGCAGTACGGAGGACAAAAGGAGACGCCGAAAGTCTCCGAAGATGAACAGCTGATCGTCAGATCTACACGGCGCCTGCGCACTACATTCTGCCCCGAATCCAGGTTCAAGCCCCACCATACAAGTGGAAATAGAGTTAGAATATAAATATGCCGAGTGCAGCGAGCCTGAGAGGGGCCCTCTTACAAAGTGCTTACAACATCGGCAGCGTCTGACAAAAAGTACTAGTAAGTGCGCAGGCGCCATGTAGAGCTGATAATCAGCTGTTCATCTTCGGAGACATTCGGCGTCTTTGTCCTCCGTACTGCGCAAGCGCTGTGTAGTATAGGGTGGATACTATCCGATGGGGGGACCTCTCTCATCAGAACACCGGTCCAGGCTGGGAAACTAGAACAAAATATATGTTCGAGATTTGCCCCGAACCATAGACTGGCACTTGGCTCAGCCTCTCAGAGAGCTGCTGAGAGCCTGAGCCAGCCATTCCAGGCCAGGACTCCAGTGAGAGCATGGGGGGGGGGGGGGATAGAGTGGTGAGTGATCTGCAGTGTTTGATTGCTCGGTTCTCAGTCTTCAAGCCGCAGGGGGACAGATGTAGCATCGGACCGATGCTGCATTCACCTAGGCAAGTACGATTCTTGGCTGTTACACTGATTCTGCAGTTCAAATGGTTTGTGTTATCGACCAGGAAAAAGTAAGTATAGAAACCTCTGACTTATGATTTGTACACAAAGCAGAACCTCTCCCTAGGAAGTTTCTGCTTTTAGGAAATTGCATGAAACGCACATAAAAACAATGCGCAAGTGCAATTTAATGCAGGCGTTTTTTTTATGTGCATTGTAATGGAGAAAAAGAAAGAAGAAAGAAAGAAGATCCATCAAGCTCAAACTTTCCCATGATTGCCATTTGTAACAACCAAAAACTGTTCATGGTTACAGTGAACCACATAAATACTGTGAAACAAACTTTTTGCAAAAAAAAATATTAAGGGAACATTTCCTTAAAAACAATAGTGCCAATCTCCAAATGTCAGATGGGTTGGAGGAAAGTGTTGGTGGGTTATGAACCATACAATACACATGGGTCTACACACAGCACACTTGTGTGGAGAGCTGCGTTTTTGTGCAGGTAAAAAGATGCAACTCTTTGCAAGGGCACACCGAACACAATTATTTTTCTATCAGCTCAGTTCACTGTAATATCACAGCTGTCAGCTGCAGGGCAGAGTGGTGTGAAAAACTGCAACTTCTGAATTTTTCTGCGCTGCTCCACAGATAAAAAGCAGTTTGACTCATCAAAAGCGCAAAATAAATAAAGCCCAACGCAGCAGGAGGTAAACTTCAAGTCCGGGACAATTGAGACACCTCTCATACATGTAAAAAACAACAATTTATTGCCTAGAAAATTACTTGGAACACCCAAACATTTTTTTTTAAAGCAGAGGACCTGGAGAATTGCAATTTAGGTCTGTTTTTATGATATTTCTGCAGCGGTTTATCAAATGCAAATTTTCAGGCAAAAAAATGCACTTTCATGAATTTTAGGGGCACACAAGCAAAAAAACGTAATACCCAGTTTGGTAAGGTATAAAAAGACAAATGTTACGCAGAGTAAATAGATACCATGTCATGCTTTAACCACTTCAATACCAGGCACTTTCACCCCCTTCCTTCCCAGACCAAATTTTCAGCTTTCAGCGCTGTCACACTTTGAATGACAATTGCGCGGTCGTGTAACACTGCACTCAAATTAAATTTGTATCTTTTTTTTTCACACAAATAAC